>CM062922.1:22338123-22730623 GCA_031878705.1 Tapirus indicus | reverse complement strand
GTGCCCTCAGCACATCATGCAAACTCTTAGAACCTCCACTTCCTCATCCATAAAATGGCAATAATGCCACCTTCCTTGATGCGGCTGTCGCAGAGTTAAATAAGGCACAGGACCTGGCACATAACAGCATATTTCAGACAGACTGGGTGCAGTTGTCAGCTTTACCATGTACTAAACATATGGGGCAAGTTACGCAGCTTTCTAAGTCTCAGTTTCCACACGTATAAAATGGATTCATAAAACCAACTTTATAGGTTTCTGACGAGACTTAAACGAGTTATTGCATGTAAAGTGCTGAGCTCAATAATAGTTAGATCTAATTGAATTACCAGGCAAATAGCAAATGATAATTCCTTCTCCTTCCTCAAAGAGCCACAAGATGAGAAATAAAGGTTATTATCCTTTCAAAGGAAAGTGTATAGTCAAGAGGGCAGTACAACTATTTTCATACGTAAACAATGACACACAGATCAATGTCTCCTTCCAAAGACAATCAAACATTTTTAATATTCACGTTTGCTATGGTTTTAAATGTATAGTATCAACTCCACTATCTGATGGTAGACGAGCCAACCAAGGGATTAGCTGTGGTAAAGCTTTAATCCTAATATGCTTTCCCCTCCAGGAGGCCACAGGAACCTATTGATAGGACTCTGGGGTCAGATTCACGTTTTTCAAATAACTCTAGCTGTGTGACTTTGAACACGCTATTTAACCTCTCTAAGTCCCTGCTCCCTCAACTGCAAATGTAGGAATAGCAACATCTTCCTCAAAGTCATATGATTGGGATAACATATGAAAAAAATTCATGGCTCATATAACTGTTTAATAAATGTTCATTTCTCTCCTGAGCTACCTTCTACCACCATTTGGTGTGAGTTTATAGAATTGCAAATCTTGTGTAAAATTTGCCTGACAAGAGCATTATTACCTTGCATCCAAAAATTACATAACTGAAAACTCACATCCACACAAAAACCTGCACACGGATGATTACAGCAGCTTTATTCATGATTGCCAAAACTTGGAAGCAACCAGGATGTCCTTCAGTAGGTGAACGGATAAACTATGGTACACCCAGACAATGGAATATTATTCAGCACTAAAAGGAAATGAGCTTTCAAACCACGAAAAGACACACAGGAAACTTAAATGCATATTACTAAGTGAAAGAAGCCAATCTGAAAAGGCTACATACTGTATGATTCCAACTACACGACATTCTGGAAAAGGCAAAACTATGGAGACAGTAAAAAAAGATCAGTGGTTGCCAGGGTTTGTGGGATGGGGAAGAGATGAATAGGCAGAGCACAGAGGATTTTTAGGTGGTGAAAATACTCTGTATGATATTATAATGATGGATACATGTCATTATACATTTATCCAAACCCATGGAATGTACCGAGAGTAAACCCTAATGGAAACTATGGATTCTGGGTGATGATGACATGTCACTGTAGGTTCCTCAGCTGTAACAAATGTATCACTTTGGTGGGGGATGTTGATAATGGGCGAGGTTATGCATGTGTGGGGGCAGGAGGTATACAGGAAATCTCTGTACCTTCCTCTCAATTTTCCTGTGAAGCTAAAACTGCTCAAAAAAGTAAAGACTAAAAAAAATTAAAAAGAATTACATATTACATTCTAAACCAAAAATAAATTGAGTGTTATCCATTGCTTTGGATTAATCTACATCATCACTCCCCTCCATTAGAGAAGACAAGCAAGAGTTGGCTAGAATAATTTTCACATAAATGGAAGATCTTATAATTAACCCTTAAATCAAAGAAGTTACTATATTTTCCATTGTTTCATTGTTTACAATCCGAAAGAGTGCCATCCTCAGAATATAAAGCCCTTGTACCTCTAATTACTCATCTAATGCATTGGCAGATATAGCTTTTATTAGTAAATTCCTATTTAACAGATGGGCAAAATGAGGTGGTGAGATTAAATGATTAGCCTATGGCTAATATTTGATTGGAAAGGCAAATTGAATCATGAGTTCCATTTGACTTCCCTTCTGGACTAGAATTAAATTCCAAGTGTTTCCTGACTCCCAGTTTGGTGCTTCTTTCACGTTATAGTGCAAGACGTGCTTTATTACATGCTTTAAAATAAAAGAGGAGGGTGGGGAGGCATCAGTACCTTCGTCCTAAAAGTCACAAAGCACGGAATACAAGGTAAATATTCCATCGTTAATTTTCATAGCATTCCCCTTAAGACAACAGCGAGTGTTGTCTCTCCCTTGGTTGGTCAGAAACCTAAGCTGAAAGAGGTTACATAGATACACAAGATGCCCACAGATACCCAAGGAATCAAAAAGGAAGCCCAGAATCATGGAGCCTTAGAATGGAATTGGACCACACACCTTCTGGAAGGCGCACAGTTCTAAAGGTCTGTAGGAAAGTGGGGAAATCAAAGAAGATTTTTGGGGGGCAGTGGAGTGCATAGGGATAGTTTTACAGACTGTTTAGCAGCAACCCTGAGCAGGTTGGTAGTGTTTTGGAAAATATTTTTTAACTTAGTCACCCAGTTCTCATCAGGCCCAACCAACCAACTGCCTAACCCCGTTTTGTTTTGAAAAATAATGTCACAAATCTGTCCAGAGCTGGATAAATGCAAGGTAATAAGCTCATTAACATGCCATCTGCATGCAAAACAAGGAGATTCCAGAGGCAGAATCCTTTGGTGAGCCTGTTGGAAATCAAATTCTGGGCTAAAAAAATATGAAACACAATTTAGGGAGAAAAATATTACAGCTGCACCTTCGCTTGGCCCACAGCAAAGACTGTCTGGCCTTCAAGAGCGCCAAAGTCAGCCGGAATCTTCTCTCCTCCCTTCTTTTTAATTTTAAAACACGTTTTACTTCTTAAAAAGGGTAAAAAAACAATTGCTTACAGCATGAGGTAACTGATGGAGTTTTGTGAATTATACCCATGCCCACGAAGAAAGACCTAGCTAAAAGCCTCAGTGTCAGAAAGTCATTTAGAATTCCTTGCCCTTTGGAAATCAAGCCTGTTTATTTGCCTGATTCACTCAGTAACAAATCAGAAAACTCAAACCTGCCTCCTCCACCTCTTTCCAGCCCCTACTGCCTCCACTCCACTTTCAGAGAAGGTAAGGATTAGATTTCCAGTGGCTGTAGCTTTAACAAACCAGAAGCAATGTTTCTTGCCACAGCGGTACCCCAAACTCCATCAAGAATATTGGAGTCTGCTTTTTTTCTGTTGCAATTTTCATTTCACCTCGGCTCTCCCTGACACACCTGTGAAGTGTCACCAAATGCTGTATCATATCAACTTTTAAAAACTGCCAACACGGCTAATGTCTGCAACCTCCTGATGTCACAGCATTGCTCGGGCTGGCAGTACACAAAAGCACAGCTTGAGTTTTACCAGGCACCGTAACAGCATCCTGTAGGGGTAGGGCAGAGGGTCTTGTTGACAGTAGAGAAATAAGACAAACAAAGCCATGGACATGAGGTGTGGTGAGGGTGTTTGCGGAGCTCGTAGAGACTTCTTCCCAGTCTGCGTAGAGAGACTCCAGCCCCTTAATCCTCCCTCAAAGGGCGATTTATTTAGGCAATTGTTCCTTCCATTCTCCCTACTCCCTTTTTCTCATGATAGAAATTCCTCCATAGCCTAGAATTTTAAGAGAAAATATTTTATCTATTGTAAATTCCATAAATATCTATTCCCACTCCCTGCCAAAAAAAAAAAAAGACTGATAAGCATTATTCAGGCTACTGCTTGTACTGGTTATCCAGCTCTGGGTATGGATGGCATTCGCCAAACTGGCAGTTTTCAGTCACACTATAGAGACTATTATAACCAAGTGGTTGAGCATGTGGGTCCTGCAGCCTCACTACCTGGTGCAAATTCTGCCTCCCCCTTAGTGATGTTACCAGACTTAACTTACCGATTTTATGAGCTTAGGTTATAATATACACATAAATCCACAGTATCTCTCTTTTTTTTTTTTTGGTGAGGAAGACCAGCCCTGAGCTAACATCCATTGCCAATCCTCCTCTCTTTTGCTGAGAAAGACTGGCCCTGGGCTAACATCCGTGCCCATCTTCCTCCACTTTGTATGGGACGCCGCCACAGCACAGCTTGACAAGCGGTGCACCTGTCCATGCCCAGATCCAAACCTATGAACCCCGAGCGTCCAAAGCAGAGCGCGTGAACTTAACTGCTACGCCATCGGGCAGCCCCCACGGTATCTCATTCTTTACAATTGATATGCTGTAGTTTTAAATCTATAGTGTGTTGATCTATGCATATTTTCTAGGTCCTTACAATCTAAGGAGGATATACGTATGTATATCCATCCATATCCAATGAGAAGGGTAATTTAGTCTTCAGACTGGAAAAAAACACATATTGCCTAACTTTAGTCTCATTTTGCACATGGGAGAATAAAAGATTAAAAGATAGCATCTGCAAAGAGTCATTGGGCTGAGATACTCCGTGAAATAACATGCAGACATTATGGGCTTTGAGAACTGGTACTTTGGCACCAAAACCCACAATACTCGAGGATCCAAGCCAAAAAAACGCCTTTTTCCTTTAACCTTTACATCAACATCAAAATAATGTCATATTAAATTGGGAAAAAATTTTTCCTTAACTATTTTTCTCTTTTTAATAAAGGCAGCTTGGATTTAATGGTGTGTTATAGTAACTTATTTACAAATTTTGATATCTTTTTAGATTCTAGCAATTAATGGGAAAATAGGAAGTACAGCCAACAAAATTTTAAAAACCAGCTCGAAATCATGTCTGGATGTAATTAAAGGTATAATCTGTTCCATTTGAATACATCAGTGCTCTCTCATCTTAAAACAACGAACATGAACATTGGTTTTTGCGTGGTATGTCTGCTTTTCATATCACACTGGAACATGTAAAACTTTCCTATAAAAACTGTGATGTCTGTGTCTTTTATACTTATAAAATAATGTTCCTTTTATATAATCAAATTCATTGACCTTTTATTTGCCACAAATGTTATCTGCAGACTCAAGCCACAGCTAATTCAAACATTTTAAAAAGACTATTTACTATTTTGTATGGGATATATTTATCTATTTGGCTTTCTGGTCTAATATGATTACTGGTCCTGCTCTTTTTCCCCAGCAACAACCTGTGGCCAGAGTTGTCATCAATTATACTTAATTACTCATCATGAAATAGTTGCGATTTGTCAAAACTCAAAAGAAATTTCTTTTAGAGCAAGGCCAAAATAGGTGGGCAATCTAAATGAGCTGGGATTCCAGGTTGGATCAAGATAAAACTCAATACGCTTGTTTTTTAAGGAGAGAAATAAAACCTAGTTACAGCTCACAGAATAAAGTTTATCATTGCTGCAGTCTAACAATTTATAAGGCGATTCTACCAAAATGCCCCGAATTCCAGGGTTCAAAGAGCAGCTCTGGAACTTTCAAGCTTAAGACCAGCACCCAGCCATGTTGGAGCCTGAGGCAAAAAGAAAGATAATATTGAGCCTGCCTTTATTTGCTTTTGTGATATTTTGTTCGTCATGGTTGTTCTTGCATTAATTTTGTTGTTTTCAAAAATATTGCATTAAAACATTTTGATTCCTGATTTTGGGGGGGCACTCCTTTAAATTTTGCACCCAAAGAGAGTGCCCATTCACCTCACTCTAGTCCTAACCCTGCTTAATAAGTCATCTCCCTGAACTTTAGGACCTCATCTGTAAAACTGAGGCAATAATAATAATTAAAAGGATGATTGTGAGGACTGAGCGAGAGAATATGTGTAAAAACTCGTTAATCATAAATGTTAACATATAAACACATTTATGAAGCATTACACTACTCCAAGATAAAGTTATTATATTAAACATCATATTTAAAGATGTAAGGTCTACAGAAAGTGTAAGTCTCGTGACTGATGACAGAAATTGAATCAGAGGCCTTAGAAGGATATGCAGAATTTAAGACACACTCATCTCCACCAAACCTTATTTAAATAAAGGAAAAGGTATATAATTACAGCCCAAGCAAGCAATTTCCTTTCCAGCTTTCATAATTAATCTTCATTTGTAAATTCGGTTTGTCTTCAGATTTTCTCTTTTCAGTTCCTGAAAACATTCAATTCACTGAAAATGAAAAATTAATTTAGGAAAAAACTCTTTGATGTTTTCTTTTTACTTAAAAAAAAAGACAGCTCAAACAACACAGGTGAGAGCCTGCAAAGAGATGTACTGCACACGAAAATTGTTTTTGAAAAAGTTGAGGATGTAAACCTTTTGATTCAAGGCAGAGGAAACTTCTAGGCCAAAGGAAGGTGAGACGCCTCCTGTTCTGGTGAGCTAATGATTGTTTCCAAGGTGGTTAGAATTCAGTGCTAATTGCATTTTAAAACACCACCTCTGAAATCTTTTCCTCTCTCAGGATCTTACATCAATGTTTTGCATTTTCAATAAAACCTTTGCACTCCACCTTTCTCACTCAACAAATCCTGAACTTTAGATCCGCAGGAAGAATTCAGTGCCGACCCTTTCTTTCCCAAGCAGGTTTTGATCTGGTGGTGGTGATGCTAATTCCCAGGAAAGGCTGTCCTGCCGTTTCTGAGCAGAGAGAGACAATTAAAATAGGTATTTTGGTGGCTCAACTCAGGCTTGTTCATTCTAACAGAGTCATTAAACAACTTTCCAGTGTCATTCAAAGAACTTATAACAGAATCAATTGATTTTCATCCTATGCTTTATTAGTTGTGATTTAGGAGATAGAATGTCCCTGTTTACACAGCTGTAACATGTCAGGACCTGTAGTACATTATTGGCTTGAGGCCTCCGAATTGCAGTCCATTCTCAGCAGAATCAATCTGAACTTGAAAACATTCCCTCTAGGAAACATGCACACATCTAGTAGCATAAAGCACTTCTTGAACAACTGAAAATAGTATTCACTTGAGGTAAGTTGCAAGTTCTCCTTCCAAAAATCAGCCCTGACTTGTCATTGCTCTCAGTATGTTCACCATGGGAGCAGAGGGCTACAAATGCCTCTTAACTAGATACCCAACATGGGTGAATGTGTTACACTTTGCTGCCAGTCAGATCCCAGACTCTGCAAGTGGGAGTTGCTGGCTGTTTAACATGCGTTCAGAGCATTGCCGATCTAAAATGGCTGCTCAGTAATACTTTAATTGCAGTTTCATGGAAACAAATTGCTATTTAACTGCAATAAGCATTTCTGTGACTTGGCTGGACTGACAATACGTGAGTCTTAGTAACAAAGCAACAAGTAACACCAACTTGTAAAAGGTCTGTGTTTCCAACGACCTCTCAAACTGAGTCATAGGTGTGCAAGCACCCAGGATGTAACTCTCACATGGCGCCGTCTTTGGAAAACCTCTTCTCAATTTAAATACAATTATTTAGGCTACATGGGAACTCTTCACTAGTCTCTTGACACATAGCTCTTGGATTCACTGTTTGTTGTATAATTTATTGGCCTTAAGAAATATTTTATATAAATAGTAGTGCACATTAGAATCTTACTATATTGACATTTAAAGCCATTTAATTTAAGAGCTTCATTTTAGATGATTAGTTGTTTCAAATATCAATGTTAATAAGGGCAAAAGAAACAAGTTAAATACAGTTAATATTAAGAGGATGACAATTTCACAGGCTTCATTTTGGTGTGACAGTTTTCTCATTTTATATTTTATAAGACACTACAGTCCGTGTTAAACTATTTCCTAATAAATCATGAAGAGCTGGAAATAGTTTCTTGCAGCAAATGGTTTGGTGTGGAAAGGCTGCGTTCGGGCTCCCCTGCCTTTCGGGATGTGTAAATCTAACTAGACAGATAGGTAAAAAACATTAAACCCTTTCAGAGGACAATCTATTTTACAAAATTGTTTCATTAGCAAGAGTGACAATTTGCATGATTGAGACATTTATATGTATCATAAACATTCTTTTTATCAGGAGTTCTGCAGGGCTCAGTAACATTTGCTTTTATTTTTAATCGCACTTGCTTGTAGGGACCAGGGACCATCTTGCTCTACGACATGGTTAATATTAAGTCAGTCCTTTCAAAAGAACAGAGTACATCTCACTAACATCACAAATGCAACGGACGAAAGGTGAACAGGCTCCTGGATCTTTTTTCCTAAGCAATGCTGGGGTTGGGGGAGGAACACAATCACTGCTCACATCAGAATAAACCTGAGTGTTTTTAGTAGCTTTCTATCCACACAGAGCATCCCCATTAGAGCCGAGTTTTATTGTTTGAAATGCTTCTGGTTTCAAGAAAGTGTTTTACCTAAAGCAAGACTACTACTTAAATATGTTCTATTGTATATTCATAGCTCCATTAGTCCTTCTCCAATTTAGCACATCAAAGAGAAGGCTTCATCACTTGCATGTGGATTATACTAACATGAGTGACATTTGTAATCTTATAGGTCTGCAACTTAAGAAATGCTTTTAGAAGCTCGTTATTAAATACGCAGCAGTGCTTGAGGAACCAGCCGTATAATAGTTCATTTAAGTCCTTAATGACCTTAGCCCTCCTCATCACTAAATGCCACACTGTATTACTTACTAAAAGTTATTAACTATCTCCTTTGAATTTCTACACTATATGGGACATGTGTGCTTATGACAAAAATATAGAAGATGCTTGCATTCTTATTAACACATTTCCCCTTTTCTATCCTGAAGAGTCCATGTTCCTTTAAAGTATCTTAAAGGAAAAGGAAAACTTAAGAACCAGAACTAGTTCCTAGAAAGTCCACAAGGATCTAATTCCAACAGATATTATTTATATGATTTTGTTCATTTTATTTTTTTCTTGCATTTCCTTTTTATAAAGCTCTAATAAAACTATTCACCTTAACTCTCTGCCTTTAAATTCTCCTAGAAGAGGTCTGCAGTTTGAGCAAGTGATTTTTCCTCCTGGTCTGGAATCTTCGAAAGCAGAAGATCCCAAAGGAAAGTTGACTGCTAGTTGAGATGTGCCTTTCTATAGAACCTATTCCCATTCTCAGAGGGACTGTATCGGGAGCTTTTCTGGAACAAGAGAAAATAAAACGCATGCCATTTTTTGAAAGAAAATTGAAAATAGCATTACAAACACACCTGGTTTTATTAACCTGTGATAGCAGTTGTAGTTGAGATTTGCTTACATACAAGCCTGGCGGCGCAGCCTCTCTGGTCTTTCCTCCCTCTGACAGGGTCCGTGGGCCCACTGAGTCCTGAGCTGACACGTGCTTTCCGCAGGGCATCACAGCAAGCAGTGCGGGTGCTGTTGGGAATGCTCTGCTGCCTAGAACTAGCAACTAAATATCGCGAGACTACTACTAAATGAAATCCAAATCCTCCCCCAAACATATGGAAGTGGAGTCAGTAGAGGAGTGTAAGAGCAAAAGAAAATAAACAAATCATACGGCAGACCACACGAGTCTGAAAGCTCACCAGGAAATGGTTGCTTCACTCCTGGGTCCCTGACAACTAATGGAACTTCAAAACAGATACAGGTATGGTTTAGAAATGCTGTTTCCTTCAAAAGCCATAAACTTGGTAAGAGAACAAGATGGTTATGCTACATTCTTTAACATGCTTTTCATCAATACCCAAGCTTTACTATTGAGAAAAAAGAATAAACGAAATAGCTGACGAATCAAACAAATATTTATATATAAACACAAAAGATTCACTGTGATATAGGAGAAGCGAGATGAAGTGCTATTAACAGAATATTCTGAACTCATAAAAAGGCCTCCGTTAGAAACATCGCTTTGTACCCTTGCCAAAAATGGCATGGTTAAGCAATTTGAAGAATACTTTATTGGCCCAGAGCTAAATAAATACACACGCCGCCTCCCTTGACCCCGAAGATTTAAAGTGAGCTTGGTATCGGAAAAAAAACTAAATTTTCCCAAAATACAGAAGAGAAAAAGCAGTGTTTAAACCCAAACTCCATCGAATATTTTTTCTTTTAAGTTTTTATTATTTAAATACACCATACTAGAGCAAATGTCTCTGAAAATATCACAAATAAAAGATTTTTTTCTTCATTCAGCAAATTAGAAGTAGGGGGAGATTTCTACACAGTAGCTGCTATGAGCCTGATTTTTTTTCCAATTTTTTTTTTCTTTTTTTCCTTCTTTTTTTTTTCTCTTTGCCATGGAATAGCAACATTAGGACGAAAACACTTACATGCATACATACATTGTATTTTACAGAGATACAATAAAAGTGTTTGTGATAGAATATCACAAAAGCCACATCTCTTTCCTTTATCTCATGTTCAGTTTTGATTGAAACACATTTCCTTACAACACTTAAATATACAAAGGAGCAAATAGAATGTTGTTAAGGTAAAACACAGGGTACAAACTCTGCCCAGTGCCCTGCTAATTGTTAATGAGGGTAGAAAGCAGATTTGAATGCTTCTTTTAATTAGCTTCATTAGTCATTTCCCTCCTCCCAAGCTCCCTCCCCCCCCAAGATGTCCTCCGGTGGATCTTTTTTCATTTTCTCTACAGTCTCCCATTAGCCCAGGTTCATGGAGTCCTTAATGTTCATATTCAGTCATTTTAATACACCAATAAATGCGGGAAGGGCAATCAAGACTAAAGAAGGTGCAATGGCGTGGAGCTGGCACTGGTGCTGGCTACAAAGGTGACTCGTCTACTGAAGACACACGGGATCCACCTGTGATGAACAAAATCTGAGATGAAGGCACGCATTCTGCATTACTCTGACCTTTTAGCAGACCTGCAAGAAATAAAAATGGGCATCTTAGCTAAAATGCTAAATTTGAGAGATATTAAACTCAAACATGACTGCTTTTGTCTTCTCTCCATTCACTAATCTTCTTTTATTAGATTACTTCCCAACTGTGACTTGATGGAGCCTTTCTACGCTACTTACTCCGCCAGGGAAGAACTAAAGCATAACATTTTCTGCAGTGTTACTAGCAGAGAAAATGAGACAATAAACCGACTTTCGGAGTTTCTGGTGTCAAGTTCTACAATGAATTGCTTAACTCTGTTGAAAGCAAGTTTCTTTCTGAAAGGAACGAATTAGAACATCTTGCCTAGTGGTCTCATCTTAAAGGCACATTCAGAGCCAAGTCCCTCCCCAGGAAGTTTTGAGTTAATAAGCTCAACTGTGTAACCTTGGCAAGTTACTTAACCTGTCTGGATCTCAGTTTCCTCATCTTTAAAGTGGGGATAATAAGGCTGTTTATAAGGATTACATAATATATATGGAGCACTTTCATCAGTGCCTGGCACTTAATAAAAGCAGAACAAATATTGGCAGTTATTATTCTGATATCCCCATGTGACATCTATTCACCCGTGTCCCTCTCTACCTATGGGGGGTGTGTGTGTGTGTATACACATATCTGTACATATCTATACACACAATCGCACACAAATATTCAGATACTACTTTTCACTGAGTATTTCTTATCTGCTATGTCACTTAATATTAAATATTATAGCAATGCGAATCAAACATATGTAATGTGTTAATGCCTTGTGCTCAATTAGAGAACATAGTTCCATGGAAATCTAACTTTAACGTCTGAGTTAGAAATGATAATCCACACAGTCGTGAAATACAATCTGTTTGCAATTACCAAAATGAAATAATATATATTAGGTTTTTATGGTTTTTAGATGACATTTTGAGCTTCCCAGGAAGTTCTAGTTTCACCTTGTCCCTAACTTACTAAAAGCCTGAAGTCTATTAGGAACTGCAACCCCCCACTTCCAAGCTAATTAAAGTGGTGGAGGCTTAATTCCCCAGAGTGGAAGCTCAGTGTGAGAAAGGTAATTTGTCCATCCAGAACAAAGATGCAGCAGCAGCCAGCAAGCATATTTAATAAATGAGCATCAAATGTCCTCTACGATGGACACACACAACACCAATTATGTAACTATGCGGGAACTGCAAAGGGATATGTAAACTAGAACACTCGCTAAATTTTCCTCCAGCTAAAGAGATGTGATCTCTTATTTTAGTGAAAAACAGATAATTCTAGATGGAACCATCACTCTTGATTGAAAGAAAATTCCAGAGCAGGCAAAATTTACCAAAAAAAAAAAAAAGCCACAATTCCTGATTATACTTACATAACTCTCTAGAAGGCAATAATATTCTCCTGAGGACAGCCAAGCCCCCTTTAAATAATCAAGACTACAAAATTTTGAACATTAGTGGTCTGAGATCTCAGTCAAGAGACTGCATGATTTAAAAACTTAAAATTATTTTTCTCAGAATACATAAAAGCCAATGATATAGAACAACAACTAAACTATACATCCCAGACACTGGGAACAAATTTCAGGAGGATAAAAGTTTAAAGGGACCAGATGACGGGGGCTGATCCTTTCCATACCATTAGCTGCCTCTAAAGAAGGGATATAGAAATAATCAACTCATTACTTCTAAGCCAGAGGATGCCTGGGTGTATTTACCAGGCATCATGTACTAAAAATGTAATTGCTTCTGCAAATAGAAGGAAAACGGCCAAAATTAATGTCCAATTTTCCCTACCAAAAATATGGAGAACGAGAGAGAAGAAAATAATAAAATGGAGCTATTTGTCATTTCTCCCCATCTCATCTCCTCCAGAAAAGAAACGCCACGGGGTTTTGGGAAAATAATTTTAAAGCATTCTCCAGGTCCAAAAAGCAGTTTATGTTCCACCAGGAAGTGTTTTCATTACCTCTTCCCCCTTGTCCTCTCATTAATATCTCTCTGGACCACGTTCAGCTTGCCCAAAACCTTTATTTACAAAAACCATCTTGTGAATTGACTGTGTTCATGGTGAGCTGAGCACCACGGGCAAAAATGTGAGACATTTATGTCAACAGGGAAATGTTCTTAATTAACATCACCCCCAAAACACAGCTTCTCACCAATGTCTGACAAGAACATTATCCTTAAGTTATATTTCCTTATGTCTTTTAAGAGCTATTAATTCTTGAAGGCACCTGTCTCTTTTTGGCTTCCAACGTTAAGAAACTATACACTAGTAGGTTCTTATTCATTGCCTAATATATCTTGTGTTCCAAAATGAACAGCCTACCTCTCCCATCCTGAAAAGCCAGAAGACTTACATGAAAGGCACAATATACAAAATCTTGTAAACATGTAAACCAGATTTTTCTCCCTAACACCTCTAAATTTACGTCATCTTGTACTCAGTAAGATGGTGATGTGAGACCCTGGCTCGTATTTCTTACGCGTCCTTTGTACTTAGTCCTTAGCTAACACTGCTATTGCCTGTATCCATGCTTCACAGCCTGGCTACATTTTCCATCTCGTCTCTACATCCTTCAATTCTCACCATGCATGTTGGTGAGCTGTAACAATCATTTTTCGTCCCTTGCTAAGTCAGGGAAAGAAATGGTATAGAACCAGCAACAAGCTTAAGATATAATTTGTGGAAAAACTAAGCTTTTACATTGGAGGGAGCAGAGAAGAGATCAACCATTTTACTCCTAGCACATTTTTTTTTTTTTTGGCTACCAGGTTATAACTTCAAATGGCTTTGCCTCTAAATTGAAATGGGTATCTCAAGATATTTATGTTACCCATTCATTGTGCTCAAATCGCCCTACAGATCCACTTCATTATAATTCAAACCATAAAAGTCTCTAAGTACTTATATGTATTGGCACTCCTTAAAGAAGCTTGAAATGCCTCCTCAATGGTGATTGGTTAATGTGCAATAAAATTAGACTTCTATTCTTAAAATGGTATTCTCCGTACCTTCCCACATTAGTAAATTAAATAAAGAAAAGTGTGCGTAATGTGACATAATTAACATTTACTTAATAAAGAAATGGAAAAACATTTAAAATTATCCCATAAATTTGAGTAAGGGAAAACGATAAATACAAGCACTAAACTATGGCAGTATGATTTTAAATGGTTGAAAGTTTTCAAATATTAGTCATTTTCCTCACACACAGCATTAAGAAAATGCATTACAGAAGACAAAGAAGCCTAATATTTTTTTCCCGAGACTTTTGAAGCTTGCTAAATTCCTATTTGCAGATAAATGTTGTTTTTTTGTGATCCTTACAACAGACATTAATGAAGTTCCTATTGTAAATCCATAAAGAATTACCAAGTGAAGTGTGCACTTTTTGTTTCAATGCAATAACTCAGTGCTGTGTGATTGCCTGGGTTAATGATGAAAAAGTCAAACATACTATCAGAGCTGATGGAAAAATCTATCACCAATCTGAAATTAAAATTCATCTGTGGTCAATAAGATTTAATATCCATGCAAGTGGCGCTGTAAAGAGTAAATGAATCAATGTCATCAATACATAATCAGTATGAAATATGATGTGAATAAAATTATGCGCACGAGTCATACATTTCACTCTTTTCTGGGCCAGTGTGGAATGAACAGTCTCTTAACTGAAGGTTGACAGTAATTGTTACAAATTAGGCACAGCAGTTATCAAAATGCACTCACTTGCATAGCTATAGGACTTATTAAGGAGATTAAAATAGATCTAAAACTATCCAGTACTAGGGGTGCTGGACAACTGTTGATCACCAATTTTTCCTCTGAAGTGCCTTCTACTACTACATGATTTGTACACTTGTATAATTTCCTCGTTTCTGACTCTGGTCTGAGAACTTTCCAGTTCTGGATCAAGAATCAAGATACAAAATTTTTAATGAAGCTATTAGTGACACAGAGCGATTAGCAAGAGCTAGAACCTTGTTATAAAAGTCGTAACTTATTCAAATTTTACGGGACTACCAATCAACAGAAATGCTCTCCTCTGGAATTACAGACTGTTTTCTAAGACTGCTCTTCTAAAAATAAAAGCATCATAAATTGGGTTTGGAAGGCAGGTGTCCGAATTGCAACTGCTAATGCAGAAATCATTCTTTCATGACCAAGACGTTTATTCTCTTTTCCTGCCATAAATGTTCTAATTCTCCTCCCACAATGCCCTATTCACATCGTGTTTCTGAATTTCAAAATTGTCAAATGGGATAAACAACTGCTTAGACATCAGTTTTACATTTTGTTTGACTCTGCCTGTGATTAATCCTGTGTTCAACATCGGCAAAGCTACAGATATAACCAAGTCGGGATTTTTTTTAACTACAGAAGATTCACAATTTAATCAACTCTATTTCCCAACCCCATATGTACGAGTAGTCTACATTTCTTTAGAAGGGCATGCAAAAACACAACCACCCAGGAAAACTCCCTTGCTAGGTTAAAAAAGGCTGAACCTTCCAACTCGCTCTAATAAAGCTTATTAGTAAGTGTGCAGTATTCACCTTCTGGTCTGGCAGTAGTGGATTGCTCTGAAGTGAATTCAAATGGCCATTGATGAGAGCTGTAGGTCTATCATGTTCACAAAATAAACTGCCATTGATGTAGTGAAACCGATCTCCCGGGACCAGGCGATTCCGGCAGGTAGAGCATGTAAAACACTGAAAGGGAAAAGCAAATCCACTGAAAACAAGGACAAATTAAGTCTTTTTTGTCACAAGTTTATACGCAGTTCTGAAGCAGGTATCTGTCAAGTACAGAGCCACTTGGGTTTAGTGTTTTTCTTCCTTCGACATGATTCCGGAAAATAGTAAGCCAAAACACAGTCAATTGGATCAGGCTGAAGGCAGAAAGAGACAAGTATGTGTGTGCCGATGTGGGGGTGAGGGGGGGGTGGTGTGTGGGTGTGTGATAATCATGGCCACGCTACAGTTTCAATAGAGTCCTTTAGCGTTTGCGGCTTGAGAAAGCAGAGTTCATACTGAGGAGAGACGCTTTGCCTCCACGTAGGAAAGGGATGATTCTTTAAAAAACCAGAGGAGGAGCAAATGCTACCTTAAGATGATACACGTTGCCTTGGGCCCTCATGACGAGTTCGCTCGCAGGAATGGACTGTCCACAAGCACTACAAGCACCGCTGTTCCCAAATAACCTGAAACAGAGATGGCGGGGACACCAATGAATCATCCTAAACCAGAGAAAAAGCAAGGAGAAATCCCCAGCCTCTGGCCCTCCCTTTGGAATGCAGTTGACAGAGGCTGAATTCTTAGGCTCAGGCCTCACATTTTGACCGATATCCATGATCTGGGAAAAATCCTTTTTAGGGTCACGACTACTTCTGCCTACCACAGAGAAAGAGGATGTCCCGGCTTTAATCCAAATATTGACTTACACCTTTAGCAAATACAAAACAATTCTGTTCTACACACATTTTATCAGATTACCGGGTTCATCATAAAAAAAAAAGATACAATTCATGACTGGAGTTTAAATGCATTGTGTCCTTGAAATTATATGAAGAACTCTTTTGTACTTTAATCATATCTTGAGATATGAGTCATCAAAAGGGTTAAGAGGATTTGATTGTATATCTAAGAAGACATCATGCTCAGTGTATTGAAACTCCCGTAAACCTCCATCAGCGCAGACTTTCCATTAGAAAGTCTCTGCTATCCAGGTTGATATATAATGTGTATGGGTTAACCTTTTCAATCATGGTGTCAACACTTAAGATTTGCCTCTGCTCATCTCTTTCATCCTAACCTTCTCTCTCTCTTGATAATGAAATGCTTGCTCCAACTTCCCTCTATCTGCTCCTGAGTCCACAATTTAGATTACTTCATCTCTGCTAGCAACAAACTGAATGAAATTTCGATTTGAGCAGAAAGTAATTTACCGGGATCTGGACCCATTTGTCATCATATCTCTCTGGGTGTTTGCTGTATCACTGCAGTTTTCCTATGCAATCAAATGAGACCACAACATCTGCCATGGGGGGAGGAGGGGGAGCAGGAGAAGGCTGCAGAGGAGGGGAAAGCTGGAGGAAGTGTGGTGTACTGAAGAAAAATATATACATAATTCCTTATATCCTTCTACGGGTGCAACAAAATATTTTAACGAATACCGAACTTTGGCTTTTATGGAATCTGTAGACTCAAGCTGGGAAGCTTTATTTGCTTTTGGGCTTCCTTCTTTAATATCCACAAATATTTATTAAACAGACCAAAATGATTTCACATTGAAAAGTGATATGGGAACAAGTAAGCAGGGTCAGAGAGGCCCTTTCCAACAATGAAAAACAAAATAATAGGAGTTACCATGAACATATTGGTGTCATAATAAATATGAATATTTGCATTTCCTCCTTGTCCAAATAAAGTCATAAAATGCAGTTTGTGTCAAACCAGGAGACATGTTCCTAGAGAACACCCCGTAATCTGAATGATTGCGGCATGCCTCTATATAAAAATAATTGCTTTGAGTTTTCAGAATCTGGTCTTGCAGAAGAGGCTTGTCATGTTCAAACTACTAATTTGCTGTCGCCACTTTATTGAAAATAGCCTGTAAGTTGTTATTAAATGTATCGACTGAACGACAGGGAGAGTAGTAAAACTGCCCCTTAAGATGGCTTTTAATAGGAAGCCCAAGAAACAAATTTTGCAGCAGCATCGATTTGAAGAGTTCAATCAAAACTCCATTTCAAAACTAATTAGTCTGAGATCCACAACACATTGACAAGTTCTTGCAGAATCAGAACAGTTACAGAGAGAAAGCTGAAATAATACACTGTCAGGACCTCTAGCCGCAGGACCGCACTGTATGGGATGTGGGAGCTTGGGGGCCGCTGGCCTGCCATCTCCTAATGCTGGACCACTTCAGGAGCACTGTGGAGGGCCAGCTGGTGTCTCACCTAGCACCCTTCGAGGGGGGGTCGTCACCACTGCCACAGTGGGGGTTCTCAGGCTAGGGGCAGGGCTTCTCAGAGGGGTCCTCAGAAGGGCAGGGTGGCCAGAGAATTATAGCACAACCATGGGGAAAGAGTGTACAGTCAACAGCAGGGCTCTTCCGATCCCCAAGAGGGGTACCAAATTCAAACAATTCGGGTAAAAATAAAGTTAAAAACCTGTCCATGTGGCCAAATACATGCTGAGGATAAAGGAGGGGGGAGGTGTAGGTAATGCGGGTGGGGAACAGAATCCTACCAGAGCTAAGGACCAAATATCCTCTTAGAGCAACCCAGAAGTATTTTAATGGATGAGAGTCTATAATTATGGCTGCCACTACCAACAGGTACTTGGTGACACTCCATCTCAAAAATGCCCTTTCACAGTACCGATCTGATCACCCAGCCTAAGTTTTCATTTATTTAACAATTCACCCTGAGCAAAGTCAGTTGTACGTCTTCAACATCTAAGAGTATTTTAATAATCAGGGCCGTCGGATATAATCCAAAAGCTTTCCATACGTCTTTTCTCCCCTGCCAGTTTCACAACCTTTCAGGGAACAATCAGCCACAAAATCATGGGATTCCTAAAGTGTCAAAAATTGCAGTTACAAAGTTTGAAAATGACCAAGATCTACCCAGGGCTGATGTGCTACTGAACATTATTAATGAAGTTTAAGATCTTTCCATGTCTACAGCTTTAAGGCTGCCTCAGAGCTGAACAACTTACATGTCTATACACATTTTAATCCCTTTTTACCAGAGAGGAAGGCTACCATTAGAATTCCACCCTTTTTCTGAAAAGTTGTTTTTACAACGTTTCTGTGCACTGGAGAGTTAATTATCTAACCAGGGGGACTGTCCAGGACAGTGTTTGATTTAAAAGGCTTGAGGCTTTAGGTGCTCAATTAAGTAGCTATCGGTCTCAGACTGGACTATAATGGGCTCTTTTCTCTTTAACTCAAGCAACGGGGAGATATACCCCAGGTCAGGCTAATTAAAGCCAGGGGAGTCTTTAATTGTGATGACAGAATCGGTTTCAGTTTCCTTTCTTTGGGTCCTCAGTCCAAGAAGGTCGTTAATATTTCAGCATTTGGGCAATGCAATCAATCACAAACATCAAGTGGTTCCTTATATGGGGAAAAGGGAAGAAATCCCACCGAACCTCTCTGCACTTTCAAGGTGCTTTTTGCTCCTATTTGAAGAACACCGTGTAGTGTTAGTGCTGTTGCCGGTTCAGCTCTGACTTTCCTTGCTGACATAAAGAGAGAGCAGGTCGTATTTTTAGTTGACTAATAACGCTTAGCATCTTTCTCTAACTTCAATGACCAATAGGTGGGCTTATTTTCAACTGGGTTATTACTTCAAGCAAAATACTCGCAATATGGAGCGTTACCTGGCTGTGTTTTCTAAACTGCTTTCAGGCGAGGAGAGGTGCGTTTCTAAGTGTGGCTGAAAGGTATACATTTGTACCTGCAAGTAAATATCAGCAGCCTATCTAAGGAGAAAAATGCACATCCACAGCTACTGATCCAGAAGCAATTGGTTTTCCAGCAGGTTCCTATATTTAATCTAAATTCTGCACCAGCTATATTAAATGTAACAAAGAAATGCAACCCAGAAATTATGCCTGGAGCCAAGTCCATTAAAGGTACTTCGGAATAACTAGAGACCAAGCACCTTAAAAGCACCAGAAGCTATTGATACTTAAGAGGGGGGCTGTGAATAATCGCAACTGCTGCATTACAGAGGGGAGGGAGGAAAAAAAAAATCAGCCAAATTACGCTTGGTTAATTCAGAGTAACAGATCTGCCCCCAAGTGAATTGGAGGCCTTGAATTAATTCTGTTATGACAAATCAAGATAAACGTTCCCCCTAAATTGCATGCGATTTAATTAATTTTTGAGATCCTGGGTTTTTTTTTTTTCCTAGCTAATAGTTCACATGCTCCTGTGCTGTCATTGTGCTTGAGTGGGCAGACTTCAAAGTGATATTAAATAACCAACTATTAGATTTACCTAGCACGTCCTATTGGAAAAGTGCCATTTAATTACCTAGCCTGTTCAATTAAAGGGACAGCATTCTCTGAATATAGCAGCTTGCTGTTGATTACCAGGGAAATGAACTCGATGTCTGGCGGCGCCTCCATTCCTAACGCTACCCGCTCCCCAAACCCCCCCGCCCCCAGCCCTCACCGATGCCCCCGCCCCGGACCTCCACGCCGGCCGCGCCGCGCGCACTGCGGCTGCAGGCGCCACGTGAACCGCCCGAGCGGAGCCCCGTAAAGAAAGCGCGACCCGCTCGCCCGGCTCCCGCCCTGCGCTCGCCCCCTCGCGGGCCGAGCCGCGGCCGGCTGGGCGCCTCGACTGCGGCCTCGGGCGGCGCGGGCCCCCGGCCCGGCCCTGGCCAAGTCCCGGCCAGCGAGAAGGGGCTCGCGGAGGACCGCCACCCCGGCTTCCGGCGCGTCTCCTCGCCCTCCCCGGACCTGGAGCCCCACCCGTCGGACTCCAACTTCCTCCTCTCTCGCTGCACTTTCCGCACCAGTCTTGGGTGGAGGAAGAAGGGTTGGAGGAAAGAGAAACGCAGTTTCTGAAGCTAGTTGGTGGCGCTTGGATTGAGCTGGGGGGGGGGGGGGCGGGGGCAATTCCAAGGCTCGCCGACTTTTGTAAAGTGGGGGGGCAGGCAGGCGTTGGCCCCTTTAAGATCCACCCTCCCCCTACACTCCACCCCCCCCCAGTCTTTCCCTCCCTCTCTTAGAGGCCAATTTTGTTAATTAAATGTTTTGTTTGCGACGCAGCTCTCATTCATTGCGGACACGTCATTCGGAGCAGATCTAAGCCAGAGACCAGATCTCATTAGATAAAGCCCATCAGAACTAAGAAAATGGAGGAGCCGCTAATTAAAGCTTTTAATTGTGCGGATTCGCTGCAGCAAGGCAGCCGCTTTATCTGAAATCTTGGAGGGAGAGGAGGCAGAAGCCCAGCTCTGCCCAGTCGACACTTAGTCGCACAGGGGGAAGGGACTGGGGAAAGGCAGCGCTCCCCCTACATCCCCCCTCCCCCCGCGAGGCCGCTCCCAGCTCTCCCGCAGCTTTTTAGCCAGATCTTGGCTGTTTTCAAAAAACCACAACCTCAAAGTCAGACAGTTTAAAAGCCCCTTAATAATTCGCTCTGTGGTCCCAGCCAGGCCGAAGAGCGAAAAGGTCCCCTTCACCTGGCGGCTGGCGAGCGGATCACTCCACTGTTCAGTGGCAGTCCTTGCAGAATTTAAAGCTCCTTCAACAAGTGGGCTTGGGGGAGACCGGGGAGGGGGTAGCTGAGGAAAAGGAACGCGCAGGGCTCCCCACCTTCCCACCGTTTGGGCATCTTGATGGGCAGAAGGAGGGAAACACTAAAGAAGACTTCAGAGATCCCCTAAAGTGGAGGGGGAGGGGGATAAGCTCAGCTGCTGATGAGCCCTGAGCGGAAAGAGAGGCCATCAATTTGGTACTGAGCTAGAACTCATCCATCCCGGGCAGACCCAATACCTAAGGTTCTGGGGGTAGTATCTAGTTCAAGAGGAAGCCTAGCTCCAGTTTTCAAATCAGAGGAAAAAAAGAAAGGAAGTGAGAATATGGACCCAATTAATTCAGGCTCAGGGCTGGGCACAAACCCTCCACTGCTCCATTAAGCCGCGAGAAAACACCAAAGGGGCATTTATATTTGGCCCCAAGAATAGTGAAAGGAATGGAGGCGATTCCCAAGAAGCCACTTGCCTAAACTTGTCCTGAGGGAATGCTAGTGGACCCATCTTCTTTTTAATTAGTGGTAATCAGAAGGGAAGGTTTTTTTGAAGGCACTTGAAGAGATGAATCTGTACCACTCAGGGCATCTGAGCAGCACCGTCAATTTTTCCACTTTAAACCACCCTCCTTTCTCACCACAGTTTCGCTCTCTAATTACAATACTGTCAAAGCTCATGGCATTGCTTGGAAGGAAGACCAGAACACATTACACCCATGCTCCTGATTTTCCAGCATTTACTTCTAAAAGAACACTTAGTGAAATTAATGCTGCCATCTTAATTTAAAAATAAAAGCCCTTTCCCTTCCTATATTTCTTTTACTTGGCTGACTGAGGATGCCAGCAGAGTGGATATAGGTTGCATTATCAGAATCACCAAATGTCATTTTACTCCATCATTTTACACTAATGATATCAGCGGGGTAAACACCCATACTCAGCTCTGAACTGCATTGGGGTCTTTTGCACTTTTAGTCACAGAGTGAGGGAATCACAATGGGGCTAAACTTTCAACAAAATACCTCATCCACTGATTCACCGGCATTGAAGAAAGAGCAAAATTTTCTATTCATCACTATCAAGAAAACAGTTTAGGGCAGAAATTTAAATAGAATACAATTCTTCTTAAAAGTGAGCGGTCCTCTAGTGTCAGCGGTGTGCGTGTGGGTTTTTTTTTTTTTTTTTTAATTACTGGATGTTGAAACAGAACACCTCCTAGAAGCATTCATGTGCATCAGTCTATCAAACCATTTACTCAAATTAAATGTGTAATCCTTCAAATGCCTCCTTTCAAATTAATGAGTTTAAGTAGCTTGAGTTCACCTGAAAAGATCCTATAGACACCTGACCTCCTGAATTCTTTCCATTAATTGCACTGAAACTTGTTGGAAAAGACTGCTTACACGGCCATATGAATGTTCCTATACATTGCTTTAAAATGCAAGATTAGTATAATTCTATAGCTTCTTTTCCTAAACCTCTTTGGGGATCAAGAGTAGTGATACAAACGACAACAAAAAACCCAAAATCTGAACATTCCTCAATTGACAAAAACGGCAAATTCTATATCGAAAACCACACACTAACACTGAGCATTGCAAGGCTCCAAGTAACAGTATATAGAGAGAAATATTATCATTCATTTTTTGTTTTGGGGTTTTGTTTTGTTTTTGCTATGAGAAGTATTACAAGTCTTTAAACTGATGGGTAATCAGCATTTTTCACAAGGAACACAAAAAATGAGTCACAGTTTTCCACTCAAAATAAGTTTAAAGGTGCTTATGTAAATATCATAATTAGCCATCACCAGAGGCAAATCATTTCTCACTAATGACACTTATTTTTAAGTCAACATTTTGTCTCCGAGTTTCTATGTAGGTCCCTACCTCGCTTTAAGAAAGCACCTAATGCCTACTTGCAATGTTTCTTTTTAGTAGAGGGTCCAGTCGGGGCTGACCACATAAAATGTACCCAACCTTTGCACACCTAGCGGCCCAGTCCCATCAGATGGGCAGTTTCTACTTAGTATGGCATTTGCCATTAATTTGTCATTAAAAATCAGAAGATGAACACATGTTTCTTGAACCCTTTACATTCGGGCAACCAGAAGGTTTCTGAGGTGAAGACTACAATGTATTCTCGTAGGTGCCCCCCTCCTTTCCTGAAAACCCTTGACAACCTTTGGTCTTGTCATTGCTCCGCTGGCCCATCTCGGGGAAAGGCAGCCAAGTCTTACCTAATGTAGTCATTTCTGCAAAGGATCATGCCGCTCTTGGTGTAACAGGACGTGCCGATGTCGCCCAGCTGCGCCTGGCAGCAGGAGCACTTGAGGCACCGGCTGTGCCAGTAGCTGTCCATGGCATAGAGCAGAAAGCGGTCCGCAATCTTGCCCCCGCAGCCTGCGCACCGCTTCCAGGAGAGGGAGCCGGCCGTCACCGGGGGCGGCTGTGAGCTGCTGCCCGGATTCACCATGGTCTGCAGAGGGCGGGAAGGGGACAGGGAGAGAAAGACAAAACAGGGGCGATGCAAAAGTTAGTAACCGCCGCGCAAGAGAACGAACCCGTTCCCTCCCAGAGCTGCTGGAGGGAAGCAGCAGGGCGAGGGCGGGAAGGAGGGTGAGGGGTAGAGGCAAGGAGGGAGGCTCGCCGGCAGCAGCCGCCTGTTTACTTTTCTCAAGCTTTGTTCTGGGGCCACAAGCTCCTCTCAACTTTCCAGCGCTCGCCGCCGCTGACAATTTCAGCTCGGGTACTGTCAAAACTCCGAGAGCGAGGCTCCGCGGCGCGCTCCACCCCTCGTGGCACCTCCTCCCAGCCCCCGCCCCCGCCCACTGCCCCCTCCTCCCTCCTTCGCCGCCCGCCTCCAGCAAATGAGGGTCAAACCCACCCACCGCCGCGCCCGGCCCCTCCCCGGCCCCCGCCAAGCCCCGAGCGCGAGCCGAGGCGAGTGGAGAGGCGGCCCCCGCCGGAGCCACGTTCCCTCCCGAGCTCTGCCTTGGGAAGTGCAAGCTGCAGTTCACAAGTTGGAAATAGTTCGGTTTTCTGAAAGGGAAGGAGGGAAGAACCGGCAGAGGGGAGATGGAGAGCGGGGTGGTGGCAGGGGAGGCGAGGGGACGGGCGGGGGGGTGCGGTGTGTAAAGTTGCGAAACTGGTTTTTCGTATTTTAAACAGCACCTTTCACATGCCATTGTGGTGACCGCCATCTCCCATTATTGTTCCAAATCTCATTTCATTTTGAAGATCAATGAGTGTTTTCTCTGGGTTTTCAGGACACAGGCAAGAATAATAGATCATTGAACTTTAGGATGCCTGTTAACTTCCTATACAAACACTCTCCACTTTGGTCTCACTAATCTGCCCTTGATCAGCAATTTAAATGCTAAAGCTTTGTTCGGGGGGTGGGGGGAGGAGCGTTACAGATAATATGAGAGAAAGCACTATTAGAGGATGCACAAGTTATATTCGAGCCAGTCCTGCTGTCACCGAAAACTGCTTTAAAAAATTCCCCACTCCTTCTAATGAATGTCACGAGAGAAGCAACCGGGGTATAATATAGGAATCAATTTATAAAGCTTAGCCTAAACCGATTAATTTGTTGCCTCCAATCCTGAGTCCAATAAAGTCCTAGTGTTCCTCCAGTCACTTATTCTATAAAAAGATCAAGTTATTTACTGCCAATTAAGCAGCCTGTTTTGTCTTTGTCCTCTGTAAGCCGAGAGTGTGGGCTCCCCCCGAGGCTCCCGGCTATCTGCTCGAGACATTCAGCTGATACCTCAGAAGGGAGAGGGCGAACTTTGCCTGTCCCCGGCCCAACTTGGCTGCTGCAAAAAAACGAGGGGAAGGGAACGAAACAAGGACTCGAGTTCCTTAAATAGGCCGATTTTAAACACATTTCCTCCGAAAGAGTCCCGGAACGTGTGTCCAGTGACCGCACAATAAACCAGAATAAGAACTGCACCAATTAAGCTGTAACAAAACCCTGAGACTTTGGAAACAGGACCACTCTAAAACCCATTAGCATTGCATTTATCCGAATGCATCATACCTTTATGTAAATTGATTTATCTGATGCATTTACTCGAGGAATTGCTTTTTGTTACAATTTCAGCCCTAACCCAAATGAATCTGCATTTCCTGCCCTAGGTCTTCAAACTGTTTCCCCCAACGTTTTAATCGCTCCGAATTCCTTTTTAAAAGGGAGAGGGAGGGAGGAGATTCCAAGCTCTTCCCCGCCCCCATCTTTGGTGAGAGGTAAATATATATGTATATTTTTTTAAAAAGGAAACATTACACTGAGAAAAGCATCCAGTAACCCCATTAGCTAAAGCTCTTAAGGACAAGCAATACCTTAATGCTGATTAAATCTAAAAGAGATGAATCAAGAGGACTCTGACCAGAAACTGACTCCCCTGATAACTAAGGACGGGCCCTCATCAAGTTTCATTTAGAGTTGGAAAAAAAAGAAAGCTTTTAAGTTAAATAGGCTTATACTCTAGTAATTACATAGCCAAGCAATTTAGGTCCTGGGATAGTCAGTGAAATAGAAAGCAGAACTGGCAGCTAGAGGCAAAATCTGCCCCCCTTTAACAACGTCTCTGGTGTTTTTTAATGGAGACCGAGGGAGGGACAAACGTAGCGCTGGCAATTTGTAGTACAAAAATGGATGCTTAATTCATGTCTTGATTTTAATTAGGTGATTCACCGGATTTCTCCTGGATTGGAACAAAAGGCTTATAAGCCAAGAGGAATTTTTTAAAAGAACCAGCAATACCGAATCCTGCTCACTTAGATCCTTTCTGCCACTGTTTCAAAAATAGTGTTTACTAGAAGTGGGGGGGGGGTCATGACTATTTCCCCCACACTTCTTCTCATACTTACACCCTCATTTAAGCACCTCCTGCCTTTCCCTTAGGAACTGAAAATATCCCCACCCCCCTCCAAGGTCCCCACCAGCCCCGTCTCCAAGAAGAACCCTTTTGTAAGCAAGAACCGCTACAAAGCTGGCGGCCCGGGGCTGCCCTCCGTGCTAGCTCGCAGGCCGGCCTCGGTAGTTTCAGACTCGTGCATTATCTAAGCCGACGTATTGTTTACTTGCAATTTGGGACGGTCAAGGGAAGGAAGCCAAAGAAAACAGCCCCAGCCCAAATCGGCCCCCTCCTCCCTCTCCCCCCTCCCTGCCCGCAGCACCCCAGCCGTCCCCTTACCTGCTTTTCCCCTATATTGCAATAGTGCGAGAGGCGGCGGCGGCGAAATGCGAGCGAAGCTGCTCGGCTTCCAAGGAAGGGGCGCCTTGGCTGGCAGAGCTGGAGGGGGGTGGGGGGGTAGTTCTCGCAGAAGCAGGAAAAGGGAGGAGGGGGCTACGGGCTGCTCTTTTTTTTTTTTTTTTAACGCGTTGCTCTGAGGCTAGGTTGGGGGGCCCCGCGTAAGTGGCAGGCGGCCGGGAGCAGAAGTGTCAGTCTCAGTCCTCGTCCTTCTCCTCCGCCTCCGGCTCCGCGCGAGCAGCTGCAGGAGCCCTCGGCCCGCGCGGCGCGGCTTCAGGCGCGGCGCAGCGGCAGCAACTGCTGCAATCGCTGCTGCAAGTTTGGCAATGTGGCTTCACTTTGTATATTCCCCCGCCCGGCGGCCCCCGCCCCCGCCCGCGCTCCTCCCGCTCCTCCTCCTCCTCCTCCACCGCCTGCCTCCCTCCCGCGCGCTCGCTGGCTCGCTCCGGGCAGGCGGCGGCGGCCGCACGGCCGAGCTTCCTGCACCTCCACCCGGGGAGCCGCCGCAGAAACAACAGCCCCGGGAGCGGTGGCGGACGGGGCGGAGGCCGGGCCGGGCGCGCCCAGGAGTCGGTAGCCGCGGCCGGCCGGGGCCCGGCGCGCTGGAGCCGGCGCAGCTGCCGGGGCGGCTGCTGGGGCTGCTGCTGCCCGGCTCGGAGGCGGCTGCGCGGCGCTGGCCTCTAGCCGGCTCGCTCGCTCCCTCCGCGGCTCTTACACATGTGTTACTGACAGAGCAGAATCCCAACTACTCCCCGGCTCTGCCGCCGACGTCAGCCACCCTCAGCCACTGGGCGGCCGGATTGTTCAGGCGGAATAATAAAACCTGCCAATCCGGGCAAGGACAAAGGGATGACTGAAACGAGACTCTGGGGGCGGGGGAGAGGGGGGGCGGCGAAGCGGGCCGACGAAGGAGAAGGGAAGGGCCGGAATCAGGTGGGGAGAAGTGGCCGGGGACTCCGCCGGGGCTGCCCTCCGCGACCCGCTGCACCTGCCTTCTCGGCGCGCGGGGCACCCTCGGGACCCGCACCCGCTCGCCCCTCGGGGTTTGCCCTCCCCTCGCGCGAAGACGAGACCCTTAGGAAACTTACTTCGCTTCTTTCTCAGAAATGGGTCTCTTCCTGCTTGGGAAGAAACGTCTTCCCGAAATCTTAGGGCGGTGGACTTCACACACACGCAGAAGAGGTGGTTTTTAAAACATTCACGGTGTTAGAAATTTATGAACCTTAGCGGAAGTTTAGTTAAAAAGGTAAAGAGTAAGGGCATCAGTAGTTCTAAATACTGCCTACTTACCCCCTCTTCTCTCCATTAACCCAAGTATGAGCTATATGCCTCGTAGGCATTTCATAGATATTTGTCAATTGTTGTTGATAAAAAGATCACAATCCTCATTTTCGAAGTTGAGGAAAACTTCAGGGAGAAAGCCTTGCCCCTGTATCCACCCCGCTGTGGAGGAGGAGAGGCCGAATTTCTCATAGTCCCAAAACATAATGGGAGTAATTGCAAGATTCGCAATCTGACAGCCTCTGGAGAGTAAGAAAGGTCACTGGTAGTATAAATTAAGTTTTGAGGAATGCTTTTAGGGTACTAGCCTGAATCTCTTTCCAGGGCCGAAGCTCAGCCTAGATGCTTGAGTACCTAGTCGTTCAACTTTATCTTCTTTGCCAAATAGGTTTAATAAATCTCTGATCTGCGGCTAATATTAGGTCTGATTATTATTAGTAAGTTCCAGAGAGATTTTTCTGGTGGAAATTATCAAGAAAGTGCAAAGCCCTTCTGCTAAGTATCATTAAGTAAAACCAGCCTTGTGGGAAGAGTTTTCATATTGTGTTACACTCAGTACTGCTCAGTTGAGGAAAGGAACCTGCAGAAGGATCTGGCTAGACAAGGCAGATGTTAAACATCTCTGGTTTTAGTGTCTGTCTGGGGGATTTCTGTCTTTCAAACTAACAAAATTAAGGCTGCCAAAGAAACAATAATCATTGCTTATAACATCAAGCAGAGGACATTTTAAATACCAATTAGAATACTCATTTCTTTATATTTCTAGCACCTCAAAATTAAATGACTTATTGATTGGTATTTAACATTGCATCTTTATGATCAAGTCACTTTGTGGACGTATGAAAACATTTTTTAAAAAATCATTAAAACTATAATAGGGGGCCACCCGGTGGCTCAGTGGTTTAGTCTGCACTTGGCAGCCCTGGGTTCACAGGTTAGGATCCCGGGCGCCTGCCGACGCACTGCTTATCAGCCATGCTGTGGCAGCATCCCATATAAAGTAGAGGAAGACGGGCACAGATGTTAGCCCAGGGCCAGTCTTCCTCAGCAAAAAGAGGATTGGCAACAGATGTTAGCTCAGGGCTGGTCTTCCTCTAAAAAAAAAAAAAAAAAAACTATAATAGTAATTCAAATGTCCTGTACAGAAAATGGCTGCAGGTGGGTGTGAATAAAGAAGGCCAACTTAAAAAGATGTAATGTTTCTTGGGCCTCGCCCCATGGCCTAGTGGTTAAGCTCCGTGTGCCCTGCTTCAGTGGCCCAGGTTCACCGGTTTGGATCCCGGGCACAGACCTACACCACTTGTCAGCCATGCTGCAGCGGTGTCCCACATACAAAGTAGAGGAAGATTAGCACAGATGTTAGTTTAGGGCAAATCTTCCTCAACAACAGCAAAGATGTAATGTTCCTTGAAGGTTAGTAAGGAAAACTCAATTACACCAAATGAGGAAAGGAACCCCATAAACAAATAATACACACAGTTTAATTTCCTGGTTCAGTTTCAATTTGTTAATAATTTATAATAATCAAAAAGAGATGACACAAAATCTCAGTGGGCTACAATTAAGTTATGATTTGTCTTTGTCATGTACAAGTAAATTTCCTTCTCTAGGCCTTAATTTTCTCATCTACAAATGAGAGAATTAAGCCAAATGGTCTTTATTTTTCCTTTTGCTTAAATGATTTTAAGTAGAACACATAAAGCATAGGTCTGTAATGATCTGTGGTACTTTAGATATTTCTCAAAGTCTGTACACTAAAATGAAATCTTCATTTTAAAATAAAATGTTAGAAATTGAACCAGACACATATTCAGAGATCACTGAGTGATTACCCAAAGGATCCACATCGTTTTGGTGGAAAGAAGGAAGGAAGGAGAGAAAGATGGATGAAAGTTTGAATATAGATGTCTAGGCTGGAAGCGGCCTAGAAGGGGGTTCTGGTGTTCTGGCTCTAGTTGTGTGTGGAGTGAGGTCTTTACACATGTCCTGGCAGACTGAAGTGGGTGGGAGTATATTACCAGAGAGCTTTATCTGCTGATGTTGTGGTTACAGAAATACAAAAGCGATAATGGCTAACATTCTCTCTTCTGAGAGGTAGGGAGTAAATACGTTTCACTGTAATCAAAATTCAGGTGTACTTTAACCACAGCGCCACCTCTGGGTAGTCTTTATTTCTGCACGTTACATTTAGCGGTCCCTTCTCCTCCGGGTAGCAAGGTGCCCACTTGAATGAGGTAGCAATGTCAATCTTTTATTTCCACTGCTGCTAAACTCACAAAAACTGTGTAAATACACGCAAGGGAGTTCTGTATTCAGCTATTCTTTAAAAAAAATATAAAACATGCTCAAAGTAATAATCCTGGTGTATAGTAAAATTGTCTAAATTCAAAATAATGTTTTATTGTGCAGTTCAAGATACTTCTGCTGGTGTCATACATTCATAATTCAGCCTACTCACCGACAATGAGAAAAAAGTACAGTGCTTTAGAAAAGGAAGAGAAACAAGTTGCTTCTTTCTTAAATCCTAATTAAATGTGGGAACTATATTGATCCTAGATCAAGCGCTCATTGCTCCAACTTGTCCCAAAATGATTTGTCCTCCCTTCCCCTCTCCTCATTTAAGTCCTTCAGTCATAATCGTTTTTCCATTCTTCAAGTGGCAGTTGCCCGAGAGTCTCCCATGGAAAGCCAGAGGTTCCACACACACCCACGTCACCTTCGGTGCCTCGAGCATGGCCAGACTACTTGATGCTGATATGGCGACCTCCAAGACAAAGTGCCCTGGCTCCTTCTCAAGAAAAAAACATTTTAACCTTTTAAAGTCAGTGCAAAACTGTTTTTGAAGGCAGTCTTTTTAGGAAGGAAAGTTTTTAAAAATCTGCCTACCTTTATTGTTGCCATCATAGAGATCCCTTGAAATCAAAAGATTCGGCCAAGTGAATCCAAAAAGCTTGCGTCTAGGACAATTCCAAAGTGCGAAAGTTGTGGAGAGAAGGGGGAACGTTAGTTACCCACAGATGTAATGAGAGAACCCAAGGAGGAGGAATGGCAGGTAGGTCTGGCCGGTGTCTGGTGGTGGTGGTGGTGTAAGCTGGGGGTAGGGAGGTACTGCCCAGCAAGGAGAGTCAGGGAGACTGCTGCAGCATTTAAGAACAGGGGTTGGTAGCGAACTCAACTTATCGAAGACTACATTTCAAAGAACCATTTCTTGGCTTCAGATACTGATAATAATATTTTAAATTTACTGACTGCCTTTTGTCAGTATTTCTCAAAACCCCTATACATATCTCACTGAATGTTTCATGTGATAAAGGGGTAAGCAGTTGCCTTGTTAGGTTTCTTTTTTTTTTTTAAGCAATCCAAATGTCTGCCTTTGGTAAATGTCCCACTAAATTATATTAATCAGTATTTAAGAAGTTCTATCCTAACCTGTCTTTTATAGGGTAATATAAAAGCATAGTGAAGTTGATTTTAATAAATATTATATAAATAAAATAATTGGAAGGTCACTGAGAAAAATGAAAGAGCATCTATATTGTGATCAGAAATATGATTTAAGATGTAGATTTTGCTTTTAATTATTCTATTTGATTAGGACATTTGAAACTCCTGGAGATGATGGGAAAGGTGGAAAAGATGGGAAAAAAGAAAACATATTTGTGACACATTATTTTGCCTGACATAGCAAGGCCACTTTTATTACCATAGCAAGAAATGACTCACTTTTTTTTTTTTTTGGTGAGGAAGATTGGCACTGAGCTAATATCTGCCAATCTTCCTCTTTTTGCTGAGGAATGTTAGTCCTGAGCTAACATCTGTGCCCATCTTCCTCTATTTTGTATGTGGGCTGCCGCCACAGCATGGCAGTGTGTAGGTCCACGCCTGGCATCCGGGCTCCTGAACCCCAGGCCACTGAAGCAGAAAGCGCAAACTTAACCACTACGCCACCAGGCCAGCCCCAAGACTCACTTTCTTCATCTGTGTTTATTAGGGTGGGAATAGGACCTTAAAAATCCCCCAGATCTGCCTAAGAACTATCAGCAAATCTTGATATATGAATATATTTCATAGTGAAGATATCACAGGAAAAGTACTTGGCTTACTCATACTTTCTACTTCTAGAACTGAATCCTGTCAACAATATTCAAGCACAAGTGATATTCTGCATATATCATTGCAAATTATCAGGCTATATACATGAGTATATATATGTTCATTAGGGTCTTCTAAATGGTCTAGTGGCAATGCATATTAAAGCCGGGTTAAATATTATAGATAAATTTAATTTTGTAATAGTTATGAAAGAGGGTATGTAGATGACTGGGACATTTGTATATATGTGAGGCGGTTATTACTAAGAGTATATATTAAAATTATGAATCCAGTGGAAAATAGCAGTTCTATTTAACATTAATTACTGTTCCTCTCCAAGACTATGGAAATGCACATTTATTGACAGAGAAACTAAAGCATTAAAACCTAATTCATTCCTCCCTGTGTTCCCACTCACTGTTCTTGGTCAAAGAAAGGCTAATAATTCAGAAATTTCAAGTGCCCCAAACCATAGCTTCTTAGTTAGTGTCACTTTTAATTATAGTATTGATATAATTAAGCTTTTTCTCCATGTAGATTTGTAATAAAAAGTAATATTTTAAAGTAAAATACAGGTCTCTATTTGCTCACAAAAAAAGTTGGTGAAAATATGATAATATTTATTCATCTAGTTGTAATGAATGACCCTGGTAGAATTAGAAGAGTTCAATCCATAGCTGTCCATAGACTTGAAAAACACATATTTCTACTCTATACAGTGCCATAAATTTTTTAGAATAAAAAGAACAACCAGATATGGATTTTTTTAAATAATAAAATTGGATAACTCAATTGACTAAAATGTGTTCCCTCCACGCAGAGGTACACGTTATAACGTCATCATTTATATTTCTCAACATAAATCAAATTTCATAATAAAATTGTTTTTGATGAATCACCACTTCTTTTCTAGCTTCAAAACATTCTGACAGAGAAAGCAAATTTGTCGATTTCTCAGTATGATAAGAAATCACTGAAAATATATTTAAGACCTTTAGTCTAAAATGATCATTTGGGGGGGAAGTTTCCTTTAAAAGGAAAATATTCAAGTGAAGCCATCTTAAAATTTGGGAACAACAACTCAAGAATAAAATAGTCTTTCTTTTCAGTATTTTTTTCAGAGCCATCTGTTGTGCTCTCTGACAATAAGGCCAGGAGAAGTCCTTACAGAACAATACTCTGGAAACAATTTGCTTCAAAGAAAGAATGAAAACTTAAAACAACACTACCTTTGTGCATGTTTGTTCTAATTACAGGGTTAAAACATCCAAGCATTGTACCCAGATGCCTCTCTCTGTCCTGTTTTTATTGCTTTTCTCCACTGAGATAACATTTAACACTGCATTGAGATTCCTACTTACTGCTTCTGTCCAGTAGTAAATCCTGGCACATTATTAGAATATCTGCCTGTTATCAGCTCAGTCAGGGAATGAATTATTGACTATAACTCATTGCTGGGAAGCCTACGTATGACACTCCCGTGAAGTTTTGATAATTTCTAGAAGTCATAGTAATTTATGGAAAGGGGTTTTGATTGATCTCCCACCACCTATTTTGCACCTATCAGTAAATAGGACACATATTGATGGCCTACTTGAACTACATTAACAGTATGGGAAATTCACAACTTAACCATTTCTTTTTTTTCCAGTACAATCTCTATTAAAACAGTAACTCGGTTTCTATTAATTTTCCTCTGTGTGGTTTACTCCTGGGAGCGGGGAATCAGAGATCTAGAGTACTGAATACAGAGGATCACTATTCTAGTAATTATTTAGATATATCCCTCATTTGTAGTTGTAGCTGCCTCTGTCTTTTGGAAAGAAACCCCTCAGTCCTTTGGAACAGATGACAGTGGAGCAAAATGTCTCCTGAAAGATTTTAAAGAGTGTCTTCAAGTGTTAGAATATAGCTGATAGAATAAAAGAGAATTTTTTAAAATTAACAGATAGTAGGCAAGTTATTTATCATTTGAAAAAGTGTTTGCAATATATCTGATATAAAATTTATAGATACCATTTAATATGATATAACTGTCACTTTAAAGTCCATTTATCAGAACATTAAATAATCATCACTAACAATCACAACTTTCTTTTAATTTAGGTTTATTTTCCTCCTGTCTCATTTTTGCTGCATTCTCCAAATTCAATTATTTCTGAGTAAACTGTACTAAACAAATGGTTCCTTTATTTCTTTACTGAGTTTTCATCATTGTGATTTCATTATTGTTTTATTTACTACAACAATTGCTTCCCAGAAAAATAACCACTATTTTCTACTCTTAATACATACCATGTAATATAGCAAACAATGTAAATAATAATTTAAAGTTTAATGGTTATTTCCTAGATGACATTTAAAGCATGTCTAGATTTCTGGAAATTTCAATTTATACTCAAATAGTGTTTTGTAATCTGGTACAAAAATAATGGTGTCTCTTTTTGCCAGCACAGTCAAGATTGGGGGTGGGTAATTTGACTGAACACTTGGCTTAAAGAAAATAATTCTTTCTTCATTTTATCTTAATTTAGTAGCTTCTAGCAGTCATCTAAACAATCTTAAAATTAAAAGATAATGTTAATGGGAGAGACTGTTGTCATAGGATAATGGTTTCCTGCTGCTAGATTAATGCAGTGGCAATAATACTGGAGCATTTATTGAAAATAAAGGGGAAGACAAAGCCAGGAGATTTATTTTTAAAGCAGGTGTCATGGATCCTGTGACACTGCTGTGTTACAGTTACTTTGTTTTAATTTTGCCCAATGGCTGGTGGAGAATGATCCCTTTTCCTGATGGATGTGGGGTGGCAGAATGACTTTGGCTGGCACCCCCATGACTGGAGAGTGCATTCCTTCTGACTAGAGGAACAGATTTGTTATGATTCTTCCAATCAGAAGGCACCTTCTAGAGGCTGTGTCATTTAAAGAAACAAACACCAGAAATGCACAAATAAATGGGTCCTTTACCAAAAAAAAAAAAAAAGCATCTACTTAAGACTGTTATCAATCGTTCTAGAAACATTAATAAGGCTCCCCCTTGGCACCCCAAATACATTGCTCTCCAGCAAGCCCCAGGAATAATGGCCTACAGGACAAAAGCTCTATCTGTGGGTGTTAGCCACTGTAGCCAACTATCCTGGACTTATCTTCCTTGAATGTATATGATAATGTTGGACCAAGTAATAGACTTCTCCAAGTGGCATCCTCACAAGAATGCTATAGTAGTCAGAATTCTATGATGGTCCCCAAGATTCCCACCCTCTGGTGTGCACACCCTGTAAAATCCCTTCTCCTTGAGTGTGGGTGAGCCTGACTTAATCAGTCGAGCCCTTTTAAAAGACAGTCTACAGGTCAGAGATTAAAGAAAGAGAGATGCAAAGTTGCAGAAGATATTTTCCTATTGGCCTGGAAGGAGCAAACTGCCATATGTGAGAGACATTATGAAGGGGGCACATGGTGAGGACCCAAGAGTAGCCTCTAGGACCTGAGAGCAGTCCCCAGTCAACAGCTAGCAAGGAAATAGGGACCTCAGCCCTAGAGCTGTAAGGACATGCATCCTGCCAATGACCAGTGGGCCTGGAAGAGGACCTTGAGCCTCCGGCGAGATGGCACCCAGCTGCCACCTTGGTTTCAGCCTGGTGAGACTCTGAGTAGAGAACCAGACTACACTGTGCCCAAACTTCTGACCCGCAGAAAGTCTGAGATGATAAATGCCTGTTGTTTTAAGCCACTGAACTTACAGTAATTTATTATGCAGCAATAGAAGACTAATACAAATGCTGTGAGAGAAAGCCAAATAGTGTATTTTCCCTCTACCCTGAATTATTCTGTTTTCTTCTTATTGCTGAATCCCCCTCCCTAGCAGAATCGGGGGCAAGAAGCCAGAGTATCCTCACTACAATCAGAGTGTGTAACAGTTAAGATTTGGGCTTCTAAGCCACAAAAACCAATAACTAACTCATGCACGAGAAGTATATAGAAAGATACCAGGAGTTCTTAAAATTAACAGGAGGTCTGAGGGCCAGTCTAAAAAGAGCAAGAATCAGAGGAGCTCAAAGAGTTATGAAGCAGGAATTTCAACAGTGGTCTCGTAGCAGGAACAGGGTAGTGAGTACGGCATTGCCTGGACAACTGACTCCAACTGTTGCCATTCTTCCTTGGGCCACCCACTCAAGTTGAAAATCCCTAAAGAGAGCCTCCTATTTATTGGACATTCTCAGGTCATGTGCCTGCTTCCTTGAGGAGAGGAAGGTCCAGCCTCTTAGGCCTCCCACCAAGAATGTATAGAGTGGAAGAGAGGTAATACCCTAGAAGGAAGTAGATACCAGACAGTAACATAAAGTGACAAATGTCAAATGTCAGCCAAATTGTATATGGCCAGAGGGTGAATGCTAGAATCCTGTATGAGGGAGAGTAGAGAGCCCGTCAGACAAGCACAGCCAAAACATATCATATAAAAAAAGAGAGAGCGTGTCAGGCCACAGGAGACCTCATCATGAGCCTGAGGAGCAGAAGTCTTCAGCATGTGGGGGGTCATCTGAGCAAATTCTAAACCCAAGAATCTACCCGGCTTTCTACATGCCCTACACTTGGGGAGACTAGAAACATGTGGAACAGCCAGAACGAGACAGGTAGCTACCTCTTTTGTGCCTAATATTTATCAATTTCTTGCCTGTCACCATCTCATAAGCACCATATTTCTCACCTCTTAGGGTGGTAGTGTCCATGACTATTTCAGAGGGTGGGGCCGGAGGATGTTACTGACACACGTCAGAGTTGTTATGACAAATGTCAGGAAGGCAGTGAGAGAACCAGCCTGGAGACACAGCATTGAAGGACCCACATCAGGTGACTTACACAAATGGGCTCATGGTTTCCTTTATTTTTATTTTTACCTCGATGAAAATTTCGCTCTCTTCTGTCCATTTGTTCATTCAGATAACGTTTATTGATTATATGTTGTGTGCCAACCAGTGTTGAGTGTGCTGGAGATAAAGCAGCAAAGAAAGCAAAGACCCTCCCTCGTGGTGTTCGTAAATTATTGTGTGTTAGCTGGTGGCACCTGCTACGAGGAAAAATGAAGGAGAGGAAGAGTGACAGGGAGCAGTGGGGCCGTGGACTGGGTCCAGTGGTGGATTACCATTTTACGTAGGTGACTCAGGGGAGGTCTCAGTGATGACATTTGTGCAGAGAGCAGAAGGAAGTAAAGGAGCCATGAATCTGAGGAGAAGGGAGTTCCAGGGAGAAGCATCTGCAGTGCAAATGCCCTGAGGAGGTACGTGCTGAGGATGGTAAGAAGCAGGAAGGAGGCCAGGTGACCTGGGTGTAGAGGAGATGAGATCAGAGGTAGATTGGGACAGATCAGGACTTGGGCTTTTACCTGGATTGAGAAGGGATTCTATTACAGAGTTCTGAGCAGAAAAGAGATGTGATCTGATTTATGTTTTAAAAAGCCTCATCCAGGCTGCTGTGCTGAGAACAAACTACACAGGAGTAAGGCAAAAGCAAGAGACCAACCAGACAGAAGGTTCTTGCAGTCACCAAGCAAGGGATGATGGAGGGTTGAACCACAGTGAGAGCAGAGGCGAGGTGAGAAGTGGTGGGATTTGAGATATATTTTGAATATCTGAGGTAGATAGAACCATGGTTTCTATTTCAAAATTTACGGTGATGATTTACTGTCAATTTACTTTGACAGTTCCTTTGGGTTTTCATGTTTCACGACCGCTATAAATTCCCTTCCGCTTCTGAGAAGTTGTGCAGGGCACCCCCCATCCCCTACCCCTACATGATTCCCCTTCCCACATGCTGAGTTTATGTCAGAAGTAGCCACAACGTTGTTTTTCACTCAGGTCTTTCCGTTTTAACTAGAAGGGAGAAATAACAAATACTGAACCTCTTAATGTGGGCCAGACGCTAGCCTAGGTTCTTTCCGTGTAACAACTCATTTAATCCTATTAACAACCCAGATTCTTGTTGGATTAACAACAATCCAAATTAACAATAGGTATCATTACCTCTGTTTTAAAATTGAAGTAACTGGAATCATAAAAGTTAAGTGATTGCTCAAGTTCAGTGTCAAAGCTGAGGTTCAAAATTTGGAATTCGGCACAGCTTTACAGGTTGAAGAAGCCTTCCACAGTCCACTCCTTTCTGCTAGTAAATTAGTATATAGGCTTCATTTAATAGGTTGGTGCAACTTTGGTTTCTAAACCCGTGGTTTTCAACCATAGATGATTTTGCCCCCCAGTGGACATTTGGCAATGTCTGGAGACACTTTGGGTTGTCACAACTGGGAGTCAGGGGTTGCTACTGGCTTGAGTGGGAAGAGGCCAGGGATGCTGGTAAACATCACACAGGCATAGGAGAGTCCCCCACAACCAAGAGTCATCCTACCCAAGATGTCAATAATGCCGAGGCTGAGAAACCCTGTCCTAAGCCATTGTTACATAATTGGACTGTCATAGTGGAAGTAACATCAGTAGTAAAACTTTCATTAATAATCTTTTCATTAAGATGCTTTAAAAATGAGAATGTTTCTGTAGTCAGAACAATTTCAATGTGTTTGTTGGGGTAAGATTTACAGTCATCCAGGGAAGTTTTACCCAGTATGTCCTACAGCACAATGGTCAGTGCATGTAAGTTTTCAAGCTTATAAAAATAAATGCTAGATACGTAGAGTAAAAAAGTTTAGTGGTGCCAAAGTACAAAAGCAAAATTGCAAAAATTAAAATTAATAAATGAGAAAATGTCTACAAAGGTCACTGATTAACTTGACACTTGCAATATGTCAATCCTTATATAGGCACACTCAAATTGTATTTATTGTGGGACGTGTTTGATGTGATTTGGGTAAATATTCCAAAAGTAAGATTTTCTAGGCTCTACAGAAATCTAATAATAGCTCTGCAGTCATCATTTTAGAGAGTGACGTCGGGAAATGACGCAAGACTATACCAGAATGAGGGGAGGTGCCAAGTCATGTCAAGATTTGAAGGAAACCTATTTGAGGCAGTAGAAACAGCAAATGCAAAGACCCTGGGGTGGGAAGGAGCTTGGCATGCTCAATGTAAGCTGATGTTGCTAGAATGGAGTAAGAGGGACAGAATGTGTAACAGATGATGTTGGAGAAACAGAGCCATTAGATTTTAATCTGAGCACAAATGAGAAGCCATTGGAGAGTGTTAAGCAGGGTGATATCATAAACTGACTTATTTTTTTAAAAAATTAATTGGCCCTTGGGGAAGAATTGATGAAGGAGATGTGCGGCAGAAATTGCTACAAGCTTACCGCGGGATCCATTCTCTCCTTCTTCTTAGAAATAGAACCCCAATTTAAGCTGTGTACGTTGCCGCCTGGAATAAAAGACTATGTTACCCAAACTTCCCTTGCAGCTCCATGGACCATGCGACTAAGTTATGACCAATAAATAATATGCAAGGGGAAATATGGACAGGTCTTCCAGGAAAGTGCTTGGCCCTTAAATGGGACCTAATGGCTAAAGCTTCACCCTGAGATGACCTTGAGGATGGACATGATGTACCAGGGTGAAGCCTTGCACTGAGATGATGGAGCAGAAGCATAGAAGCCCTGGTGAAAGATGGGTCCCTGGTGACACTATGAAGTTGCCAAGACAACACTGGAATAGTTACTTCCAAACTTATGTGAGAGAGAAATAAACTTATCTTGTTTAGATAATTGTTAATTTTTTAAATATAGAGTTGGAATCCATTCTAACTGACACAGAAGAAAAATGCAAGCGAGACAGTAGTAAAGAGATTCCTGCAGTGAAAGATGAAGTTGGTGTGGTATATGGTGGGAGTGGTGAGGAGCGTAAGATTCCAGATATACTTTGGAAGCAGTGTTAAGAGCATACACCAATGCATTGTGTGGGGGCCTGGAGAGACAGAACAAAATCAAGGATGATCTCAAGTTTTCTGGCATGAGCTAGAATGGTAGTTGTCTTTTCCTGAAATGGGGAAGCCTGGGAAAGGAGCAGGATTATGGGGTAAATCAAGATTCTATTTGGGACCTAAACATAATAAGGTTGAGATATCCATGTAACATCCATGTGGTAAAGTTGAGAAGTCAGTTAGATATGGTAAGTCTGAAGCTCATGGGAGAGGTCTGAGTGTAGAAAGAAATTTGGAAGTTAGCAATATATAGAAGGCATTAAAACCATTAATGAGACCACATAGAGTAAGTTTCAATAGAAAAAGGGCCAATGATTGAGCCCTAGGGTACCTCAACTTTAGAGGTCATGAAGAGGGGGAAGAGCCAGTGTAGGACCTGTAAAGGAGAAGGCAATAAAGTGGGAGGAAAACCAGAGGCTATGTGAAGAAAATGTTCTAAAATAGGACACTGGTCAAATCTTTCAGTCTGCTGAGAGGCTAAGATGATGGCTGAAACAGATCATTGATTTGGCAAGATGGCTTTGTTGGGAAGAGAAGTGCCCAGTGAACTTCCTTCTCCCTTATCTTGCATTGGATAATAAAATGACGTCATATGCTCAGCCCCAGACCAACCATGATTAAATTCCTGGTCTGAGGGAAAGAAACACCTTCCCTGGAATCAGTGGATCTCTGGCTTGAGAAAAATCAAGAATTGATTAGCAGAGAAGTGGGGGCAGGGAAATAGCTATTGGTTGGGTAATACACAGTGTCTGCCATAATACTTTTTTATTTTTAAATAAAAATCCCAAACCTCACCACAGTTAGAGCTGGTGCTACATTTGGCACATGTAGTGGAGTGATCTGGCGCTCCTCTTGCTGTTGTCATTGATCCTGTGCTGAACTGACTGTCAGGCATTTGTATCCTAATTGCAAAATAATCACTCCCATCTTCAAGAAGTTCTACACTCCAAAGACTTCTAAAACCAAATAAAGATGCTGCCAAGTGAAAAAAAGAATCAACTGCATGAATTTTTTTCCTCTGAAATACTAGAGCTACCTGCTTGTCAACCTCGAAAGGGTAAACACAGTTTGGTCACATGCGTAAAAGCTAAAAAGTTACTACAGACCAAGTTTTGAAGAAAAATGATGTTAGAGATTAAAAAAAAAAAAAAGTGTCCAAGGGAATTCTCCACATGAACCTTAAAATTCTGGGTCCCTCAGCTTCTGCCTCTCTGTTTTCATGTAAAAACCCTCTCGCTTGCCTTTACAGAGTTCCTTAAACATTCCATTGTCTTTTGTCTCTAAGACCAAGGCAGGTTATGGGAACTGGGCTCTCTTACTTCCTCTCGCTCTGCTGCCATATATGGCAATTGTGCTTATGAAATGAATGGGTGGCTTTGGGAAGCAGGGAGTGCTGCCTTATTCACAGAAATTGTGATCCTGTGGGACTGGGCCTGGCCTCATCCTCCTAATAATAATCAACTAAACATATAATACCTCTACCTTAGGAATGCTACTTCGCCTCTCTTAAGAAAATGTGAAGGCATCAAAAGCTCCTGGAGCAAAACCAATAAGGAAATAATGACAGAGTGCCCACTACATGTCAGCCATGCATCTCACACGGTGCATAGCACTGAGTAGGTCCTCAAGAAATAATAGCTCAATGAAGGCAAGAGACTGCAAAGCATACAGAGGTTTCTGGCCCTCAGGGCTCTTACAATCTAGTCTGAGGAGAAAGAGTTAACAGATAAGAAACCTCTAAAGGCAGGGAGAGAATTTTGGCAGGCCGTTTGTATCAGCTGGAGGGAAAAGAGTCAAAGGAGACATACCAGATGGCAGTGAGTAAAGTGAAAATCTATCCAATTCCAAAGTGAGAAGAGATATTAGGGATGGTCCGGTCCCACACTCACATTTCACAGTGAAGTCAGGGAGGTGCTGGGGGTCCAGGATGCAGCAGAGATCACCCTGGTCCCCGGATCACACTCCCCCGACCTGGCCGTCTGCACCCCCTTCCAATGCCGACACACACTCCCCTTTATTGAAGGGTGATTTGTCAGGAGAACAAGTGTGAGAGCCACTACAGACTGCACCCCATGCTCAACTTTGTCTTCTGGATTCATGCTTTCATTCGCCCTTCACTTTTGACTGGAGGTCACTGAGATGGTTACCTTGGAATAATAATCTCTTCAAGTGCGTGACAGACGCTGTTGTTTACCTTGCCCCCCCGCCCCCCCTGCCCGTCCGTCCCCTTTCTCCTCGCTAGTGAAATGTTCAGTTTGGTTCAGGTAGGCAGGTGTCAAGTGCTTTACCTGGGACCCTTCACAGCCTCCAAGATGAACCGTGATTGGTCTCAGCCTGAGGCAGTCCTTGTCAGTGATTGGTTTAGGCATGGGCATGTGGCCCAATTCTGGCCAATAAGATGTGAGAGGAGATTAGCTGTGAGTATTTCTAGGAAAGCTTTCCTCACTCTTTTTTAAAAAAGTGGTGGAAGAAAGAGCGCATCTCTTCTGCCTTTAGATGTTGTTACGTGACGACAAGATGCCTGGACCTGCCTCAGCCATCTTGTGACCATGACGGGAGTTGCCAACACACTGAGGCAAAGGGAGTGGAAAGATAGTAAGAACCTGTGTCTTGAATGATGTTGATGGGTGCCTGAATTAGTCAAACTGGAAACTTCTGATCTCTAACTTTTGGTTATGCAAAGAAATAAATACCGCTATTCTAGCCATTTTTAACACGAATTTCTGATCCTTGCAGCCAAAAGCATCCTAATAAGAGTGGGAACCCATCTTCAAAATTTTCAATAATCCTGATGAGGTTTATTTTGTTGTCTGAAAACAACAACAGCCAAGAGGGCTGTCTTTAGGATGACGTTTCTGCAATTAGGCTTTTGCTGTTGCGAGGCCTCTCTGGTGGCATGATTCCACCACGCACTGTCTCTTAACACTCTTGGTTCTAGAATGTCCATTACTTTTAATGTGGGATTTTGGCCTGAGCCAAACCTTGTTTATAACATTAGGATTGAACATGCCTCGTGACTATTGGGTTTCTCTTATTTCTTACTGCCTGTTTCAGAAGGCTGGGGACAATTTGAAAAAAAATTTAGACGTTGGAAGAGGAAACGAATTCTCACTATCAGCCTTATGGGTACTAATATCTATTTCCCACCACATGGATGAGATTTCAGGGTCTGCTAAATTCGTGATGTATACATTTGAAATTTATAAAACGTTCCCTTTGTTTCATCTGTTTGAATGAGGGCAGTAATGATATTCCTTCACTGTATATAGTTATTAAGAGTCCTTTGCTTATGTTAAGGGGGCTTATGGAAGGTTTCAGCCAAACACAAAACCACTTATTAGGACACACAGAGCTTTTAAAAGAATACTATACTCTCATGAATAAACTAGTTTCTGATTGGCTAGAGTTGCAATTTAGCTTTTATCAGTAATTAAGGGCAAGCCGTGGAGCAAACTCGTTAGTTGACACCAATTACAATTGGTGGACGAACTAATGAGTCCGAGAAAAAAGTTATTTATTTCTAAACTTTTGAAGCATAATTGTTGTGTAAATCGGATAGCGCACAAATCTTTTCCATACGTTTAGGTTGGTAATTGAGAAATAAAATGGTTACCAAATGTACTCTTTGTCCAGTTTTGTTCTGCAGTCGATCTCTCTCGGGACTCTTTAAAGTGTAAGGAAAAGGTGATGTCAACAGCAACGTACTCCAGGCCAACGGAGCCAGGATTAATTAATAGAGATGAAAGGAGAACACTAGGCCTTTCTTAACCATCGCCTTACAGTGCCCACGGTAGATACTCGCTGCTCCGCAGATAGCCGAACACCGCGCGGAGGATGAGGGCCGGCCGGAGACTGCCTCGTATGCAAAAACAAAACAGAATGGGAGAGTGAGACCTGTCTCATCTCATTTCCAGCGTGTAGTCTTTAAAATGAGGAAGTCTCAAGAGTTTTTGCCTTTGAAGTTTAATACGTGGGGCTTTACATCAATATAACATTTTAAATGTGTTGAACAAATTAGTCTCTGGTTACAAAAGTTTTGAGACATTTGCAAGTTGCTGTTTAACTAAATTTAATATGTGCCGGCAAAGTTGATGGTGTAGTTGTTCATTTAGAAGAATGCACATTTGGAATGATTAATAAATAAACCAGCTTCCCATTGCTTCAACCTCTGTGTTTATTTGAAGGCAATCTACTCTAAAAAGACCTTGATATTCTTAGAATTATTATTAGAATAATTGCTTTTACTCCTCTCAGAACACACATTTTTTCTCATTTCCCTCAGCCTAGACAGCTTTTCACTCAGATATAAACTTCCCATTATTGTTCGCCACCCCCCCAAAAATGAAGAATAGGAATTACACACTTTTCACTAAGGAATAATTAATTTGTCTCAAGTATTAGAACAGAGAATTGTAGAGTGACTTTGAATGGTAGTCTCTGAGGACGAGCATTGTTTGTTCTCTCCAGTCTTTAATGAGCTTTAGTAAATGGCCAGGAAAAATTACCTTCTTTCTGTAATATGAGAGAAGCAAAGAATGAAGGAAGCTATAGAATCCCTAAGAGAAAAGGGAACACACACACACACACACGCACGCGTGCACTCACGCGCGTGCACACACACACACACCCCTCCTCCACAACAGCACTAGAGTCAGTTAGGAGGACACAGTTCTCCTTTAGACTTATTTGAGGACAAGAGATCTGGTTACTAAGTGCATTAAAACAGAAACATGTCCCTAATTTGTATTGATTATTGTTATCATTACCACTGTTGGATCTACTGGGGAAACCATCCATCCTATAATTCTATGGGCCTGGATATTTGTTACACCCTCCATGTTAAATTTCTTTCCTCTTTGATGACTGGAAGAGAATTAGAACTGGAGATTTAACAGAAATTAACAGAAATCTGCCCCTCCCCCGCAGGTCACTGAACTCCACAACAAGAGCCCCTGGACTGTAAAGGTCCTACCCTAAAGGAGACTCCCCCCAGCCAAGTGACTTTTACAAAGAGCCAAATCGTTTTCCCCAGGATGCCATAAACCACTGCCCTTGCCTAGTCTTCAAGAAATGGATCTTTTCAATCCCAAAGTTTTTCAGGTCAACGTGGGGGTTTCACATCTGTTTCAAGGTGGCCTGGAAGGCGGATTGCCCAGGAGACACTCAAAGCCAAAAAAGGGTGATCTTTCCCTCTTCCATCCTCTCAATCTTGTGTTGGGACTTATGGGGACCACAAGACAGCATCCCTCTCCTTGCCTGAGTTCTGAACCAGCTGAAAAATAACACAAAGGGACAAGGCAGGAAGGGGTCCAAACGTCACTCTCAGACGGATGGAGCCGGTGTGTTCGAATGTGGCCTTTCCCTGTGGGCAGGTGAGCTTCATTCTAGCAAACAGCACAACTAGCCCGACTTCCCGAGTGGTTCCGGCAGTTCAGGCCCCTGCAGCTCAGCTGAAAACACGGCGGGGAGCAGGGCAGAGGTTGGCCCCGGTGGCTTGCTCTCAAGAGGAGGGGAGAGAAGGTGGCAGGCATGTCAGAGCTCTCTTTTCTCTTCTCAGGCATCTAGCATCCAGTGCCCAGCATGGAGAGGTGGCCGCTGGGGGCTCGGTTCCCTCTGTCCTTGCCTGTGCTCCCTGGAATGAACTCCTCTTCCTTTCCTCATCCATATCTGCTGACCTTAAACTTTATTCCAGCAGGACACTAACTCTCACCTTGACAAGTCTTATAAACTGGTTCCCACTAAAATTGGAATGCCTAATAGAAGCTTAATATATTATGTGCTGTCAGTGAGGGGGACAAAAAACAAAAACCGTTGGTTTTGGAGTCAAACAAACCTGTGTGAATTTCAATTGTACTTCTTACTAGTTCTGCACCCCTGGGCAATTACCTTAACCTCTCTGAGTCTCAGAGCGCTCGTCTATAAAATGGGGACAATGCCATTGTTGGTGAGGACTTATAGGTCAACATGTGGGCACAATGCCTAACACTCAGCGCATGTCCTTCTGTCATATTCTGATGTAAGGAGATGATAACAGCAACATCTTTCTAGTCATGTAATGCTTAGAGTTTACAAAATGCTCTCATATAAACCCTACATAAGAGCCATGAGGATCTCGTGATTCTCATACCTCTCCTCAGGCAGGAATTATCTGTTTTGCAGGTGAGGAAACTGAAGCTCAGAGAACAGAAGTGACTTGCTCAAAGCCGTTTAGCTGGAAATTGATAGAATTCAGATGTGAATATGAGTTCCCTGCCACCAAATCCTGTTTTCTTCCTACTCATCCAATTAGCTATTAATAGTAGATTTTCTAACACTGAAAAACTAAAGACAGTATCCCTTAAATCAGAACAGGTAAACTGGCAGCCCAGGGGCTTAATCCAGCTACCGGATGTGTTTTGTTTAGCTGACAGAGTTTCCTAAAAATTTGAATTTTTTGCGAACATTTAAAAATCAGGATATTACTTGTAAATATTTGGATTTACAGCTTCTCTTAAAAACTGCAAGGCCTGGTACATACATGCCCACGTGGCTCTACCACCTACTGACACTGTGACCTTGAGAAAGCTACTTCTTTGCCCTCCCTCGTGTAAAATGGAGATAGCGACCATACCTACCTCAGAGGGTGACTGAGAATTAAATAAGATAACATTCAAAATGTTTAGAACAGTCCCTGGCGTGTAGGTAGGTCTCAGTCGACTTTAGGTGTTATTTTTATTCTATTTACCACTGTCTGCCAACAAAATGGAAGCTGGGGAATTTTCCTGGAGACCTGCAAACTGTTCTTATATTTGAAGAAATACAAGATGGAAGTGTTGTTTTAGTCCGACATACAAAGCGAAAGCTGGTTCTTACGCAGAAAGTACGGCTTAACCCGGCATTAATGGCTGAGCTGTTCCAGCTGAGGTTCTGAAGAAAAGATTTGTCATGTCTCACATTTATGATATTTAAAGCAAACAAGAAAAAAACCTAACTCTTGAGCTGGCATTTTGCTTGGCTTTGCTAGGAAGGAAGGAATGAAACAAGAAACGGAGGGACAGAGGGAGGGGGAGAAAAGAACTTTGCAAGGTTTTGCTTAACCTAAAGAAGGAAGGAAGGGAGAGAAGGAAAGAAGGGGGAGGAGAGGAGAGAAGGGAAGAGAAAAGAGAGAGAAGGAAAAGAAAAGAAAGGCAGTGAAGGTCGTGGTGCATATCAGGGAAGGTGACGTACCCGTGCTGCCAGAATTCTTCAGATGCGCCAATGCCCTCTGGTAGCAACTTGCGTTTTGCTTTGTTTTGTTTTCAAAAACTTCAAAGTTTCTCCAGGCTTCATCCTCAATTAGAACAAATGTCAGTAACATGCTTGAAGAAAATTTGTTTAGAGATGTGTGTATGGTTGAAAATTGCACATTACACATGCCCCATGCATGATTTTCCACTAAATTTTTAACGATGAGCGGAGGTACATGCTTCCAGATAGACGAGTGAATCTGAATGTATATATCTGGTGCTTTGCACGTTGACATAAACACAGCTGCTTTTATACATTCGAGAACATTTGTGTTTATTTGAATGTGTGATGGGGAGGTCATCAAAATGAACGCACTCGTTGTGTTTATTTGAATCTCACATCGCTCATAAGAATACATGCCGTGTTTGAACGTGCAGTCAAACACCAGCTTCTCTAAAAGGCAAATCAAACCCCAAAAGGCAATTCAGTGCAAAACCCCATTAATGCTGCATTAGAGTTGAAATTCCATTCACATGAAAGCCAGAGAATTTGGAGTTAAAGGTTTTCAACAGCAATCTTACTTCTACTGGTTTGAAAGAAGTACCAGTTTCTTTCCATTACTTTATCACGGGACATATAATTTGTATTTAGTAATACAAAAAACAGAAAAGAAACAGACCCTAGCACTAAGGAATGAAAAATATTTGCGGGGTAGTAGGGCACAATCTGCTGTTATGATATCAATAACTTAAAGAGCACATGAGCCTTGTTGCTTCATATTTGGGGGGTGCTGCTGGCTGTGTGAGTGAAGTGAGGGTCCTCTGTTAGCGGGACTTGGGTTTGAGGATTTGGGTGATGGTTATGGTGATGGAAATGGCTTGAGTGCATGCATTAGTCTCGCTTCTACCAGCACAAGGGGGTTCTAATGCCATGAAAAAAGAAGCAGGTGGGTACAGATGTGGTCCATGAGTAGAGGCACCTACATGTAAGTATGCTTCCTTTAGTCCTTCAACAGAGGTGATTGCCAAACACAGCAGACCATGATACACAATCCTGTGCACGCTGCAAGAGGAAGAACAGCATTAAAATTCCACCCTGATACCTTGAAGCAATGCAGCCCACTCTGTAAGCCCCATTCTCGACCATTGCTCTAGTTAAAGGTAAAGACCTTCTCTATTATGCCAGGGAAGATTTTGAATTCTTCGTCCCCATATGTCACAGTTGGGAAAGAGCATTTTGGTTGTCACAAACTGAGGCATCTGCCATTAGAATCTTCAGTATTAGATTCACATACCTTGTTACCTACGGTTTTCTTTGGAAAAAATATGAAAAGCAAATAAATAAACAGAAGGGAGGAAAGGGGCACACAGAACAGCAAGATGAGGTTCCTCTGGAAATTAAATAGCAGATGCAGGCGATTGAACAACAACAAGAAAAAGTGCGTGTTTCTGTTTGGCTTATGAGAGCTGACAAGATTACAGCCGATGGTGGTTTGGCTGGAGAGGAGGAATTTTATTGTACGGTATTAATTAAAGCCGGAGGGAGTGGGGTACCAAGAGCAGGAGGTGAGCCCGTGTTTCCACAAAGCCAGAGAACACTAGGGTTTGGCCACCAGGCAAGACTTCAAATATGTGAAAAACTTTTAAAATAAAAGACAAAAAATCTTTAAGAGCCCATGTTGTTGTCATAACAGAACATGCTTAGAATAACATGTCTTCGCTGGTTCTCCACTAGAACAATTATAAAATTCAAAACTGCTTAACTTTTTAAATTAGATAAGATCAGATTGAGACCAGAAGCAACATTTATTCCTCTTTTCCATTGTCATCGACTGTAGCTATGTCTGTTTCTGTCCCAGGATGCATTTTGTCTGCCTACAATGTTATTACTACATTGCAGTTTGTTACTCCATTCATTTTAACACTTTTTAAAAAATGTCTCAGAAATGACAAATGGAAAAGAGGCAAGGAGTTGCATTTTAAATCAAGCAATTTTCTGAGTTTTATGTGGAAAACAAGCAAGACTATCTCAAACCTCCCCTTTGGTGAGGCCCCAAATATACAAAGAGATCAAACTCCATACAGACAAAAGGATTTTCCCCTGACTTTGGAGTGATATCTTGTTACTCTAATGGCTCTTGACAGCTATCATAAGACCCTTCATTTACAGTCTTCAGAACTAAGGAAGCTAGACTCTGCCATTTTAAACCTCAATGTCTCCCGATCCCAGCAAGTCTGCCCCTCAGAAAGAGACAGGGACCAAGGTAAGAGAAAATAGAATCCATTTAAGTGGAAAGGGAAGTTAAAAAACAGTATATTTGATATGAGCTCATTTTCATTTTTAAAAATATAGTATCTTCGTGTGTATGTGTGTGTGCGTGTGTGTTTGTGTGTATCAGGAAGGCTACAGACCAAGATGTGAATGGGGGAATCTTTCTTTTTATTAACTGTATTTAGTACTTTCTATAATAAAATACAAATTACATTTATAATATAAAAAATATTTTTCAATTGGGGATATTTTCAAAGTTGCATGACACCATTCAGTTTCACCTCTGAAAATAATTCATTCAAGGATACAGCTCACTGATCCTAAAGATTCTTGAACAGCATCTAGAATAAATCTCTTGGAAATCAGTACTGTTTTACTTCCTGTTTCACAGATAGGACAAGTGAGACTCCCTCGGTGTCTCGCAATAGTAAATGAAGGAAGTCGTGTGTGAACTAGGTCCTCTGTCTGCAGATATCATGTCCTTTCCTCTCATTAGAGGAAGATCTGCTTAACACTTCATCATTTGTCAAAGTTACACTCATCTTTCCAGTAGCCCAGGAGGTAGACTTACCATTAGCCTCCATGTTAAAGATGGGGAAACAGAAGCTCAGAGAGAATGATTTGACCGTAGTCTTATGGCTGGAATGTGGCCAAGCTGGACTTGACCAGAGCTCTGATTCTGGACCTAGACTTCATCCTCCTGCCTAAGGGAGGTGACACAGGCAAGACACCCAGGACATTTTACACATGGCCACTGATTGGAGGGTCAGGATGGCATGTGATTAAGCCCCACCCCCCAACCCACACTCTTGAGCGAGAATGCCTACATGGGAATTGTCGCTTCGCCACTTACTACCTAGGTGAACTTAGGCAAGCTATTTACACGTTCCCTGCCTCAGTCTGCATCTGTAAAGTGGGAATAATAATAGCTCTATCCACGGGCCAGCCCAGTGGCGTCGTAGTTAAGTTTACACACTCTGCTTCAGCATCTCAGGGTTCGTGGGCCCAGATCCTGGGTGCTGACCGACACACTGCTCATCACACCATGCTGTGGTGGCATCCCACATTCAAAATAGAGGAAGATTGACACAGATGTTAGCTCAGGGCCAATCTTCCTCACCAAAAAAATAAACAATAAAATAATAGCTCTATCTTATAGGGTTGTTTCCAGGATTGATGGGTTAATATACATTAAATACTTAAAACAGTTCCGGGCCCTTGGTATTACACAACTCTTGACATTATTATTAATATTAACATAAGGGGATAATCTGTGTCACTTTCCTTAAATAAAAGGAATTTATAAATAAATAAAAATGGAAACATGTTATTAAATGATTGCTATATACTGTGGTCAGTTGAGGGCCCTAAGGATGAGGCCTGCCCTCTCTTAAAAAGAGAGACTTACTAAGTTATTAAAAAGGTGTTAAAGACACATAGCACCAATTGAGACAGTCTGCTGAATTCATTAGAAGGACTGAAGGAGAATTTTAAATGGAATAATTTTCTCACTAAATGAAGCAATATACCCTAATATCTGTGTCCATGAACCACCTCAAATCACCTAAAATATACTGTCCCACCCTTAGGATAAATTGTGCTGGCTAATATGGAAACTGGACTAACAGGACAATATCTCAAGGACCGGAGTGCTAAGCTGATTAGTCAGATATAGGATTCTGGGTCTTACTCTTCTGGTTTCACAGGGTTAAAAAATTCAGGCACTTAGGGAAGATCTTGTGCTCTCCAGCAGCATGGCAAGGTGTGGTGTATATGAGCAGAAACCCCCTCTCTCCCTCTTCCTCTCCATCTCCCTCTCCTTAAATGCTCTCTCTGCTTCCCACAGGGCTTCTAGGACCAGGGCTAATACCTAAGACAAGTGCACAGCCTCTCTGCTGTGCACTGAGAACAAACTCACTTTGCTTCTCTGGTCCCCTTGTTACTGCCCACTGTGCAGTGGATCAATCTTTACAGCCTCATAGCAGTAGGCTCCCAGACAGGAGCCTGGGTGCTGAGGGAGCAAAGAGCAAACTTCCGAGCCTCCTGCAGTCTGAGGCTATTGGGACCTAGACAGAGCGGAGGGGTTAGCCTTCTGTGTGGTCCAGCCTAGCTTTCCAAATCTCTCTGTATCAGTTGGAGGACACAGCGCTAGCTCGTCATAAAGTACAAGTTCCCCATCCATTTCCTCTTCCCATTCTCTGTCTCTCATCTGAACGAGGCTGATGGCCAAACAGGAAGAATTCCTGGGTCCCTGAATATAACACCATACAACACCATCCCACTCTCACCCCAGTGTGAAACAATAACCTACTGAAACATTCAGAGAACTTTCCAGAGGCAGTGGGTAGCCCAAAGATTTGTCTCTGACAACGGAAACATCAGGCCAGCTGGCAGGTTGCTGTGGGAGACACTTGTGGCAAGCCGTGATTCTGTGGGGTGGCTTCATTCCAGAGTGTGAGTTTTCAGTCTGATTTGGGTGGAAGGCTTCCCAAGGAGGCACTTATGGTGGATTCTTTGCCTTTGTTACCCTCTCAGTGACTCAGATGGGAGGATGATCAAAGCTAGAACAGAGCAGTCTGGAAGAACCCTGGGCCTAGCCCTGTGCCCGGCCGGTACCTGTCAGCATTAGAGTGGCCTCTTTGAAAGTCTTTGTCAGTGATGAGAAATCAATTCAGTTTCATAAAAAAGTTTACAGAACATTTTTTTGTTTCTATTCAAAATGAAAATAGCTTTATTGAGTTCTACAGAAATGATAGATAGTTTTATGATCTAGATTAGGTACTAAGAATGTCAATGAAAGTATTGGCACTGCTTTTAGCAGATTCATCTGGGAGTGTTTGAGAACAAAGTGTCTCTGTTGATTTAAAACGTTTTCATGCCTTCCCATTGTCTTTGGGGTGAAGACCAGAACCCATGGCATGACTTCCTCTCCAGCCTCGTCTCCACTCTGCCCCTCCCCCCGTATTACTGAAGCCAGGATTATTAGTTCATTCCCTTCAAAGCAGCATCCAGTGGGCGCCTCTCCACTTCCTGGTGTGCACTGGGCTGGGTTCTTCATCATGGGCCTCCTCTCCCAAGGTTGACGATCCCCCTCAGCTCAGGCGAGGGAATCCTACAACCCAAAGAAGCCCAGTCATGGCCAGTTTTCTGGAAGAATCCACAGCCAGGGTGATGCTTCATTCAAAGGGCTCCTCTCTCAGACCTGTCACCAGTGATTCTGGAAAGCTCCCTCCCTGTATTTTCCTTTCAAGTCTTGTTGCTACACCTGAGCAGAAGTTGGGCCCAGTCATGAGAAAGTCGGGAAGGCTGCAGCTTTGAGCCACTCCAGGGACCTAGATGGCCACTCACACCCAACACTGTCCCGCTTCCTGTCCTTGTTAACTTCCAGGCCAACAAAGAGGTGAAGACAGGAGCTGCCACCTTACATATTGCCCACAAATTCAGTAGGGACCTCTCTCCAAGATAAGCAAACAGAGCACCTCAAACCCTTGCTCCCCGGAAGCGGAACGCAATCAGTGTCCCCCTTTTACCATAGGGGTGCTATGAAAAACACACCACTCGGTCGCCTGCCCAACGTCTGTCTCCCCTCAGCCTTTTGTTATCCGGCTGGTGGACTCAGGCACAATGAGAAACTGCATCTCTGGAAGTTTGAAAATCTAATTTGTGCTACTCTTGTTAAATGATGGTAACTTATAACCACTGAATCGGAACTCATTAACAGAGCAGCGTTAAGGAGTCGCTGCCACATCTGAAATCCATTTCTAGGGGGAGTCTGAGCGCCGTCAAGGACTTTCTTGTGGGGTCATTGAAGTCACTACCTTTAGAAAACAAAGTATTCTATACAACACCTCAAGGTCTCTGCCTGCTTTCTTTTAGGTATTTAACAGGGCATTATATAAGCTCCAATAACTCAATTAATTAAGAGTAAAATGAAGACGGTGACTTCATATTTCTTTGGTCAGTGAAAATTTTAACATTCTCATAACCCTTTTCATTCTCTTCTCTCTTTGTGAATGCTAATAGAAAAATCCTTTCAAAATGGTATTTTGTTAGCAGGGGATATGCCGACACTCTGCAGTATCTTCCCACAGATCACTGCTCACATCATTCAGATGCTGAAAATTTTAAATGAAATCAATACTGGCCTATTCACGTCAACAGCACTATCCCTGGCAATGTAAAAATACATAGAGAAATTGCAACCCAAGCGACTTACCCAATGCTCTTTTCATTACAGGTCGTCAATTAAATTATTTCTACAATATTGTATCTGTCCACAGAATGTTACGCAATATTCATGCACATTACTTCAGCTACACAGAATCCCTGGAAAATAAATGAGGGCGGGCAGGAGAACTTAAGAGATCCAGTAAAGTAGGAAGGCATTTACAATCAGTCCCATCAAAATCGCCCCCAAGATGATGCTTTTATTATCACTTAAGAAACAGCAATGTCTTCATTCTTGTGGTTCCAAATGATTCCATAACATAGGATGGAGTATTCCCAGAGAGACTTCTTGTAACAGTTCACCACGCAGGTTTGGAGGAGCTTTGGACTTGGCACTTGAGAGTCAAGTCGGCCTCGTTTGCAATGGGCCAAGCTGATGGACCCCGCCTTCAGAGAAGCTGGCGTGTCACTAGTTCCCTGGATTCAGCAACAGCCATCGGATAGAGAACCAGAGTCCATTACCGGTCAAGTCCTCGGTCGGTCTTCATTGACGGCTCCCCAGGAGGTTCTGCAGCTCCAACGCCCCTGGCACCGAGCAGAGGAAACCAGTGGACCGCCCTAGAATTGGTGATCCAGCCAAGATGCATCACCACAGGAGGATAAACGGATTGAATCAATAATTTCAATCTCTGCCTGTCCCGATAGGAACCAGGGAGGGCAGAGGAGCAGGGAGTAACTGAAAATCCATCAGCCTGGAGCAGGGAGGCAGGAGTATGCCCAGCCTGAGAAGAAAACAAGGAAAACACCCACATAAGGAGATGAGGGTCAGAAAGAAGCAACATGAACTAAGTCCACTAAGTGTCTAGGAGTTGTCCTCCCCCAAGAGAGCCAACCTGCGGGCAATCTGCCATGTGAAGGCCTTCTCCTCCTTCCATGGAGCATGGAATTGTCAGCTTTTGGTCTGAGCATGGTGATTGCTACGGGCTGGGAATTGACCTAACACTTCTGCACAAAGCCTGCTGCTCCCTGTGCCTCTGGCTTATTAGGGACTGGCCAAGAGCCGCGGGGCATCAGGTGGAAGTCCAACTCTGGTACTTCCTCAGCAGTGTGGCCATAGCTGTACGGCTAGGTCAAGCCACATGATCTCTTTAGGCCTATTCCTCCTCTTTAAAAGATAAGGCCTAATCAGATAACACTTTGGATCAGATCCCCCAGGACTGACATTGGAGAGTCCTGCAGACCAGGGCCGTGGCCTCCTGCTCCTGACCACTGCCCCTCTGACTGGACTGGTACTTTCCACGGGGGAACGCAGGCATGGATGTTGAGAGTAGCTGGGGCTGCCTCCCCTAAGAAGCCTGGCTCTTGTTTACTGAGTGCTTACCATCCGAGACCTCCCTTAATCCTCCTGGGAACTTCCTGGGGCATTATTATTTATGTCTCCATTTTATAAACAAGGAAAGTGAGGTACAGAGGTAACTAACTTCACACGGTCACCAATCTAGTCCCTAGCAGAGCCAGAATTGAAATCTGGGTCCATGGGCCCCAAAGTCAGAGCCTTTAGCAGCCGGAGTGTACTGCCCCTCTCTCTGCCCTTTAATGGAAGCGACGTGGGGATTAAGTTTCTTCTTAAGCAGAGTGGCTTCAACCCGCAGCCAGAAATCCAGTAGGGGTCTTCCCCAAGTTTACTCCCAGCACACGCAGGAAGCAGAGGGGCTCTGGGGACACCCCTCGTCACCACCCATCTTCTCCATCTTCCATCCCCTTATGCCTCACCTGGGTCCCTCGGCTTCAGTCTTCTATATATGTCTCAGCCCTCTCTGATGACACAGTCCTCTCCCCACACTCCACCCACATCTACACTCCAGTTAAAAGATGTTACTAGCAGGTCCCAATCCTTCTGGACCTTGCTCTCTACTATGAGGCTGCAAAACAAGGCGTGCCCAGGGGCGCTGGGATAATGTATAGACCCTGTGATGCCTCCATCAATTTAGAACACTTTAGAAGATGATGCTCTTAATCTAAAATTATAGGTCAGAATTTCTGGGCCTCGGGGAAGGTCATTTGAAGGAGACTTGGAAGAGAAGCAAGTCTGGTACATCTGCCACCATCCCCGTCAGTCACTCACAGGACGCACATGGCCTAACCCGGGAACTCGAGGGCACATTGCAGCAATGGAAACACACAGAGGAAGGGAGACTTCAGTCAGGAAAACTGTTGGTGGTTTGAGCAGCGGAGGGTAGAGACAGTAGGAGCAGATGAAGCGGGAAGTGGTCTGGCTCCATTTCTAAATCTCCATGGAGCCTACAGTTCCCCCACATTGTTTTTCTATTCAATTCACCATAAAATTTTTAAGAATTTCTATGCACAAGGTCCTGGTCTTGCATCTGGAGACATGGAGATGAATAAGACATAGTCTCTGACCCTAAGAACCTCAGAGTCTAGTGGGAGAAACAGACTCACGGAGAAGCAGGCATGATACAAAGCAAGCGGTGGTTAGTGCTAAATAGAGATGCAGACACAGAGGGCTGGGGGCTCAGAGGTCAGCTGATGATACCGTCCACAGAGGAACTTGCAGCAGAGGAAGGGATCTGAACTGGGCTCTGAGAATAAGAAATGCAAAAGCCTTGTCACTCTTTGAACACTTAATGCATACCCAGCTTTTGACATACGTTGCCCCAGAGAATCATTGCAGCTCTGTGAGGAGGGAACGACCCCCATTTTACACAGGAGGAAGGTGAGCCTCAGAGAGTGTGAGCAGCTCAGCTGAGGCACAGCCCAGACAAGAGCCAAATGAAGGTTCTCTGTCTCTAGAGCCCGGGAGAACTTCATAGACCAAGAGAACAGCAGTAGCCAAGACCCCGATGTTGGAAAGTGCACAGGGCGTTTGGAGAGGGGAAGGGAAGCAAGTTTGCTATGGCTGAAGTTCCCAAGGTGGGGCTTGGGATGGGATAGGGGGGTAGGAGACATGGAGGGGGTGAGCCATTGTCACCTAGGGGAAGAGCAGGGACTCTGCAGCCCACTGCTTGGGCTTATGTCCAGTTCTACCACCTACCGGTTATGGAAACTCATGTAAGTTGCTATGCCTCAGTCTCCTCATCTATAAAAGAGGGATAATACATAGCACCCCCTTCATAAAGTTGTGAGAATAAATGAGCTAGCATATATAATATCATGGGACAGTGATGGTGCATAGTAATGCTATATGTGATTGCTATTATTATTATTAATATTAAAAGAGGCAGTGTAGACTCTGACTTAGAGCATGCATTTTGGAGCCAGACGGCCTGGTTCAAACCCTGGCTCTGCCACTTGGTGACTGTGTGACCTCAGTCAATGTATGTCACATTTCTGTGCCTCGGTTTGCTCAGCTATAAAAAGGGACAATAGTGCCTGCCTCATGGGGCTGTGGGAAGGCCTCGAGGAGACGCCGTTTGCAAAAACAGGAAGTCTGGCTCCACACATGAAGTTATTTCCTAAATCATACTCTCACTTCTACCCTGTTGGCTTGCTGGTTATAGGCTAAAAAGTTTCTTTGCAATCAGTTGTGCAAGTGTCCTCATGGGAAATTCAATAAAAATTTCAGCAAAAGAACTGTAAATTCTTAATTGTGGGGGATTAATAAGGCTTTATTATGGTAAATTTACCTCACACATGATTTAATAGGTCAAAACTACATTTTGTAATTAAAAACCTAAGAAATCATGCACTCTGAGGCCTATAACAGACATTTTAGTCTGAAACAACTAACTCAGGGAACCGTCAAGACAAAGCAGTGCATACAAATCATGGCTTGGGAAGAGGTGAGGTTTAGGAGGCAGGGTGATCTATTTGACGATTTATACCAGGCTCCACAACAGGGGTTCTAAACCCCTTGATGTTTGAACTGTTCAACCAGCTCTACTTTACAGATGCTGGATCCGAGGCAAAAGGAAAACAAACACACAAAATAGTGGCTCCACCAGCGTTGACGCCCAGCCTCAGTTTTCAGGTCGGTGCCCAGCCTCCTGCCTTTCCACAGTCCCTTGAGCAAAGACTTCAAGACAGATGCTAACCCTACGTGCCTGCATTTGAACCTGCAGATCTGGCATCAATTTGTATTATAGTCATGGATCCTTTCTGCTTAAATGGTAAAAGAGGAACACTGTGGTAAAGTTCTAGAAGATTCTCTGGGTAACACAGAGCATATTTCAATCAGAAGACAGCGCTGGGTGGTGGTTAGGTAGGCAGACAGACCTGGGGTGGAGGCTGATACGTTGCTGGGTGGGATATGAAGCAAATCCCATCAGCTCTCTGGGCTTGTGTGCAAAAGTTTCTTCTTTTGTAAAATGAAAATAATAACAGTTCCTACCTCTTAAGAGTTGTTTTGAGGACTGAATAACCATAAAGCAATGTGCCTGGCACACAGTAAGCACTTACTATTAATTATTATTATTATTACTTTATTTAGGCAAAGGGTTGGGAGGAAAGGGGAATGGAGAGAAGGAAACCCTAAAATCCCCATTCCTCTTTACCTTGTCTGGAATCACAGAGATCTTTTCTTTTCTGAAAAAGAGATGCCTTTGTGTGTCAGAAAACAACAATTTTAAAATTCGACAAGTTATTTAATAAGTTTTGCTTTTTGGCATGAAGTTTAGAATTTCACTTAATATTGTGCCTGGCATTTCTCTTCAAAGAGAAGTAAATTGGAAAAGTTTGTGTCTAAGTTATTTTTGGAAAGAAAAACAAAGCAAGAGGTTAATTGATTTGAAAGCTTTGGCTGTAAAACACCTACAAGTTGAATTTCTACTTGTTTTAGTTTACATCACATTTAGAAGCATATATTTATGTGTTTATGCGTATATACATTTTATGTATATTTATATATGTGGTTGATGTCATAGAGTTTAAAGTTCTTTGTTCATATGTGAACAAGAAGAGAAACCCTCTCCCACTGTAATTGCCTTGCCGACAGGGGCACGAAGCCCCCATGAGATCTTGTGCACCCCCTTGATTTCAGCCCTGGGAACTGCCATCTCTGGTGATGGGATCATAAATAGGCCTCCATTTGTTTGACAAGGATTCCGGCTGGGGTGTCATCAAGTGCCTCTCACTGGAGCATTGCTGTCTCTCCTTCCCCCTCTCCCCTCCCCCCTGACTCCTGTTCCCCAGAAGAAGAGGTCGAAACCAGCCCAGCTCCCAGTGGCCTTTCATTCTCTGCTCTCATCCTCTGAGCTGGGTCCTGCCTGCCCACAAGAGGCAGGTTTCTTGTCCTGAGGAAGGTGTCCTGAGGTCCTCACCTCCTCCTCTGGTCCCTGGGTGGTGAGGAGCAGGACATCCAGTCCCTCAGTGAGAAGACAGCTCTTCTCCGTGTTGTAATGGTTAGAACCTCCCTTCCAAGATAAACAGATATTTTTTACCTCTTGGGCATTCTGCAAGTGGTTAAGCAAGACTGGCCACATGGGCTCCAATCATGGCCTCAGTTGTGGGCTCTACCACTCAGGAGTTAATGCAATCAGATTAATTAAACCAGGAGACTCAGAAAACTAAAACTTATAAATAGAAAAAAAGAATTGGGGGCTGAATGGGCTTCCTGTAGCAGTGTCCTTGCTCAATAAATGCCAGCCTTGTCCCTTTTTCTTCATGAAGGGTGGGAAAAGGTTTTCCATACAAGAGTGAGAAGGGAGACCTTGTCATTAGAACCATCCACAAGGAGATCTGTGTACACGGAATGCTTCTATTTAAAATTCAGGCCCGAGTACCACACAGGTGTGTCTTCCAGAGTTGACAGCATCCTGTCCCCCCACCCCACAAATATGCGCCCCACCCCGCCTTGACCATTCACTGGGCCTGAATTGGAATCTGGCTTCTCTTTGGCATTGCCGCAATTATGTTGGTCAAGGCCTGTGTTCTTGACAAAGAAAACATTCCTCTAACTCAACCTGAGTAATCCTTAATGAGTCCTTGTATCTCATGATAAATTTCATAATTATTCAGCCCCTACCACTAACGCCGAAATTCATCAGTCAAAGCAAATTAGCCGAGATTCATTAGAATAAGACATCTAGTAGGCACATGTACTTTATTAGCCTCTTACACCAATAGTTTTAATTAGGTACATATTTCACAGCTCTCGAGCTACTCCAGTGAAGGGCTGCCTTTATCTCTTTTATTTACAGTAACAAGCTATCAAACAAACACCACCATAATTAAACTTGGATATAAAAAAACTTGTTTTATTAATGGCAGCCTATTCGAGCCTTGGATCTTTGAAACCTGCACCAGACAGATATTTTTATTAATTAAATAAATACTATTCAATTAAACTGAAGAGATGGGGTGACGTGTGAGGGGGCTGTGAGCTGGAGTCAAGTGTGAGATTCTCTTCTTCCTTCCTTGCCGGTGGTTTCCTCTATCTCACCTTCAGCAGGGGAAAAAAAAGTCTCTTCATCAGATTTTTTAGTGATGAGAAAAGTGATTAAAATCCAGAACATTTTTAAATTATTAATAAGGAATTTAAATGATGTTATAAAAAAGGGAAATACAGGAGAAAATGTTACACATTCATGGAATTTTGGCTCATGCATAATAAACAGTCAAAAACACTTTACTTAGAATACTATTCAAATTAAAGAGGCAAGAAGTGGTGCCACACGCTTTCGTGTGAGGGTGTCAATAAATGACAAATGGCGCCATCTGCTGGTCCTCAAGTTAAACACTGAATTCAGAGCCCAGTTGTCAGAGCCGTCCGATTCTTAGGTTGTCAAAAAAAAGGTATGACAAAACTCTGTGCCTACTGACACTTTTACATAGTTAGACAAGGTATAACCCTATAAGAAAGGCAAAGCTTGAGCTTAACTCTAGAAATCTCATCCAGAGGCTTCAGTCCAGATGATGTCTGGGGAGAGGCTTTCTGGTTCTTTAAGCATCAATACGAGTTGAGCTCTCTTTGAGGCGCGCACAGAAGGGTCACAGCCAGATCCTCAAAAAGCAACAGGGGATGACAGAAAACTGCAAAGTGCACATTCAACTGGGGCACTGATGTTGCCTGATGTCCTTGAACCCTGAGTTCCTGGATTCTGGGGAGGGACCACATGCTCTTCCTTGAAGATACTGTGACACCATCTCCCTCACCCTCAAGTCCTTCTCCGGAATGTTCCTTTTTTCCTTTCCCACCTTGTCCTTAGTTGTTTGTGTCTCTAGCATGAATATAAAATTCCTCACTCCTCAGACCTCCCAGGAGCTGGTGTGAAACCAATGAAATAACATCATTTTAATATAAATGAGCTATATTGATTAACTAAACTGGTTTATACAAATCATTGAATAAAAATATATGTGCATGAACCTTTGAATTCATCTTTTAAAATTCAGATCCTCAAAAGGAGAAAAATGATCCATGATGCCAACTTGTGTGAAGAGTCTCCCTCTTTTTAAGCTGGACCAACTAAATCAGTCCTTCAGAGGCCATCAATACTTGCAAATTGAAAATCTACATTTCCAGACACCACAGTCACTGGGACCTTTATCCCCGGCCACATTTTGGAGTAAAATGTGAAATTAGATCATTTTTAAGATTCCTTTATTGTTGTTATAATATATCTCATAAGCAACAGATAGCAGAGAAAATAATTTACATTTTTATAGGATATCATTTAAGAGGTTATTGCTAATACAAATGTTATTAACAGAATTTGAGTAAACTTGTATTGCTTCTGCCCTTTCTGTGAGGTGGGACTCAGAAAGGCTCTTCCACTGGGCCTGCTGTGAGCAGGGAGAAGTTACCCCAGCCACAGGCTGCAAGATTGAAATGAAAGTTACTCACATAGTGTGGAGTGATTGTGTGTGAGCATGTGTGTGTGTGTGTGTGTGTGTGTGTGTGTGTCTGAATGAATCTCCCCAAGTCCATCTTCTCTGGGGCTCAAATCTCCTGTGAAAATAGAAAACAGCTTGGCGAAGCTTCCTGCTAGGGAGAATCACCTACTCCTGAAATATTCCTTATTGTAGGCAAATAGTCCATTTTAATTCCACAATTTTCCTGCCAGGGTTCTGCCTTCCTGAATGGCCTGCTGCCTTGGATGGGGTCCATATGGCTGGGCCACCTGTGGCCTACTGTTTCTCAGTGTTGGCCCTGGCCCTGGCCCTCAGGTCTCTGCTTTCCTCAGCTTGCCCTTTGGAGTCACTGATCTTTTGCAGCCCTGGGGACTCTGAAGAGCCAGTGTGTCCTATCTTCAATGCATAAGATCCCTACACCTCTTTTCTCTCTTCCTTAATGTCCATTATGGCTTACTGACCCCTCATACTACTGTCCTCTGCTCAGGCACTTCAAGGTGGCCCTGCCTGGTCTCAGACTGGAAAGCGTAGACAGAAGTGAGGTCCGTGGATGGCACTGATGGAGGATTGGGGAAGGAGGGGAAGAGGCTGACATGCATTGAACACCTGTTCCATGCCAGGCTCTAGATTCGGTGCTTTAACAGTATCTCGTTGAAGCCTCACAACACCCCTATATAAATGGGGTATTATCTGCCTGTTTTTATAGATTCGGAGACTGAGGCGCAGAGGTGAGATCTGATTCAAAGCCCTCGCTGTTGTCATGGCACCACGTTGCTTCCTCAAAGCAAGGCTCAGCAGCAAGAACTGCTTCCAACACAGAATCTGCTCAGAGGCCCAGGAGCCCCTGTCTAGCCTCACTTGACTGGCCTCTCCATGCCTTTAGCATGGCTGAATACTTCCTCCTCGTGATGCTCTCCCTGCCTTCTTCTGCCTCTCTGCCTGCTCTGTCTCTAGCTCTTCCCTCAAATAGTCCTTGAACAAGAACATTCCAGAGTTCCAATCTCAGTCTCTACTCCTCCACTGTGTGTCCTCCTCACTGTGAGTCACCTCACTCACCCCAGGGGCTCTAATAGGCAGACAGCACCTCCAGACCTACACCTCCAGCTCTGACCTTTTACCTGATCTTCTCATCCATTTACCAAATTCCTGCTAAGTGTCTCAATTTGGGCATCCCACAGGCAACTCAGACTCAACGTGTTCAGAATAGTTTATCTTTCCCCCAAACTACTCCTCCCTACATGCTGCTCATCTCAGTCAACGGCATCCCATCCCCAGACCCCCACACCAGAAAGTTGAAATCATCCTGCCGCTTCCTGAGCCTCCAGCCCAATCGATCACACGGTTCTGAGCATCCCGCCTCCTAAAGGTATCTTAGATCCCGTGTCTTTCCCTCTGCCCCTGCTGACACCGCCCCACTTCGCACCATAGCCCGCTCCCTCTCTGTCTATTGCAATAGCTTCTTAACTGGATCTCGGACTCCAGCGTTGCCTTCTCAGATCTTCCTTTCACAGAATCATCAAAGAAATCTTTCTAAAATGCAAACCTTTCTGTAACAGCCTATACTTTGCAGGACTCTCTTGATCACTAGTGTCAGAAACCAATTCCAAACTGACTTACACAAAAGCGAGAACTTATTGGTTATTTAACTTGGAAAGTGGACCCATGTGTTCAGAAGGTGAAGACAGGAGTTCGTCTGCCTTTACCTCTCAGCCCTGCTGTCCTCTGGGTTGCTGTTGTCTCCTTCTTGGGAAGACTCTCCTTGTGGTGACAAGATGGCCACTAGCAGCTCGAAGTGTATATTCTAGCAGCTTAGCAACCTCAGCAGAGAGAACCTTGTTCCTAAGATTTCCAGTGTAATCCCAGATTGATTCCCGTATAGTCCATCTTGGGTCACACGTTAACCTTGGAGCTAATCCCCGTGGCCTGAGGATGAATTACAGTTTGCTGGGGCGCACATCACATGCCTACCACCGCTGGACTTCCCCTGATCTGCAGGAACTCAGGCAGCTCTTACCAGAAAAGGGGAAATGAATTTCGGGCATCCAATAACCTCCCCTTTAAAACTTTTCAATGTTAGGATGGCTATTATGCCCAAAACAGAAAACAACAAGTGTTAGCAAGGATGTGGTTAAATTGGAACTTTTGTGCGCTGTTGGTGGGAATATAAAATGGTGCCGCTGCTGTGGAAGACAGGATGGCAGCTCCTCAAAAAATTAAACATAGAATTACCATATGACCCAGAAATCCCACTTCTGGGTATATACCCAAACTATTGAAAGCAGGGTCTCAAACAGATATTTGTACACCCATGTTCATAGAGCATTATTCACAATAGCCCAAAGGTGAAAATAAACCAGATGTCCATCAATGGATGAATAGATAAAATGTGATATATACATATACTGGAATATTATTCAGTCTTAAAAACGGAATGAAATTCTACAATATGCAACATCATGGATGAACCTTAAAAACATTATGCAAAGTGAAATAAGCCAGACCTAAAAGGAAATACTGTATGAATCCACTTACATGAGGTATGTAGAACAGTCAAATTCGTAGAGAAAGAAAGTAGAATAGTGGTTACCAGGGGCTGGTGGAAGGGGAATGGGGGGGTTATTGTCTAATTGGTACAGAGTTTTAGTCTGGGATGATGGGAAAGCTCTGGAGATGGATAGTGTGATGGTTGCACAACAATGTGAATGTTCTTATTGCCATTGAATTATAATTGAGTTAAAATGATGAATTTTATGTTATGTATGTTTTATCTCAATAAGAAAAAAAAAAAAAACCCTTTCAACAGCTCCCCATCACTTTCTCGATCAAGTCTGAGCTCCTAACATGTTATAAAAAGTCCTTTTGGACCCAACCCCTACCTGCTTCTCCAGCTCGTGCTGCCTTCCCTACGTCACCCTAAAAGGGCACTGTCCCACAGAACTCTCTATCATGATGGAAATGTTCTCTATCTGTGCTGTCCAATATGGTAGCCACCAGCTATATGTGGCCATTGGGCACTTGAAATGTGGCTAGTGTAACTAAAGAACTGAATTTTAAATTTTAATTAAATTAAATTTAAATAGCCATGTGTGGTTGGTGACTATTGGACAGCACAGTTCAAAAACATAGAGTCACATCAGGTTATTTGATAACCCTACGCCTTTGCTCATTCTCTTCCTTCATCTGGGATGTGCTCCCCTCTACTTTTTGTTCCAAATCCTTGGATAAAAATGGAAACCTCCAGGGGGGTGAGGTTGGGAAGGACTCCTGGACACGGGTATCATGGTACCCCCTCTATTCTGGTGTTCGCTCACACATTCATTTATTCATTTGCACAGCTCTTTGTTAGACACTGAAGATACAAGGACAAACCCGGTTCTTGCCATAGAGCTCACAATCAGCCCCTCTCCCAGCATCCCTGATTACCCCTGTTTTACCCATTAGCCAGGTCATTTGTACACCCCCCCACACACACACAATGGCCTCAGTCCTGACAACCCCTCACTGCTTGGCTTCACCTTCCCTCCCAGGCAACCAGCCTCTCATTGACTCCTGAGCTACAGCAGAAAACATTCACCTCTGTCTCCCACATCTGGAATATGGGCAATTCTAGAAGGATAGAAAGATCGGCCACTGCAAACCAAGAGGGACTGGGGTGAGGGAGAAGAAGGCGCCTGAATCAGGGGTGTCCTGTGTCTGCCCTAGACATTTTTAGGATACCTCCCTATTAGAAGTGGGTCATACAAACACCCACAAGTCTCACTTAAAAGAGGGGGTGCGGTCTCTTTGAGGATAAAGAGCAGAGGAACATTGACCATTCGTCTCAGGGCAAAATCAGTCCGGGTCGTGGGTACCTGGCCATTTAGGACAGAAGATGAGAGCAGTGGTTCTCAACTCCGGGGCATCAGAATCATCAGGGAGAACTTTTATTTATTTAGTTATATTTTATAACCTCTGAATTTTATTTTTTTAGTCTTTTTTAAATTGAAGAATAGTTGACATATTGTCTTAGTTTCAGGTGTACAACGTAGTGAGTCAACATTTATATACATTATGAAACGATCACCCTGATAAGACTAATAACCATCTGTCATCATACAAAGTTATTACGATATTGTGACTATATTTCCTAGGCTGTACATTACATCCACATGACTTATTTATTTTATGACAGGAAGTTTGTACCTCTTAGTCCACTTCACCTGTTTTGCCCTCTCCCCCACCCTCCTCCCCAAACTTTTTAAAACATAAGGATTCCTGACCCCCCCCCCCCGCCCCCGCCCAGGCCTGCTGAATCAGAATTTGGGGGCGTGAGGCCTGGGTATTTGTATTTAAGAAAGTTCCACAGGTGATTGTGTTATGCCCAAAGCATGAGAACCCTCGGCCTAGAGTCTAAGGAAATAGAAACCAGGACCAGGGAATAAAGCATGAGGGTGCTGAGAAGATACTACCATGAGTGCCTGGCTGCAGTATCCTATGGAGAAAACTCTGGAACCAACAGATTATCAATGGGCTAAGTCTGGACACCCACCTGTTAGTCGGCTAGGGCTGCCATAGCAAAGTACCACAGACTGTGGCTTAAACAACAGGAATTCATTTTCTCACAGTTCTAGAGGGGGGAAGTCAGAGATCAACTTGTCAGCAGCGTTGGTTTCTTCCAAGGCCTTTCTCCTTGGCTTATAAATAGCCATCTTCTCCCTGTGTCTTCACATGGTCTTCCCTCTGGACATGTCTGTGTTCTAATTTCCTCTTCTTATAAGGACACCAGTTATATCGGATTGAGACCCACTCTAATGACCTCATTTTACTAAATTATGTCTTTAAAGATCCCATATCCAAATAGTCAGAAATAGTAGTTTCTGAACTACTAGGTGGTTAGGACTTCAATATATGAATTTTGGGGAGGACACAATTCAGCCCATAACACTACCCTACTTTAAGGACAAACCTGAGTCTTCCTTGCCCAAAGTCCACAGAGATTCTCTATGTACAAGCTTGTCCCAAGTTGAAAAAATCTGACCCCTTATCTTATCAACATCTGCTGTGAGAGTACCACATCAGGCAGAAGAAAGTGACCCACGGATAGCACATATATGAGTTGAAGTAGAAATTATTATAATGAGAATATTCAGTCTTTCCGCTTCTTCCATAGGCTATGATCATGTCAGATTGCAAATTACAGAAAACCTGAATAACAGTAGCTTAAACAAAAAGGTTTATTTTCTCATGTAGTAAGAAGTCTGGATACAGGCTGCTTCTGGGTTGGTTCAGCAACTTGTGGATGTCAACATCAATGCCTCTGTGCTCTCATGGACTTTATCTCATGCTTGTGACTTCATGGTCACAGACGGCTGCTGTAGATCCAGACATCACACTCTCATTCAAGGTGGGAAGAAAAATGGAGGAGCCATGCTAGCTATATCAGAACCTTTACTAGGGATACAAAAGTATCCTTAGGAACTCTCAGTAGACTTTCACTTACATGTCATTGGCCAGAACTGTCACATGGCCACTCCTAACTACAAGGGAATCTGGGAAAGCAAGTATTTGTCTGGGCATATTTATTCATTAATTCAAAAACATTGGTTATGTGTCTAGTATATGTCAGATACTGTTCTAGGCACTTGGGATATGGTAGTGAATCAGATGACAAAAATCCCTGCCCTCATGGAGTTGATATTCTAGAGGGACCTTACCCACTGGTGTTCACATTGTCACCTCCCCTAATAACATTGGGTGAATTGATAATGCATCTGCCATATCCCCCACCCTGCAGAAAGAGAACTCTGTGACTTCCATCCTAATTTTCCATCTGCATCCTCCTCCTTGAAAAGAGTCTTGCTCAAGCTGAGCTAGGTCAAATTAACATCATAAAGGAATAGATGAGGGGAGAGAAAAGGGGAAGAGAAAAGAAATCAATGGTGGTCTGAGATGAAAAGAGTTTTCCACAAACTGTGGAGAGAAGCTTCTGGAATAGCCATGGGATGTAATGAAAATAAACAAGACAAGAAAGGGAAGTGTTATGCTCTTCTTTGAGTCTTCTTTATGATTTGGGGGAACTATGAGTGAAGAAATTGGGCTATTCAGAAATTCCTTCCCTTAGATGGGTTGTATTTCTTTGTGACACTGCTCTGATACTGAACCACATGGACCCAAACTTTACAAGGGTAACATTTTATTTGTAGCTGACATTTGCAGTCATCACTTCTTCACTTTGTTTTGTGCAACCTCATAACCATCTTCCAAACTCTATCTTAAGTAATGGCAGCATTACTCTCCCCTCCCTAAAGTCCTCAGCCCTCATTCTCAAAGTTACTCTCACATAACTTCTCCTCCAGTTCCACATAGTCCTCTGTAGCCCATCCGACCTCCTCCATCCACTCCATCCAAGCAGGGGCACTGTCTGTTCCCTCAACTCCCCCAGCATATAGCTAGGAGAAAATTCCTACACAAGACAAAAGCAATAATCCACGATGAATTTCTCAAAGTCTCAGTTTTTCAATCTTAAACCCATGTCAGGGAACGCCAGCATGCTTCTCTATCTAAATCTTTTTTCAGAAAATCTTTTTTCCTTTTTCTTCAAAAATACAGCAAAAGACTCGCCGAATTTAAATTAGTAAATAGAACACTCTGCATCACCTGCACAGAGATTCCAGATGCCCTCACAGTTCACTCCAAGGATAATGGGAGGAACTTGCCTTCTGTTTGAGACTCAAGAACCAATCTTAGTGAGTTTCTCCAGACAAAGGAAGTCAGAGAAACAAATAGTTAGCAAACAACACCCCATTGCCCACACCTGTATCTTTACTAACATTAGAAATAATGATAATAATATAACAAAATCCCCCTTCTCTAGAAAACTAACTAGAAGATTCTGGTAAATTTATTTTTTAAAAATCAACTTCATTCTCTGGAGCCATCCCTTACACATATATATGTACATACTTCCAAGAATGCACACACCCACACACACTGTGTTAGTTAGGATTAGGTTCTTCCGCAGAACTATGAGGCTTAAACACGATGGAAATGTTTTTCTATCTCAGGTAACATACAGGCAGTCACGTCAGCCCAGCATTTCTGTCGAGCTCCACAGTGTCAGGGACCAAGGCTCTTATCTTAGTGCACCACCACGTGTGGTCTCCATTCCCAAGGTCATCTTCTCGTCCAAGATGGCTACTCCAGCTCTAGCCTTAACGCCACATTTCAGCAAACACATAGTAGAAAAGAAAGAAGTGGTACGTGTCACTCCTGCTCACATCCCATTGGCTAGAATTTAATCATATGGTCACACCTGGCTGCAAGGGACTTTGGGAAATGTAGTCTTATTCATGACAGCCATTTACCCAGCTAAAAAACTGGGGGTTTACCACTAGAAAGGAAGGGAGCAACAAAATAAATGAAGAAGTATTGGATTATAACCCAGACTATGAAACAAATATCCCTCAGTCCATACTGATAGAAATAAATGATCGAATAAATGAATAGGGAGAGTAGACAAATCTTCCCTGTGGAAGAATTCCAAATAATTTATTTGCATACTCCACTCTTCAGGAGGGGGAGCATAATTCTCCACTCCTTAAGTGTGGGCTACACTTAGTGACTTTTTTCCAAAGAGTACAGTATGAAAAGGAGAAAAAAAGAGTAACTTTACAGTGGAGAAACCTGACAAATACTACCTCAGGCCAGGTGATCAAGGTCAACATCAACAGTGATGGATCATGTTGATGCTATGTATCCTTGATATGATGTGATGAGAACAGTGCTTTACCTCTGCGGTCATCCCCAAAACAGAGTACCTCAATCTAATCATGAGGAAACATCGGACAAATCCCAACCGAGGGACATTCTACCACACACCTGACCAGCGCTCCTCAAAACTGTCAAGGTCATCAGAAACAAGGAAAGTCTGAGAAAATGTCACAGCCAAGAGGAGCCTAAGGAGACTTGACTAGTAAGTGTAATGTGATGTCCTGGATGGGATCCTGGAATCTGAAAAAGGACATTTGGGGAAAACTGAGGAAATCTGAAAAAAGTATGGACTTTAGTTAATAATAATATATCAATATTGGTTTATTAATTGTGACAAATGGACTGTGTTAAAATAAGGTGTGGTAATAGAGAAAACGGAGCACGGGATATATGGGAAGTCTCTTTGCAAAATTCCGTAAATCTAAAACTGTTGTCAAATGAAAAGTTTATTTTAAAACAAGAAGGGAAACCTCCAAGTTATTGGAGGATAACTAGCAGTCTTTCCCCCAACTCCATACATGAGCCATCTTGTCCCTTTGTCCCCTCAAATCCAAGGGATGTTCACACTAGAAAGAACCTTTGAGGCCATTTGGCTTATCCCCCAAAATAAGGGAAAGAAAACCTAAAGAAACTCCTAAAGAGGGTTGGCCTGCCGTTACCCAGCCAGCTGGTGGAGGAGCTGGAACCAAAGGACAGATCTCTAAGCAAAGGGCCAAGTGCTCTCTCCACAATTCCACCCTCGCCACGGAGACACCTCAGCGTAGTGGAGAGGGCTCTGCCCTTAACTGTCCTGTAACAGTGGCAAGTCACTCCATCTCTCTGAGCACGGGTTTCCTCACCTCTAAAATGGAGATAGTGCTAACTGCCCTGCTTATCTTAACAGGACTGTTGTGAGGAGCGAAACCTATATAAACGTCTGGCATTTCTATGTTGTAATAGACCGGTGGGGACCTTTTGACATACTGAAATTTTGTGATACAGCCCAATAGTGTTGACCCAAACATCCCATTTGTTTATTGAACAGGTAGGCAGTATTGTCTGTCTTTCAAAATTGAGATACAAACTCTGGTCACGGCACTTTTATTTCTTCTGCATTAATTGCCGGAGGTTCTCCATCAGCAGGACATTGCATTGTGTGTCTTTCACACCTCCCTGCTCCCTGACCAGCCATGCAGGAAGCCTGGATTCCCACGCAGCCTGACCTGAAGAACACAGAAGCCTGCTCAGGCCGCCACTCCTTGGCTTCTCCTAGCAACATGGAGTCAGTCCTGCGGGGTCTGGCAGATGGTGCTGACTCCCTGGGGAACACGTGCAGATCCAGAACTCTGCAGAGGCCTGCCAGGCTTCTCCAAGAGAGGACAGCACCATTTCCTTCCACGTCTGTGCTCCCACTGTGCAGCAACCCAAGCCTAGCTCTTGCCACTCGCGCACTCCAGCCCTCACTAGCCTCAGAGCCACTGAGCTGGTCTCAGTTCTCAAGTCTACTGCCCTAGAGGTTCAAAACTCCCTTCTTCCTTCCTTCCTAGGGCTCCATGTTTGGAGTTCAGTTACTTTGTTTTTTTCTCTTAAACCCTCAACACCCAATGTATTCAACCACTTTTTCTAGATGTTGGAGCTGCTCCCTGACTCTCCTCTATAATAAGCTGAGCTGGGTACCTCGAGGGTAACTTACACCCACCCTTTTGGAGAGGAACAACCTTCCGTGACTGAACGACATTTTACCTGCCTAAGGGAGACTCCCAAGTGGTTCCCCCTACCCTCTGGGGGGACAGGGTTAATCTCAGTGATAGCAAGGAGGTTTTCTAGCCTCGGCCATTGAAAGGATGAACACCTAAATGATAAAAAGAGACAGAGAAAAAGAAACCTGACTGTAATATCTGGCAAGGGATTTTGCTGTAAACAAACAAAAAATAAAATTGAATGCCTATGATGTCCCAGGCATTGTGCTTGGCACTGGGAATAGAGAAATTGATCAGACACTATCCCTGTCCTGAAACAAGGTAGAGCCTAGGAGAAACAGACAAGTGGACAATTACCACGCAGTTCCAGAGTATCTTGAGTGGCCACTAGAGAACATCATGCTAACACAAAGGAGAGGCCCCAGCAGCCTTGCAGAAAACAGTCACCCACAACTAGTCTAGGTCGGTGAGGATCTCCTTGTAGAGATGGCCCTCCTGGACACAGAAGATGAGCAGACTGAGCTCTGGGTTTCCAGTAGGGGCACAGAAGGAGAAGGTGTGGGAGCTCCTTAATATGAACATCATGAAAAATAAACTTAACATGAAATCAGATGGAAACAGGGAAAAGGAAAGATTCTTGTATTGGTCTGGGCCCTCTTGGTTGAAAGTGACAGAACTTGAGTCAAACCAGTTTAGGCCAAACAAACAGGGAACTAAAACGATACTGGACCATAATCAGGAATAAGAGCAGGGACCCAGGAAAAACTTGAAATTGGGGCTTGAACACCACGTGACTCTGTCATCCTTCTCTAAGGGAGGCTGCATTCTCTTCCACAGACTGATTGCCTTCACGTGGTGAACATGGCTCAGAAAGCTCCTGAGTCCAGCACCAGGGGCTGCCTCCACCAGACAGAAGTGCACAATTTTCCCTTGATTCTAATTTAGAAAACCCCAGGGAAAGATTCTCATTGGCCTGGTTTCGGTCAGTGTCCACTCCCAGACCAATAAGCCACAGCCAGGGCTGGGCAAGGAGACAAGGTCACACTGCCCAGGAAAAGCCCTGGGGACCCTTGTTGGTGCCAGTCCTGGAGAAAGGGGAGCTGTGAGCCAAGAACCACCCCCAACATACATCTCCTACTGACTCAATGCTTAGAACACCTGGGACTGGAAGATGGAATTTGACTAAGAAATTACACCCCAGTTTTTATCATTTCATATTTAAGACCCTAAACAAGCTCTGAAACACTGGCTCAGATAGACTAAGTCTCTGTAAATACAGCACGTTGTAATACTTTTCTGCTTTCTAGCCACCAGAAAGTTGACTAGAGTAAATAAATATGAACTGTTTACATATATCTAGCATTTTGCTAAGCATTGAGAGGATGGGGTGGGAGCAGGAATTGGAAGAAATAAAGTTCAATGCCTGCCCTCAAGGAGTTTACCACTGTTGGGGTTACCTTGGATCAGAAGTGGCTCTGGGAGACCATCTAGCCCACAGATTTCTGAGTAAGCTCCTGGAAGGTGTCCAGAGAGCGGGGAGGGAGCTGGACTGGTGGGGGAGGATGAGTCATGGGAAGCTGAGCAGGCAGGTATTGAGCTCCTGGTCTCCTACTTCTAGAGCATCTCCTGCTTCACCTGTTCTGTATATTGGCATTTCATATAAAATCATTTTTGTAAAAAAAGTTTTTACTCCTTTAAAAATGTTTGAACATTACAGATATAGTCCAGCTCCCTTGTGCTGCTCCTGGAGATTTCAATGGCCAGGAGATCTGCCTATTACATACATTTAATCCTCACAACCATGCTCAGATCTGGCTGGTTAAGGCAAACGTGGATCTGAAGCCCCTTCTCCTGACCCCCAGGACACTGTTCTGCCACAAGTCCTCACTTCACTTGTATGAAACAGCCAGATATAGGGAACAACAAAAGACCCCAAACAGCCAAAGCAATCCCCCCAAAAAAGAACAAAGCTAGAGGTATCACATTCCTGATTTCAAAATATACTACAAAGCTATAGAAATCAAAACAGCATGGTACTGGCAGAAAAACACACAGGTCAATGGAACAGAGTCAAGAGCCCAGAAATAAGCCCACACATCTATGGACAGCTAAATTTTGGCAAAGGAACCAAGGACATACAATAGAGAAAGGAAAGTCTCTTCAATAAATGGTGTTGGGGAAACTGGACAGCTACACGAAAAAAAAAATGAAAGTAGACCATTATCTTACACCATACACAAAAATTAACTCAGAATGGATTACAGACTTGAATTTAAGACCTGAAACCATAAAACTCCTAGAAGAAAACATAGGCAGTATGCTCCTTGATTTTGGTCTTAGCAGTATCTTTTTGAATATCATGTCTCCTCAGGCAAGGGAAACAAAAGAAAAAATAAACAAATGGGACTACATCAAACTAAAAAAGCTTCTGCACGGCAAAGGAAACTATCAACAAAATGAAAAGACAACCTAACGATTGGGAGAAAATACTTGCAAATCATATGTCTGATAAGGGGTTAATATCCAAAATATATAAGAACTCATACAACTCAACAACAACAGGAAAACAAACAACCCAATTAAAAAATGGGCAGAGGATCTGAACATTTTTCCAAAGAAGATATACAGATGGCCAAAAAGCATATGAAAAGATGTCCAGCATCACTAATTATTACGGAAATGCAAATCAAAACCACAATGAGATATCACCTCATGCCCATGGAATGGCTATTATTAAAAAGACAAGAAATAAGTGTTGGAGAGGATGTGGAGAAAAGGGAACCCTCATACACTGCTGGTGGGAATGTAAACTGGTTCAGCCCCTATAGAAAACTGTATAGAGATTCCTCAAAAAATTAAAAATAGAACTACCATATGATCCATCTATTCCATGTCTGGGTATTTATCCAAAGAACATGAAAACACTAAATGAAAAGATACATGCACCCCTGTGTTCACTGCAGCATTATTCACAATAGCCAAGACTTGGAAACAATCTAAGTGCCCATCAATGGATGAATGGATAAAGATGTGGCATGTATATACAATGGAATAGTACGCAGCCATAAAAAAAGATGAAATCGTGCTATTTGTGACAACATGGATGGACCTTGATGGTATTATGCTAAGCGAAATAAGTCAGAAGGAGAAAGCCAAATACTAGATGATTTCATTCATAAATGGAAGATAAAATAACAACAACAACAAACAAGCACATAGACACAGAGAATAGGCTGGTGGTCACCACAGGGGAAAGGGGGGGAGGGAGGGCAAAAGGGGTAAAAGGGCACATGTGTACAAAAAAAAAAGGCAGTCAGATAAAACCACAACAAAGACGAGAGATCATCCTCTTGATTTGTTCAGTAACAGGGTATTGAATAGTACCTCAAGTGGAAGGGGGGAGAGGTGGAGGAGAGGAAGGGAGAAGAGAACTAGCACGATGGGACCACGCACCAAGAACTGTGCCAGGTGCTTGACACGTACAGATGGGCAGGAGCGTGAAGCGTGAAAGGAGAAGAAAAGGAGAGATGCGAAGGAGAAAGGAGTCGAGGAGAGAGGGGACGAGAGCTGCAGACGCCAGACCAGGCAAGAAATCCCGAGAATCACACGCGCAACAGCTCAGTCTCTTCCCTTGTCTTTGTGTCACAAGTTCAAAGCCCTGAAGTCACTGACTCAACATTTTCTCAGGAAATCATCAGCTACTTTAAAATAATTTAATCCAACTGCAAGAGCAAATGCTTATTGAGAGTTACCACGTGCTGGCACCGTGCTCGGGGCCAGACAGAACATGAGACTCTGAGGAGACTCAGGGTTTGGTGTCCCTACAAGCCGATATCTTATTGATCCTGTTGCTGAGGATGGAAAAAACTGACTTTCTACTAACATAATTCATACACGTCTTTCTTGACGTTAAAAACAAGAGAATTATCTCACACACTGAAACATTTTAACTTAATTAGAACTGCCTTCCGTTTCACTTATTTTACTTTCATAACTGAATCATGTTCCTTTCAAAGCATAGAGATAACGTATAATGATAGAGTTGTAAAATCTTGTTCAAATTTTGCTTAAAAATCTAATTCCTCTGACTCGCATGTTGACAGAATGTTTCTCTCACGATTCTTTAAATCAAACAACTGTTTGGGAAGCCTTGTATCAGGATTCTAATTTAGATAATAGCATAATTCTCCAGAATACAGCCATAGGCTGGGCGTTATTTGGTTTCAGATTTTCGAGTGGCTACAACTGCTGGTCTCAGGGTGGTTGGTGGCAGCATGAAACCCAGCAAGACCCGACAGACAATAGGGGTTTCTTTTCCTCTGAAGGGGGCTGTTTATTCTGGTAGGACAGGACCAGTTCCATCTTGTAGATATTTATCAAGATCATGGGTAGGAAGTTGAGTTCCTGGCACCATGTTTATCACTTATTCCAGAGATGTTTGGCATCCCTGAACACTGACCACCCCCCTCCTTTATGGGCAGCTGCCCTTATGGCCCAGCTCTTACTCTGGCTTTGGCTGTGCCAACTGCTCACAAGCATTTAATCCTCACAACTATGCTAAGAAAACAAGTCATATTATTACTCCCATTTTACAGATGAAGAAATTGATGCTCAGAGAAATTAAGTCATTTACCTAAAGACAAACTAACTGGAAAGCAAAAGAGCTGAGGTTAGACTCGAACTCCAAAGCCCATGTTCTGACAGTATCCACCACTCCATACTGACTCCTCTAGAAAAGGTAGGCACACCTTTCACTTACATTCACATTTTAGAGTTCCTGCCAAAATGACTGTTTTTGTCTTGAGACCTACAAAAGCAGAAGCACTGACTTCAGGTCACTAACTCTCATTCAGACCGAGGAAGCAGTGTGCAGTGTAGTAAGAAGAGCACTGATCTAGGAGACCTGGTTTTTGAGTCACAGTTCCTGACACATAGTAGGTGGTCAGTAAACCCCTGTGGGACTGACAACTGTAAGTCACATATGTGCGTTTGATTATGCCTTTCTCCTGGGTGTTCAAGAGGGCATTTTAAAGATCCTACAGTTCATGCCAGCATCACAGGGGTTGTAAAACATTGTAGTGAAGCATCAAAAACTACCACCATTTGCTGAAGATCCATTAAACTTCCTTCAGAATAAGAATTTGGGGGGCAAGGACAATGTCGGAGACTTTTGCTCAAAGTAGCCTCTGCCTCCAACTGCTATTTTGTTCAACTTGTCTTCCCTTCTAACTTTGTCCCAGAAACATCTCAAGGGAAATGAAATTAAGCTGTTTCCCAGATTTACTTTTTAAAATTAGTCCTGGGCTGGCCTTCAGCACTGCAAACACATTCTGTGTGGTCACAAGGGAGGACTGCATTGAATTCTTGGACCAACTACGAAGCCTTGGGGGCCAGAGAAGATGAACGAGCACAAGAAAAAACACATGGACTGGCGTTTTGTCTAATTCCTGCCTTCCATGCTGCCCTGTCCAGGGCACAGACCTCTGCTTTGCCCTTTGATTTGTCCTCATCCTTTCTTGCTATTGAAATAATGTCTATTTGCTGCCTCTGCTTGGATTTGGGGCTAGGGAAAGTTATTCACTATAACTAAATCAGGCCAAAATTTGAGTAAATGCCCAGGGACCATCATCAGAATCATCCCAGTTATCCATGCAAATGGTCCTCCTCCACGGAGGTGGGAGGTGGCGAGATTTTACAGGACACACTCGGCTGCCTGCTGTGGTGAGTCATCCTTTCGGAGGGCCCATCTGTGAATGCTAGACATCGTCAAGGACTTGGCTTCATCGTTTTCTTGGGAACAAAGAAATTCAATTTTAAATCTGCATATTCATCATTCTGGAGAAATAAACACAGTGGGAAACTAAAATATTTAATAGTCAACATTTAATAATTCCCCAGTCACATGTGGGACAAGATTTCAGTCTAAGGAACTGTAACACTCAAAGATATGTGATTGTACAGGCAACATTCAAGAAAGCGATCTTTCTTTCCCATAATAGATTTTCTTTCATTCTATGTGGGTTTTCAACAGATTGCTCCCAAGGGGAAAATCCTGCCTACTCTGTCTTTTCCTCACAGTGCTGTGGTCGTGGTGTTTTAAGCATTGCTAGGAATTTCCTTTGTATCTGAGTTGTTCTTATCTTCTCATCCTTAAAGTCATCTTTTCACTGACATTCTCTCTTTAAAAAAAATTTTTTTAATATAAAGTATAAGAACTACACCAGACGTAAGTCTTCACCTCAAGCTGGTCCTCTGGTTTTTTCTTAGCCAGAAAAAGATTGCTTGGGCCCTGGGAAAATGTAATCTACAGGTTCCAACAGGGAGTTTGAGGGAGGAAATTTTAGAAGTCAAATATCAATAAAAGTATTTCTCCCCCAAATTTGTGGATTTCACCAACGCTTCTTTTAAAAATGTTAAAAATTGGGGGAGATTTAGAGAGACTGTTTGTGGTCAACCTACGTAAATTCTATTCACGAATGCCACTTATTTTCCATCACACAAGAAATTAACAAAATCTAAACCAATCCCTCTTGCATAGACGTTATTCAGTGGTAACAAGTCCCAATATGAAGAATCCAGGTTTCCTTCTGTCTAATCATATGGCCATTTTCCCAACTGTTTCACACATGCTAATGGAGTGTGACAAGTAAAGCACATTTGGCTCAGTGTATGGTCCAACATGAAATGACTTCACAACTATCAGGCTCCTAATCATTTTTCTCCTAATCTACCACTTCTATGGGGGGTTGGTGTCTACCCTGTCATGAGCAATTTCAGTACACTGATCAGGGTAGACTTGACAGATTCTTTATCAATGTCAAGTGTCTTTTGTAGTTAAGTCCTGTAACGCTAAAACCAAACGCCCCGTAGATATTAGATATACGGTGGCATTACGGAATTCTCTTGCAGGCAATACTTTTCGGTCAACCTAGGAAGAGAAAAATGGAGTGAGGGCTAAAATCAAAGGAAAATGCAGCAGAAGTCTTGGCAGTTATTTCTGTGGAAGTCAGACAATGTGAATGACATGGGGCCAATGACTCTCCCCTCCTCCATTCAAGTTAGAACAGAACAAAGAGAAATTGCCAACAAAGAAAGCAATGATCTAGGGGGAGGGGACTGAATCTCAATAGGTTTTTAATTTCAGGAAACAGAGCAGTATTGCGGAAAAAAATGGGACACATGGGCACATACATACATCCATAAGTACATGCCCACTTTCACCAATTAAAATCATAAATTTTCCCCATGAGTTTTTCTTCTAACTTGTGAAGTTAATCTCTTAGGCCTCACTGACATAATCAACTTTCCCAATATCTAATATTAGTGCAAACTGGCTTAGAAAAAATACAATCCAAGCATCTCTGAGTAAAATAGAGACTCTGATTATTGTTAAGTTTGCTTTTGGTATAAAGAGTTTGCAGTGCCATCAATATCGTGCCTTCTCCAGCAGTCTAGCCATGACAACTGCATTATGAAGAATGTTCTTTTTTTTCAGTTCATAACAATGGCTATTCCATAAGCAAATTTTAAAAGACCCCTCTCGTATGTGTACAAAGTGAGGCCTGCCAATCCCCTCTCCCCTCAAATAAGGAAAATGTTCTTGCTAATCTGCGGCGCTGAATTGTGTTAATTCAACGTTTCAGAATACCACTATCCAGCACAACACGGAATGCAAGAAGCCTCATTGTCTTTTTAGAAACCCCAAAGCCAAGGATAACAAAATTCTCATGAAGCTACAAAATGGACAGTAGAAAGAAGTGCTCTAAGAGTTGGGTGCTAACCTGGAATTGTTATTTGTTACACTATCAAATCGGTAAATTAGTATGAACGACCAAGACCGACTGCACACCCTGACTCCTCCGCCATCAGATGCTCTTCGGTCTTACACAGTCAAAGGCTGAAGCTATTTCAATATTTTATCTGACATTTTTTCTTTTTGGTACTAATTTAGAAAGTCGGTACTTTAATGTAATTGAACTCACTGAAGCTAAAAATGTCCAGACCTTTTTAATAAGGTACCTTTCAATATTAAACTTTAGGGTCTGTTTTCCTCCAAGTAGGCACTTAACTCCCATTAGCACTAATGGCAGTTGTGCACAAACACTGAGTAGGAATATATATCTCTCTTTGTCTTTTTGCACCGAGCTTCAAGGGGGAAAAAAAAGAAAGAAAAGAAAAAACAACTTTGAGATTGAATGAAAGAGGTAGAGTTGTTGATTCATTTACAAAGATGAAATTAATGCCTGGCATCCTCAAATTTCAAGGAACACTCATCTTTAGTAAGTGAGATGAGGAGAAAATTTCTAAATCATTTTGAATAACACCCAAACCATGCTTTCCTGAGAAATCTGTTTTCTCTCCATCCCCAGCATATATATTAGACCCATTTTGCACTTGTTACATACATAATGAGTCTAGACAACATAAAACGATTTCATGATTTTTTTCTTATCATTTTTACTTATCTACCAGTGAGCAAATTTATGCAGCTTAAACCATTGCTAAAGAAGATGCATCAAAAATTGTCTGTAATCATTACAAATAATAGCGCAAAATGTTCACAAGAAGCTGTTTTCTTATCATATTTTCATTAAAACATTTTTTCACCTGCTTTGCTTTTTCCACATCTGAAACCTGCTTTGTAATCAGTCTTATTAACTGAGAACATAAATATGATTTATTATGGTCTGATAATGGAAGCTACGTGGACCCAGAGAAGGGCTATATTGTCCTTTGATAAAATGGCTCTTTTCTCTCAAATGGAGAGCTCTATCATAAGAACACGCAGAACGTAGTGAGTGATTATTTCCTCAGGGTGAGTGATGGCGAAGCCCGACAGAAAATCTTCTTGTTGACCATGACAGCCTCAGAGGGTCCCCAAACCTCCCTGAGTTTGACAACCTGCAGACACTTTGATGAACTGTATTCTTGTGTCAGAGCCAGCCTGTCTGGGAGGAGAAAAGAGACCTTTATCGTCTGATCGGCTATTATTGTCTTGATCTTTTATAAGCAATCTCTAATGCACATGAATATAATATCCTTTCACACAAGTGCCAAGCATAATAGAAACGTCATTAGAGGACCCTCCCCTCGGTTATGTAAATATCCTTCCGCCATAATTAAGAGAGATGGTTTGTAACTGATAGGAGAAGAAAGGAGTAATCAACCTGTTTTAGCATTATCTCCCTATTTTAAAGACTTCAACCCGGGGTAAACAGCATTTATGGTAGATACAGAGAACCAGGTTATTTTGAAGTCTTAGCCTAAAAGGAAAAATAGTTTTGAATATAGTATTGGCGCTATATTTTTATTAAACATGCAAATGGTAGCTGATTTTCAGCCAAGGGTGATTACTCTGCTGATATGAGTTAGAAGAAAATGAGAATGCCTCTTAAACTACCTGGCTGAGGGTTGCAGCAAGAACAAAGACCTATTAATAAGGAGCGCACTTGCACAAATGGGTCCTCCAGTCCAAATAAAGTTCTCCAATAAATTTCCCTCTTATTCATTTCCAGAAGCCTAAATATGGCAAAAAAAAATATTTTTTTAATTAACAAATATATTTGCAGGCAAAACTCTTACAATTATTGGGCAATTAAATCTACTTCTTACGTGGCCCTGGGGAGCCATCTCCTTTTCTGAACTGTGAAGGATAGTTCTAGATGGTGTTTGTTTGAATTTGGTGACAAAAGTTTTCTGATCTTCCAGAGAAAATCCAGCCAGACTTGTAGCGAGCAGGGCAGCTCATGGAGGCCAATAGCCTGACGCTCAATCTCAGTTACCAGCAGAAAGGAGAAAAAGACATCACCCACCCGAAAAACTTTAATCCCCCCCCCCCCAGCAAAATACAATACTCAATTTTTCATTAACCTTCTGACATCTGGACTCGGAGTATCCCCACACTAATCAGTAATGGGTTTTGCATTACCAGTTAGTGAAGAAAACTCTCCAGGGCTGGTGCCAAAGGGTTAATCATTAGTTTCACACCACTGGATGGTGAGAATTAGAAGAGTGGCCCCTGAACCCAAACTAGTGGAGAGTGAGGGGCTGGGGGTTGGAGGGAGCTCTCATTGTCAAGAAGAATTGTGCAGCTCACAGACGTTGACCTCCGTATCTACCCCCTGGCATCTTGCCTCAAGGTGGATTTAAGCATTATGCAAGCATGCGCACATATGCACATGCGCACATGCGCACACGTTGATGTGCAAGTCTGGGCGGAGAACAAATCACCACTCTAGCCAGTCTTTATTGAATGTGCCCCATCAAAGGTAGATCAGACCAGAGGAATTCTTTCTCTCTCAGCACCTCTATTTGCTTCTCTAAGCAATGACTTTCCCATGGGAATGAAAAAATTTGCCATTTCAGAGGGAGTTGGGTTTTGAGAAGTGTTTGATCTCCCTCAAGAGATGCTTCTCTGAAGTCCTGCCAAGCCTCGATTATCTGTACAAATGAGGCTTAGAGAAAATGTGGAAAGATTTGATTCACAGATAATCTTCAAACTCTAGTTTGGTCTATATTTTAGTTTCTTTCTGAACAAATTGTACCAGAGCAATTAACAAACAAAACTGATTGGCTGTTTCCTTTCTCCTTTTATGGTCAATTTTGGGGATGTCAGCAGAGTGTGGAAACTGTCAAAACACTGGCAACAGGAGAGAGAAAAGGGAAGAAACAAAATACCCAGATAGTCTGCAAACTGGATAATCTACTCCTGAATAATTGAGAAGAATCTAATTTCAAAGATAATAAAAGAAGGCCTAGAGAAGAATTCCATCCTGAAAACGCACAACCCCTTCCTCTTAACCCCAAAACAACTAGTAGGAAAACAAAGAAGTAAACAAAAAAAACACAGAAAAACTCGAACCTACTGTCCCCATCCACATTTTCCCTGATCTAATCTGCACATGTTCTAAATTACATTATATTCTAAAGAGGATCAGGGCAGGGAGGAGAAGGGAGCAGGGAAGACATTTATTTGTGTCCATGTAGCCCTGTTGTCAGGTACTGATAACCACAGAGTTGCTTTCAAAACTATACTGGCCTAAAACTTCAGAAATTCAACTACCATCTTTTTTTAAGAAAAACCAGCATCCAAGAAAAAGACAACAATGACTCAGCATTTCATTTTTTTCAGTCCCAAATTTTTGATTCCTTAACACAAAAAAATGCTCAAGTGCATTGATACTGAAATGAGAAACTTTGCTACACTCCATTCTCCACGGTGCTCCCACCCAAGGCCAGCATTTAGAACTTTTCAGTTAAGGGAAAAAACACTCTTAGTGAGCCTAATCATGCACATTTTTTGGCCAGAGTCATTGACTGACTGCACTTATTTAGTTCTGCTTTAGAAATGAAAATCTAATAAAGTAACTGGCAGTTTCAATGCCACAGAAATTTTCCCCAACATCCCAACTGGAATTGTGAAAACAGGCTCAAATTCCTCTAATCTCTCTCTCTTTCACCTCCAAACGCAAGGCTTCTAAACCAAACCATTTCCTAAGAAATAACAGCACTTGGTTGGGTTCAGAGGTCGGGGCACAGGGTGGGGAGGAGGAAGACTCTTTCTTCAGGTCGGAGAGGATTTGCTTTTCTCCACCCACTAAGGCAAGAGGGACCGGAATCTTGAGGCTGGGAATGTTCTGCCTCTTGCAAAGGAATTCAAAGGAGCCATTGTGTTTGATACTTTGCTTCCCAATTGGCCTTTGACAGCAACATCAGACGCAACAGATACTTCAGTTCTACATCTGGAAAGAGGCATTTTTTTTTTTTTTACAAAGGAAAAAAACACTCCTGAAGACATTGAAGCCTAATTACTCTACATCCCATCGTCTTAAAGATTGAGATCTCTCTGATACTGTGATAACCCCCTCAAGAATGGGAGCAGCTCCATTAGGACTTGAACAGACAGCATTTCTATATTTTACCCTCAATAAAACTGATATTCAAAATAAGTATACTGGCTGGATGCTTTCATTCCCCCAGCCCTTGGATTGTAAACATCATTACGTAGGATACACCACCACCATTTATTAAGCTACTAAATGGAAAATAAACTCTTCACTAAAATGTAAAAGGGATTTAGGATGTCCAGGATTACATGATTCGTTAATCAGTTTAGGTTAACCATTGTCCCCTGTTCTTTTCTAGAACATGTATACATCAAGTTCTCATGTTTATGATAGTGTCTTTAAGGTTCTGAATGGTCTGGATCTTAGCATTATAAATCCGTGCTAAGAGAATAGATAGTATTCTAAACAGCATGGTCGTTACACTCATGGAGGTTGGGATTGCTACACAATATCCCCTCGGAGAAATTTCCCCCATTTCTAGTGCTACTGTGACCCAAACAGAGATGAGCTAAGGGCAGGAAAAGGGAAAAGAAGAAGGATGGGAGTAGCAATCTGGGAAGCATTGAGGGAGACAGAAGGGGGAGGTGGGAGCAGGAGAGAAAGCATGAGTTGGTAGAAAGGGGTTTATGAAACCAGCAGCAAGCATGATAAGGGAAAAGAAGACAGCCTCCATTCCCAAATTTTAGTCATATATGAAGAGCCCTAGGTAATTCACTTGTTCTCCAGCCAAGTCGAATCCTGGGCCTCTCAGAAGCCATTGGAAATGTCTCAGATTTTCTCATTCTGCTATTTTGATGGAAGTTAAACTTGTAAATCAATGAGAACAGAACCAACTCCGAATAAAAGCATTCCTCCTTCATCCTGTATTCCGCAACATACTACATATCTGATTTCCTGCCCAAATGATTTAAGATTACCAAATACAAGTGAAAAAATTTAAGTTTGAGATTTGCTTGTAAAACCACCAAAATCTCAGCTCATGTCTCTATTGAAAGAACATTTTAAAGTAGACATGGAGAATAAAATTGTACAGTAGTCTTATGCATAAAAGAAATATGGAAGCATATCCATGAAAGGCTCATGGAAAGTCCTCAAAAGTGCTTGAAGTGATGGACGTGTGCATCCCAGGGGAATCTGATGAGTCTTGTATAGTCATGAGCAACATCAGCAAACCTCTCCAACTTGCCCTCGTTTGCCCTTTGCTGGCTCTCCTCCCGCTCTGTCCTTCTGGGCATACTTTTTTCTCTTCTTTTCTTTTTAGCATATGTCATCTGCTATTCTTTCATCTAGATTTTTACCATCTGTATTCAACTTTATTTTTTCCTGTTGTATATTTCTGTCACAACTTTATTTTTATTATCCTATGATAAGCATCTCATTCCTTTAGACCACAGGCACAATGCTAAAGAAATCCTACAACTAAAGATATTAATTTCTATTATAGAAACAGCCACTCTCCCCTCCTCTCAGCTGCCTTCCTTATGCCACCAATTAAGATTTTCTGCATCTGGAGCAAGATGAAGAGATGTGCATCCATTGCTGGCCCGTTGCTTGTGCAGAAATGATGATGGTTGCTGAGAAATCCTGAAACAAATACCAATCAAAATGAAAGGATGACATTCCCAGCTAAGATCAGAACCAATACTTGGGACAAGGGTAATCCAATCCCTGACTCGAACACTAACCCTGAGACTCCAGGGGCATCAGTGCATCCACATTTTCGAAGAGACCCCAGTCTAGTTCTTGATTCTTAACTCTATACCTCTGGCTACTGAGAAATTAGGCTGAAGCCTAATTTGGGGTAATCTCATTTCCTAGTGACTGTGCAGTCATTTACTCTTTTGATCATTTCTTTGGAGCTTTGCCAAAATACTGCATTTTCATTCACTCCATTGTAAAAGCTTTTTTAGCTATAAAGACTTATGCCTATTAAAATTATATTTTGTCCTCTTCTTGGAGGCTTCAGATTGAGGACCGACTAAGTGAGTCCACCTTGATGGCAAGCGGTCTCTCTCAGCCGTAATCACAGCCTCAGGAGTGTGGCATTCCCAGCACCACCTTCTCTTTGTTACCAGTGTGAAAATATTACATGTGTAAGTAATATGTTCTGTAATAGAGCATCTCCTTGCGCTAATCATCAGGTTTAAAGTAAGGAAGGTAGAAACCTCATCCCTTTGTCAAATGACAAAGATTACCAGAAGGAATGAAATTAAAAGGAAAAGTATAGGAAGGAATATTCTCTCCTGGGATTGTCATTCAGAGGCAGACAGGCAGCTCTTGCTGATTCCTGCTCATGGAGGAGGCATTAGCCAGATAAAGGCAAACCTTCAGCTTCAGCCTCTTCCGTAATCACTGCTGGGACCACTGACAGCAGAAGTTAACCAGTTAGAGGTCATCTGTCCCAATACACACAAACGCATGTCTTCTGGTAGACACACTAAGGAATTCTCTCAAAATTGGGTGGACATAGAGAGAAGAGAAGCAAAATCACAAATAGGGTACTTCACATTGGGGAGTCCAACAGTGATAACAACGTGAAACTCCACTCAAACCACATAAACATAAAGCAGAAATCCATTGCCCACATAACTGGGAAGTCCAAAGTGTGGTCAAGCATCAGACATGGCTCACCCGGGGGCTCAAACAGTGTGGTCAGAAATCTATTTCTTCTCACCATCTCTTACCTCTTCCTTATTCTGTGTTGGTTTTAGTTTCAGGCAAGATTTTTCTACCTGGTAATAAAGTAAGCCATCAGTAGCTCCAAGCTTACACTGATCTTTACCAAGGCATCCTAGAAAAAAGTATGTCTCTCTATTTCCCAGAAATCATATCAAATCCCCAAAGGACTCTTTAGAGTGCTATTTGGATCACTTGCTGATTGGAAAGCCTGACCATTGATTGACAGCCCTATCAGAGTCACAAGGAATGTGGGAAGGGCAGATCCCAAGGAAAAGAGACTTTTATCAGAAGAAAGACGAATGGAGGATGGGCAGTCCAAGGCAGATGGCCTCCAGGCAGTGTTCTTCCAGTCACTTGGAACCTAAATCACTTGCAGGGGCCTTTGAAACTCATTAGCATATCCTGTCTCGATGACAAGATAGCGCTTCACCTTCACTCCATATTGCTGAAATGCTTTTTTCGTCTGAGTAGAGAACAGACCTCAGCACCTTATGAGCCCCAACTACATGGATGAATAAGAACTGCTCAGCAGCTTGCAATGGTTCCTTTATTGCCATTACGGACCATCATATAAATAAGTAGTTACTGACTTAAGAACTCACTATTTACTCAATAACCCTTGATGGGAACTGCGATCCCTTTACACATGTTATTATAGAAGTACATAATTACAGACTTTTCAAATGGGTATTTCTTTTAGGAATTTGCCAGTAATAGCTCCTTCAAAGCTGTTAAGCTTTTATCATGTGAAGACCTAAGTAGAAAATACTTAGTTCACTCCTCATTGACCTAATAGAGAACAAACTCATCTTTAAGATGGTGCTAGCTTCCTGCCAAGAACACACGGACAGCCTTGTAAAAAAGGTCTGGCTTGGTCTATTTGGGCAGGAAATCAAATTGCTATTAGATGATGCTCACCTCGTCTAGTAATTAAATATTGACACTGACTGATCATCGATCATTGTTTCTTCAGGTCCCTCTGAAGGAAATCTTGTCACACCCACTTGTTCTGACTTTATTACCATCCAGCAAGGGTCCTATAAAAGTAAAATGCCAGGTGGGTCTGCTGGCTTCAACATATCTCATTACTGAAGCACAGAGTGTAATTCTTATGTAATGGAGAATAAGTTTTTTATGCATATTAAATACATCAGTCCCACCTAGGAAACCGTGGCCAGGATCAGGAGATTGAGAGAGACCTGCTGAGGTCATGAGCTCAAGAAAATCATGTGACAAATGATACAGTTCAATGTACATATCTGACACAATCATTATAAGCAACGTGTATCACATTACAAAAATTAGTGGCATCCCATGTTCAAATGGGTCTCAGGATATATAGTGAAATTTAACTTGCTTAGTTCAAATCAAGAAACTACCAAGCGTTCACAACTCTGTCAAAGGTTTAGGCTAAGTGAGGGGGATACAAAGATAAAAATAAAGTTTGTTTTCGTGCTCGTTCACCTACATCAGGACTTTATTTTCACTAGCCCCATGCCTACCATTCCCGCTGGCTCTCTTTCTAGGCTTGACCAATTAGAACGTCTCCCCAAGTCTCAGATAAGTGCAGCTCCTTTTCAGCTTTCTACACTTTCCTTAAAATACCCACACACGCACAACCTATTGGTTCTGTTTCTCTGACTAATAAACACATTAATATACAGCAGATTTATTCCATTGGCAAAGTAGGAAACCAGTTGGTTCTGTAGAACTAGAAATCTTACACTTGGCCGTGCCCAAATCACTGTCACAGCAGAGCTCTCAATGATGCCCGTGGTCTTCAGGGAAATATTCCTTCACACAAAAGAGCTTTCTGAGCCTGGCTTCCACACACCTCCACCTCTACATCCATTCAACTCAAGGGTGCACCCAACACGAAAGCCATACAGAACTGCCTACAGCTCACTGCTCTCCAGAGGCCAAGCTCTCTCCAGTTTCCATACTTCTGCATATGCTGTACCCTCTGCCGGAAATGACATCCCACTGCCTTTTCACCTGGCTAACTCCTACCCATTCTTCAAAACCTCCCCTGGGAGCTCCCACAGGATGAGGCTAGGTGCTCCTCCAATAAGCCGTCACCTCATTACAGCAGGTCCCCTGCATGATAGTGGTTGGTTTGCTTCTGTCTCCCCAAGTGAGCTCCAACCTCCTTGAGGGTGGAGACTCCCTGTTCATCTTCCTCCCTGACAGGCAAGGAAGGCACTAATGGGCAATTAGATGGACAAAAAACCAAAATATTTTAAGCAATTAAACCACATATAAGGTGGTGTTTTCTTACTTGCAATCTGTAAGAATAGAGTTTAGTATCACCCAAGGGAGATGCAGAGCCAAATTCCAGGGGTATTAAGGCCCCAAATTCTGGGGGCCTCTGGCTGGGCAGAACCCCCTGTGACTTGAAGAAAGACTGCTCAGAGTGAGCACCGAAGAGGGGAAAGTACTGCATATGCCCTCACAGCTCTGCACCATTTTCCTTTCCAACTTCTCAAAACACTAATGAGATGGAAGAGGGTGGGAGGTGGAGCGACCAGAAACCAGCCACAGCCTGGGCAACCCCACTCTGCTGTCCCATGTCAAAACGTTCAGCTCTACCTGTGGGAGTAATTCTGGGGCCCATATCTCTAAATTTTCAACAGCCATTAATGGGAAACTGGGATTTACTTTACAGCAGTCAACAGACAATGTAGCTGAATCACATCTGATCCGTAAAAGCGGGCTCACCTGTTGACAGGTGCTTCACAGCCGCCATGGGCTTAGCAGATGCTCCTCACTACACTGAACTTAGTTCGATCAGGTTTTAACACTGTGGGCTTCCTGGTTCTATCATTGACTTGCTCTAGAACTTTTATGCTTCATGCTTTTACTCCTCAGTGCCTCAGTTTCTGCATCTGTAAATCAGGGAGGATCATTCTTACCACCTGTCACACAGGAGGGTAATGCAAATAAACGAGCCAGTGTCTATAAAGCACTGTGTGTTTCCATTCCTTCCTCTCTACGGATCTGAAGTAGGATTATTGTTACTGGAAATGTCAGTGATCATCTGAAAGGGTTATTTCAATCAAAAGGCTTTCTTCAGGAACATTTGATAAAGGAAAAGTGACAGCATGCCTATCTCCTTGGAACTATCATAATTAGTCCCAGGAACAGTTGGGCCATTTTTTTTCAGTTCATTTATAATCAGATTCTACAAAATTGAAAACATCTGACATCTGGGCTAAAAAACTTATACAAAGCCAGAAAGCCCCCCAAATGGGCATGTGTGGGCTTCAGTGGCAGAGGAGCCAGATGTAGTTTTTGCCTCAACTACTTTTTTCAACCTTTAGGAAAAAAAATTATGATTGAATTTTACACTTACAAAAACAGTTGATTCTCTTTCCTAACTTAAAAACAAAAAAAAAAGGTGTCTTTTCTGATTAGCTGTGAATTTAAGACTTCCTCCAATCAGAAATTTCTAGAAAAAGAATCTTTTAATGAATGTATAAAAGCATTTGGGGGTCCAGTTGTAACTATGTAAACTTTTACAAGGACAAATAATATTTGTTGTCCCTACATCATGGGCAGTCTCTGTTTTGAGCACTAAAAAGGTATTATCTCATTTAATCTTTGTATCCACTGCATGAAGTAATTACTATTATCTTCTCCATTTTACAGGTCAAGAATCCAAGGAACAGAGAGATTAAGTAACTTGCCCAAAGTCCCATTATTTCAGAAAGAAGTAAAGTGTTTTGGTTGCATCTTGATGTTTGAAGGAAAATTTCACTTAATTCAACCTTAATACAGCAAGAATCTAAAACAATCTTTGATATAATAAAGTTATCCCAACTAGATTAAACCACTCCCTCTCCTGGGAAGAGCTGCACAGAGCCTTTAATACAGAGCCCAGAGATAAGACGGTTTGAGCTCCAGGAAACAATTCTGACTCGAGAATTTGCCCCAGTTTCTGCCATCTTTGATATCCTGAGGAAAGAAAAACACACACGCACACATTCACACTAACTTATTTCAGCTATTTGCTGAAGAAAAGCTGTCTTCAATTCCTGTTGTTTTCAGCATGCCACCCAAATGCATCTCGAAGCTTCCTCACAGAAACAGTAAAATTTGCTGTATTGCCAAACAGCCTTACAAAATCTGCTGGGGGCTCCACCAAAGGGCTTTGTGAACAAGGATAAAGAGAGCACATTAGCATTGCCTTGTCTCATGAAAAAGGGAACGCACACAACAAAACTTGATTACAGAATCTCATTTTACAAACTCAAGGTAAGACGCACCACCCTGGGGCAGTGGCCCAGCCCCCGTAGGGCTCTTCCGCCATGTGCTTTCTGAGTGAGGACCTGACTTGACTCTAAGGGCTGGGTTAGATAAAACCAGAAGGGTTTATGTGCACAGCATTTAACTTTAAACATTTCTTCATGGAAATTTACAATGCACATAATTTACATATTCAATACCAGTGACAATTTACTTCTCCCATCTGAACAGGGCTTTCAACTATGCCACTTGAACTAAATTAATAAACAGTAATTACAGAATGTTGTGTGAGCTAGCTGTTGATGTTGAGCAGATTCTAATCAACACCTTCTTTTAAGGGCCAATTAAAGCTGAATGTATGCAATATAAACATCTTCGAGTATTTAGACGTGAGCCACAGAACAAGGTAAAAAAAAATTAAAATCTGAACAATTAGACTGGGGATGAGCCAGTCAAACCTGGAGAGATGGACCCTTTTCAGCTGGTCTCTAAAGTCATGTTAATTTCTTCAGATGATGAGATTTTTGTGAAATGGGAAGGGGCTCCAAGGACTCATTAGGCCAAACCCCATCCGTTTTGAGATTTCTCCAGCATCTTGTATTATTTTCCATATGCTTTAAGTTTCATGGCATTTCTTTTTAAATTGCCTCAAACACTTTTCTCCTTAATTCATGTGCATCTCAGCGAAAACTTAATCTCCATATTTCTGACTCATTTATGTATAAATCATCTATGTGTTATTTGGTGTCTAAGAAACCTTTCCCTAAGCCCCATCTTTGGCCATCCAGGCCGGACACAAAGGAGAGTGTGCCCCAGGCCTGTCTATGGGGTTTACACCCCAAATAAATAGAACACACAAACCACTGGGGAGAGGGATTAGGAGCTATGGGGAGGAGAAATCGGACAGCCTCTCAATCATCTGTTGTCTTCAGAACCAGTCGCTTCTGCTTCCTAACATGGCAGCATGCCGGGCAGGCTCAAGGCCTTGGGAAAGGGAGTGGAGAGGAGATACCCAGCAATGGTAAAAAGTTCTGGATAATGTTCAGAACTGCACTAGTGACCAGTGTATGTGGTAATGAACAGGTTTCTCCAACAGTTGGGAGGAATTGGTAATCACCTTTCTTCCAAAATATGCATCTCAAGAGGTTGGAATGGGAGCGTGTAAATACCACTTTATATGGGACAGAAGGTGGCATCCCTATGAGAAGTCTAGGATGAGCCTAGTCTGAGTAGGTGAGGACACATTCGTGGGCCTCGAGACCTGTAACCCTGCCATCCCTTTCTACCTTAGCCCCAAGGCTGCATGTCACTGGTGCCCTGCTTCCCTCAGGCTAATTGACTCCTGCTTTTACAACACACCTCGATCATCTTTTCTTCCTCTTTTCTACTCAGATCTCCCTTTTCTCCCTCTTGGACTTGCCTTGTCTCTGTCCAAATCATACTCAAGGCTAGCTTCAGGCTTATTCTCCCTCGCGCGCTCTCTCTCTCTCTCTCTCTCTCCTGTATCCTTCTGTTATCCATACTGTGCAAAATTTAACTATAAATTGCTTTGAAGTGACACTCAGAAAAGCTGACTCTGGCTGGTGTCCCACTCCATTTACAGGTATGCTCCTCTTCCCCACGCTCTTGTTTAGATTACAAATTGCCCGAGGACAGAGATTTTATACCTACGTGGCTTTACCATAGCACCAAGCATAGGACTATTTATGTGAGCAAAGTGCTAAACGAATATTTGTGGAATGAATATGAATGAAGCTTTCTTTAAAGTCAACAAGATGAAAGTCTCTGTTTGGCTTCAAATATTTCCCCAATAAAATTTGGAAGTATAATGATAGACTCAGTGCCAGAAATCAAAATTTCAAGATAGTTCTTATTTGCTAGTCACATATTAAAGTGGGAGAATTATGGAGCCATTGGGCTGGGAGGAAACACAGGAAATCATTTTATCCCATAGCCCTGCCTCTTGAAAAGGACTATACTAAATATATTCTTGAAAAATAGTTGCTGATTTTTGCTCTGTGCATAATCGTAACCACAGTAATAATAATAGTGACCATTTATTGAGTGCTCACTATGGAAAGGAAAGGGCCCCTCACTGCTGTCACTCAAGCCTGTCTATGGCCTGGAAGCCAAATTTCTGTGGGTAGAAGCCGGGTACGTCCATGGACTTGTGCCACCAGGGAAGATGCCCCAGGCTCTCCCATCTCTCATCTTTGATCCATTTGACCAGTTCCTTTCTTGTCCCTCTCTTCATACTCCACATAGATCCCTGGACAGTCTCGGCTGCTTTCCATGGCATCAACCAACATTTTAGGAGTAGGAAAGAAGAGAGTCCTAGAGTGGTATCCTAAGCCCTTGTGCCTCTCTTGAGCTTTGATCCCAAGTTTCTAACCACTTGTAGGTCATCTTCACTGGTGTCATACAGCTTACCTTGAACATCATGTGCTCCCAAATAAATCTCTGTGCCCTTTTCCTATTAAAACCAGCTCTTTTTTCTCTTTTTCTTTTCTTTACAAATGGTATCAGTACTCACCCTCTTGTCTATACCAAAAATCTGAACTTTTTCTTGACAACATGGCGTGGAGGAAAGACTGGGACTTTGGGGTCTAACAGGACCTGCCTCAACCATTGACTCGCAGCTCTGTGACTTTGGATAATTTTCTCAACTTCTCTGAGTATACTTTCTCATCTGAAAATAGAAATATGCTAACAAGGCTATTATCTAATCCATTAGATCTTCAAGAATTGTTCCTTTCCTTTCCTTTCTTCCTTTTCCTCTTCTCTTCTCTTCCCTTCCCCTCCCCTCGCCTCCCTTCCCTTCCCTTCCCTTCCTTCCCCTTCCCCTCCTTTCCCTTCCACTCCCTTCCCTTCTCCCTCCCCCATAACAAATCAATCATCAAGTTCTCTTGATCTTGCATCCAGGTGACTGCCTTCTCTCCATCCCTTCTCTCCTCATCATCTCACCAGCAAGAGCTCCCGACCCACTTTTTCTGCCTCTGTTTTCTCCACCTCTAATCGATCCTGCTCTGTGCTACCAGTTATATGAAGACCTAGCTCCCTTATATAAACTCTACATTTGTTCCCAGTTGCTTCCAAGAGAAAAACCAAACTCCTTGGCAATATATTTAAGGCCCTTCATAATCTACCCTCAACTTACTTTTCCAGTCTTTTCTTCAGCTAGTCCCCAAAGCTCCCCCTAGGTTTCAGCTGGGTTCTTGCCACTCCCTGGCTACACCATGTTCTTTAGTGCCATTAGGTCTTCATGCATGCTATTCCCTCTAGAATCCCTCCTACCCCATCCAACACACATACAACCTGGCAAATGTGTACAGAACTTTCCTGACACTGGTCAAATGTGAGTTTCTCTTGAAAACCTTCCCTGAACCACACAGGCTGGTTAGATGGCTCCCTCTGAACTTTTAAAGGGCCCTAATTAATTGGGCTGGCTTGGTCTCTTTCCACTCCCATTGTTCCTTGGGTTTTGGCTTTGCTTCGTATAGTCTTACAGCCCTACAGGTTGTATCCTCCCTGAATTCCAATGTTTTCCATCCTGGCATTCTCTGCCTCTATAAACCCATTCCACAGTCTTTCCCTCTGGGACAGGAGGGTATTGACTTTCTAGCTTGGGCTTTGGCATCAGAGGATCCAAGTTTCCAGTCTTGGCTTTACTGTATATCAGTTGAATGATCTTAAAGAAAATGCCCCAAATTCCTGAGCCTTTAATAGTACCTTCTTCATATAGTTGTTATAAAGATTAAATGATAGGCAGAAGGATAGATATATGGGTTTATGGAATCGAATTGTTAATGCAGAAATAAATCCTTACATTTTTTTAAGGCCGATTGATTTCTACAAGGATGCCAAGACAATTCAACAGGAAAGAACAGTCTTTTTCAACAAACAGTGCTGAGTCAACTGAATATCCATATGCAAAAGAATGGAGTTGAACCCCTACTTCACATCATCTATAAAATTAACTCAAAATGGATCATAGACCTAAATATAAGAGTTAAACTATAAAAATCTTAGAAGAAAACATAGGAGTAAGTCTTTATGACCTTGGATTAGGCAATGATTTCTTAGATATGACATCAAAAATGCAAGAGACAAAAGAAGAAATGGATAAATTGGATTTCATCAAAATTAAGAATTTTGGGCTTCAAAGGACACTATCAGCATGAAAACACAACCACAGAAAAGGAGAAAATATTTGCAAAACATATATCTGATAAGGAATTTGTATTCAGAATATTTAAAGAACTCTTAGAGCTCAACAATGAAAAGACAATAACAAATAACCCAATTAAAATATAGGCAAAGGATTTGAATTGACATTTCTATAAAGAAGATATACAGATAAGCACATGAAAAGATGCTCAACATCATTAGCTATTAGGGAAATGCAAATCACAACCACAATGAGATACCACTTCACACCCACTTGGATGGCTAAAATAAAAAAGACAGACAATAATAGTTTGGCAGTTCCTCAAAAAGTTAAACATAGAGTTACCATATGACCCGGCAATTCCACTCTTATGTAAATGCCTATGAATATCAAAAACATATGTCCACACAAAAACTTGTACAGCAATGTTCATAATAACATTACTCATAATAGTCAAAGAGTGGGAACAACTCATATGTCCATCAAGTGATGAAGAAACAAAATATGATATATCCATGCAATGGAATATTATTTGGCAATTAAAAGAAATACAGTACTGATAGACGCTATAGCCTAGAGGAACCTTGAGAGCATGCTCAGACACAAAAGACCATATATCAGATTATTGCAATTATATGAAATGTTCCAGATAGGCAAATCCATAGAGATAGAAAATAGATTAGTGGTTGCCAGGGGCTCAGGGGATGAGGGGAATAGGGAGTGACTGCTTATGGGTAGGTGTTTCTATTTGGGGTGATCAAAATGTTCCAGAATTAGATAGGGGTGACGGTTGCACAATTCTGTGAGTATACTAAAAGCACTGAATTACACACTTGAAAGGGGTGGATTTTATGATATGTAAATTATATCTCAATAAAGCTGTTATAAAAATAATTAAAATTAATTAAAAGTTTAAAAGGAAGATTAAATGAGGTACTTGGCACATAATAAGCACACGATAAATGCTAATTACTGTTATAATGTGTGCCTCTATTGTTGTTGTGTTGTTCTTATCCCAGTGTAGTGTCCAGATTGATTTCTGGACACTAGAACATGAACTCCTTGAAGACGGGGGCTATGACCTGCTTAGAACCTACACCTTGTTTATTTCTCTCTCCCCAGGCCCTGGAGTGATGTCTGGCATAGAGAAAACAGTATATAACATAACAATAGATAAATTAACATGAATGAGTGAGCAAGTGAGGTTTTCACAGACATATTTACATCTCTATGTTATTCTGGGCTTGGGCTTAGACATTTTCAGGAAAACACAGACCAATCTGCAGGGATGCTAACAGTTCCAGGGATCCTCCATAGCTATTTGCAGCCCAGAGTTTGGAGGGAGAAGGAGAAGGGACAAAACAGAGATGAGTGAATTCGAGTGGTAATCCCTGCGTCTTACTTAGCCTGACCCAGTCACTGCGTTTCTGTCTGTTCTCCTGGGTTAAAGTTCTTCAGAAATTAAAACTCCAAATTTCAGAACACAGAAAAGCTCAGAGCTAATCCAAAGGCAAAGTTTTTATTTATTTGTATTCTAAATCACTACTTTCTCACAAAAAGCTGCCAGCAGCTCCTCCTGAGCTCTACTGAGATAGCATAAATTGTCATTTTGTAATTCCAGTCCCATTTTACATAGGACTCCACTGTCCCTCCCTCGCCCCAAGAGAGACTGGCAATCAGTCACAGCATTTCCCACTGAGCCCGGATATGACCTAAAAATCCTCCACACGGTACTCCAAGAAACCACTACCAACCTGTTTGACTTACCTTTTGATGCATAATAAATCACCCCAAAACTTAGTGGCTTAAAATAGCCATTTTATTATCTCTCACAATTCTGTGGGTTGACTGGGCCCAGTTAGATGGTTCTTCTACCCCATGTAACGATGCCTGGGCTGCAGTATCTGAAAACTTTTCTAGGCTAGAGTGTCCAAGATGGCTCATGCACGTGGCTGACAGTTGGTGCTGGCTTTCAGCTGGCAGCTCAGATGGGGCCATCAACTGGAGAACCTCAGTTCTTCTCTACCTGGCCTCTCTGTCCCACTTGGGCTTATCACAGCATGGCAGATGGGCTCCCAAAGTGGAAGCTGCAAGTTCCAGAACATCATTTCCGCCACATTCTACTGGTCGAAGTCAGTCACAATATTAGCCCACATTCAAGAGGAAGAGCAAGAATCTCCACCTCTTACTGTGCAAAGCAGCTTGTGCATACTGCTAGGGGAGGAATCGATGTGAGCCAACTTCTGAGAACTACCACAGTCCACTGTCTGACCACAGAAATTCACATCCTCTCATGTGCAGAATATATTCTCTCCCTCTCTAGATCCCCAAAAGTCCCATCGTATCATGGCTACAGCATCAGATCAAAGTCTGAAATTTCACTATTTATATCAGGTACAGTTGTGAATGATGCTCCTAATGTGTGGTCCCTGTGTATAGCTGTTCAGGTATGGTTCCTCAAGTGTGAGTTCCTGTGAACTAAAAGGATAAGTTTTCTACTCCCCACACACCCAGTATACCACAGTGAGAAAGGGACAGGGCACAATAGGCACTCTTATTCACAAGTCAGGGAGGGGTATAGGAGGCATATAGAAGTCACTGGTCCATAGCAATTATGAAATCCTCCAATTCTAAAGTTAGGGAGTATTCCTGCAGTAGGACTCAGTCTTGCTCCCTGAAGTAGTTTTCCATGGCTCTTGGTTCTGCCCTCTGAGTCATTCTTTCTTTTCTGTTAGAAATGCTTTATGTTTGCAGCAGAGTAGCTTTCTCAATTCACTTCCTGACCATTAAAGGTTGGGACTTTAGAGACTTCTTTTGATTTTGAACTATGCCTGTCACTTTTAGTCAAAGCTGATATGATTATTTTAAATTTTTGTAGGATTCCTATATATCAAATTATAATTCAATCCATTAAAAACAACTCACACCCATAGATCTTTCCAAAATAAGTTCCTCTCTACCTTGGGCTGAGAGTCAAGTTGTTATAGGAAAATGCTGTTAAGACTCTTAGAAACTCTTTTGTCTAGCTGAAAGAGTATAGGAAACAGGCCCTTAAGATTCTTAAAACACTATTGTCCAGCTCAGAGATCTATAAGACAACCTTAAATCTTTCTGAGGGAAGGGTCTTAAAACCCTTCTACCCATCTTTATCCAGTCTTGATCTCCAAGGCCATGATTTACTGGCAGTGTCATGGAATTAATCTCTGTTTCCAGGTTTTAGTTTAATTTAAGAATCTTTTGTAGGCTGGAAAGGTTGGGAGTGAGAAACTATTTTATTTTCCAACTCAGCAGATCCTAGGTTGGGAATGCTCCTTCCTGATTATGCTTGAAAACTAAACAGTTCCTTCTTTAATTCATCTCTTTCCATCTGTACCTTTTCAGGCACCACTAAAAGCAATCACTTGGCCCTTTCAACATTCTACCTGCCAATCTCCTCAGGAAAATCCACAAGTTCCTTAGATAGATAGATATTTTCTGTCTTCATGTTATTGCAGTGCCACTTACTGCCACTACATAATTCAGGTCACCTTTTCTCTAGCCTCCAGTACAATTGTCTTACTGTTATTCTAGCTTCTATTAATAATCTTCTCAAGACCCTTCTGGACTTCATTCATTGCCTGAGCCCAAAACCAATGCCACAGGTTTATGTCTTTGTTATAGCAATGCCTTACTTCTAGGTAAAACATTTTTTGAGTAATCTATTAATTGTAAAAAACAAAAACAAAAACAAAACATAAACCTACCCCAAAACTTAGTAGCTTAAAACCACGATTTTTATTGTTTCTCACAAATCTGTGGGTCAGGAATTTGGACAGGGCACAGCAGAGATGGTTTATCTCTGCTCCTTGTGTCTTTTGCTAGGACCGGAACATCCAAAACAACTTCTTCACTTGCATGTCTCATGCTTCAGCTAGGATGGCTCAAAGGGCTGTGGGGTGGCTGGAATGACTCGCCTGGGGTCATATGTCCAGAGCCTCAGTTGTTGGCTGGATTCCCTGGTTCTCCTTCATAGAGTCTCAGGGTCTCTCCTTCTCCACATGGCCTCTCCACATGGTCTCTCTAGCAGGGCAAACAGATTTCTTACATGGCAGCTCAGGGCTCACAAGAGCAAAAAACAGACACTGCCAGGCCTTTTTAAGGCTTAGGCCAAAACTGACACAGCCCCACTTCTGCCACATTTGACAGGTTAGAGCAAATCAGAGGAGCAGCCTAGATTCAAGGGGAGGTGGTTACACAATGGTGTGAATACTAGGAGTGTTTCATGGGGGGCACCAATATAACCGACTTCCACATTATCTACTGGAACTGAAAAGGAAGATGAATTCTGTTTGCCATTCCTGACCTTTGCTAGACCTATTTTTTCTAGTCTGAAGCATATCACATCTTGAAAACAGATGTGAGAGATCATACAGTAACATTGCCACGTGCTGGCTCTGAGGCCTCTCGCCCGGATGCATGTCCTCTTCTTCCCCTCCCTTTACCACTAATCCCCACAGATCCCTTGACAGACTCATGTAAACCATTAGTATTTGGTTTGCTTCCTTCACTCATGTTGCCCACGGAGCAATTGGAGAAAACTGTTTCAGATTGCCTGAGCCAAATATTTGCTATTAATAGCAGTTCCCATTTCTGGAAGGCCAACTGTTTGCACCAAAAATATAGAGCAGAGACACCAGATAACCCTACCCACGGTCGGGAGCACGTGTGTCTCATCTGCTCTGGGGTAACTGGCAACTGAAAGCTCAACTCTGAGAGAAGATGTGAGAAACACTGAGAATTTACCTACCAGAAGGTAACCACAGAGTTAGTGGATGGGTTGCAGGAGTCTGTGAACTCCCAAAATTGCATGCAAAATTTTGGATGTTTGTGTATTTTTCTGGGGAAAAGCCCCATTAGCTTTCATCAGATCCTGAAAAGGGACTCTATGACCCAGATAAGGCTACATACCTGGTCTCACATAGAATTATGTGATACACTTTCCCTTCACTCAAAGGCCAACTTGCAACTTGTCTTAAACCATGTCTTCCCACCTCAGCATGAAGAAGTGTAGGCTCCGTCAATCATTCCTAGCGAAGGTAAGAGCCATGAGGCTCCATGATTCTCCACTGCATGATCCTTTTTGCTTCTCTTCTTCTGTGTTCCTCTTGCTCTTAATTTCTTTCCCTCTCCATATTCTTCCATCCTGGCTTACCTCCTGCATATTCTATCTTTTTAAAAAAATGTTCCAGCCATATCCCTGGACATGGCTTTATCTATTTCTAACATTGAATAATGGCCTGTAATAGATAGGACTTTATGGCTGGAAGAAATTGGACAACCTTAAGCCTATGGAGTAACTTAATCTGAGATGAGAACGAGGAGATTATAATGAAACACTGGTGTGTGGTTCTGCATGTCTTTTGTCTCACTCAGAGATACGCTTCCCTTTAACAATGGGAAGAGTAGAGTGGACTTAAGTTGTAGTATATTATTTTGATTAAATTATTCCAGTGATTTCCAATAACGTTGTGGAAATGCAAAGAAATCTCCCCTTTAATTTACAGTTTTCTGTTCCTTATTGTGTATATCCCAATGAGACAGCGGGAGGAGAAAGAATTGATTGTCCCATTATCATGGAGAAGTGGAGTTTCCTTATATGGACACATCTACTTACAGATATCATCAACTATTCTTGCCAGTTCAATTTATTAGGCATCAAATGAACCAGGCCTCCAGTTATGTCCAGTGGTGACTACAAAGAGGAGTAAAACTGGTGTCTGCCCTCAAGTCACTTCCGGTCTAGTGAGAGAGACAAAAAGAACATATACAAATAGGAAGAGGTTGTGGAGAATTAGACTCGAAGTTAAAAGAGAAACAAGGAATTTATTCTTATTTCCCACCTCTGCCTTCAGTTCCTTCTAGAACTCTCTGGTCTTGACATTTCTCCCTTGTTGCTTTTCTTAAATAAAGAAACCAAAAGAACAAAAGTGAAAGTAGGTGAAGAGCCTCTCACTCCAGTTTCTTATTTTTTCCCGCTTTTCCCTGCCAAGCATCTGTCTTCCTCTTTCTGTTCTTCGGTCCAGGCAATGGACACTTGCCCATTTGGGGCTCCCCTGCTCTAGCTGTCTGCACTCTGGCCCTGTCTCCTTCTCCACTTCACCTCACAGGTCCCTGATCGCCCAAGGAAACGTGCTGGTCCACTCACATGTCCACGCTCTGTGCTAGGCCCTAGAGATGTAAATACAAATCCAATCACTGTCTAGAGAAAGCTTGTTTACAAAACTCTCCATCTCCTAGGGATCTATCTTGCCTCCATATTATGTTCCTTTTTATTTCTCCCACTCTCTCTCCTCAGACTATTTTTGTTTCCATCTCAACTGCTGTTAGAGGTCTCCTATGAGAAGGAAATTATCTATAATGGAACAGGAACATTAAAAGCCTCAGTTTCCTTAGAAATTATTAAACTCATGAGGGGTTCACATTGGGTTTTGAATTTTGAGAACTAAGTTATAAGAAACTTTGTTTTTTTAACCAGATTATTTTAACACTTGCCCTTTCTAGCTCTTCTCCGTATACTGTTTTTTAAACTTCAGGCTGTTAGAATTTTCTATAAGCTCCAACCACAGCTCCAATCAATTATGAAGGAATGCCTTTTCAAATTCCTAAACTCAAACTGCATATGTCCAAGGCAGGAAGCCTGGAAGCAGGTGACACCTCCATCTCTGTAGGGGCAAGCCTAAATGTGCACGTGGGACAAGGTGTGGCTGAAAGGACTCAACTGGTCTGTGTGATCTGCTGGTATACTGCCCAAGTTCAAGGGAACACTAATAATATTTACAAGTTTTTGATCATTTATTTATTCACATAAATGTATTCTGAGTACCTACTATGTAGTAGGCACTAAGCTGGATGTTGGGATTATAATGATGAACAAGACAGACACAGTTCCTGCTTTGGTGGAATTTTTAGTCCAGCTAGGAATACGGGCAATCAAATATGCACAGTAATTCTATTAAGGTGTCCTGTGTGTTATGATGGTGCACGCTATGTGCCAGGCATTGTGCCAGAAGTGCTGTGCTCTTATCTCAATTAACGTTCATAACGCCCCTATAAACTAAGCACTATTATTCTCCCCACTTTACATATGAGAAAAGTAAGATGAAGTCGTCTTGAAATCACAGAGCTCGGAACTCAGGTCTGTCTGGCTCCATCACCAGAGTCCTTACCCACCACACTGCACTGTCTCACGCCAAACGGAAAGATGGCACCGTGCTTGATGTCGTAAACGGGCTGTCGTCACGATGGGGAAAGAAGAAAATGAAGCAACATTAACAGGCTCTTGAGCTACTCATGTGCAGGGAGCTCTCCTGGGAGAATTAGGAATAAAATAACAACATGCTTTAAAAGTCATCCTCTATGACCCAAACCATTTTTTAATTCTAGGAGTGAAATAAATCCCTGCAAAATGAATAAAAGTGATAGAAGAATTGTTTTTTAAAAAAAGATTCTCACTCATTTTCACAAAGGCCGTATTCATATTTCCAGGGCTTTGTCAGAAACACAAGACTAAAAAGAAAAAAATAAAATAAAGACCAGCTCCCCTTCTTAAGAGGAAAAAAAGGAGATAGAAAAAAGAGACTATACATAAAAGCACAGCTAAAAAATTCTGTCTCCAGCCAAGGTCAGCAGAGAGCCCAGGTCCAGACAACCCCAACTGGAGCCCAGAGTTTGTAAATGCCCCATATCTCACTCCCTGGGGTGTGATGGGACATATTCTGACAGCTGCTGTTACCATTTAGCAGGTCAGAGGAAAGGAGCTATTCTTTGACTTTTTCTGGAAAGATTTTCTTTGACCAGCAGAAAAGGATAAAAACTCTTGCAAAAAGAAGAGTTCTCAAGAAAGTGGATCTCAGAAATAATGCACTCTGGCAAAACTTACATCATGAAGAATTTTCTGCTGCACATTTATTTGCAGTTCGTACGAGATCTCTTAAGAGAACTAGTGCATGGACTGCTTGTTGAAATGCTCAGGTTCTGGTTCCATCTTCGGAATAACCAACAGAGTGAGTTTTAGCAAGTCATTTCACCTCCCTGGGCTTTGGTTTCCTTTTTTATAAAACGAGAGTATTTGACTCTATTCTTCTCCTTCCAGCTTTACTAATCTGTGAGTGTAGTCCATGAACCCATCTGGATAGTTCCTTATCCTGATCATCTTTCCAACAGATGCATTCCCATGGGAAACCAGACTCTCTGAGCATTTATAGAAAGCCATATTTATGTCTGAGTGGGCAGGCCACCCAGTCGTGATGGCCTTTCTCATGCCAGGAGAAGTTTGAAATAGGGCGAGGCTCAAGAGAAAATTAGAGTTAAAGATGGTTTGTACAGCTCCTGACCTGGGAAAACAATGAGGTTTATAACAACTGAATCTAAAGAGAAGGAAATTATATATTATGATCTATGTCATGAGGATAATATTTTTAAAATATTAATCCTCTGTATATTTTTGACTGCTTCTTCTAAATTATGTTTCATAGCAGCCACTCTACATCTTGAGCACAAAGGAAGTAGAGAGAGTGAATGCTACTTCAGGCAGGAGGAAGTAATGATGTGTGTGTAGATGGGGACAGAGGGAGGGGTCCTCCCACCAGACTAAAAAGGAAAATTAAAATCTGTCCTTTTAGCCACCAGTGGATCATGGGAAGGATAAGGGGACAGAGGGAGGGGGCAAATGATGGAACATGCATGCTGTGAACAATTTCTCTCGGCCACAATTCTTGAGAGTTAATCATTGCTGCATAACACGTTACCACAAATTTAGCAGCTTAAAATAACATGCATTTATTATCTCACAGGTCCTCTGCTTAGCATCTCACAAGGTTGCAATCAAGATGTCATCCAGGCTGTGTTCTCATCTAGAGGTTTCACTGGGGAAGAATCCACTTCCCAAATTACCCAGGTTGTTGGCAGCTTTCGTTTCCTTGTGGTTGTAGAACTCAGGGCCCTTGCTTCTTATTGGCTGATGGCCGTTGGCCCTGCAGATCCTAGCGGTCACTCACGGTTCCTAGAGTTTATCCACAATTCCTTGCCACATGGGCTTTACCAATATGGCCACTTAATCAAGTCAGCAAGGAAAGTCTGTAGAGTGAGTCTACTAGAAAGATGGGGTCTTAAATAATGTAATGTAACCATAGGGTTGATACTGCATTCTTTTGCCATATTCTGTTGGGTAGAAGCAATCACAGGTCCTACTCACTCACAAGGGGAGGAGATTATACAAGGGCATGAAAATCAGGAAGTGGGGATCATAGGGGGTCACTATAGAGTCTGTTGGCCACAAATGCCAAAAGCAAAGAGGCCCTTGTCCTTAGCTGAGTCTCTGGGAAGACTGTCTTGCAGAGTACTGCCCCTAGCCCCATGCCCAGCGTGTGGTGGCCACATCACAGCAAAATCATGGTTAGGCTGCGAGAGGGTCCAAGCTGGTCTCCTGGAGTCATCCTTCCTGTATAGAAAGCATTCAGAAGTTCCCGGATGCTCTAGAGAAGGAATGGAAAGTAACTGACTTACTGGACAGTCAGCTTATCAGGGGTCATCATGGTGAAGCAAAATGACCCTGTGGCCAAGGGCAGCCCAGGCCAGTAAGCAAGTGGGAGTCACAACCAGACCTTGGAAAGCTACACAGTACCTGCTGGGTCAAAAGAGAGGCCCGCCAGGCCATTACCAAGCTGAGAGAGAAGAGGTATCAAGTTTCCAGCAGCAGATGCCAGCTGGGCAAACGCTAACAATACAGGGAAAGGATGAGATCCAGCGGGGCCAGTGAGGACTCAGAGAGCAGCCAAGAGCCTGCACGAAGACCTCTGGGACCACTCCCATTGCCATGGCAACAGAGTAAACTCTCCCATCTACCATCTTGAGGGGGAGAATTCCGAAAGCCTGAGCATTTACCTGAAAGAGATCATTTTAAACCAAAAGGAGACTGACATATTGTTAATTGGTTCATTTAAAGTTCACATTTGTTTCCCTGTTACCCTAGGGCTGGGGGATTTTGAAGAAAATTCAGTCAATTATAGAGAAATAAAGAAATTACATTTTCTTTGCACAATTGGATTGTGCGAGTAAATTAGTAATCTTGCTACACCTGCTACGTAACAGACACTATACACATATGTTTTCATAGAGTTCTCCCACAATCCTATGAGGTGAGGGTTATTATATTCCCATTTTACAAATGAAGTTGAAATTCTGAGAGGTTAAGTAATTTGTTCAAGGTCACACAGCTGGTAAGTGGAAAAGTTTGTGTAGAACCCAGAATTGTCTGATTCTAATTCTTATGCTCTATTCACTGTACCTCTCTGTTAGAGTAAGTTAACTCCTATAGCAAGCATTCCCCAAATCTCAGTGGCCTTGCATGATGAAATTTTGATTCTTTCTCATGTCACAGTCTAGTTCCAGTTGATAGATGAGGGTTTGCTCTATATAGTCATTGGGAGACACACACTCTGTCCATCCTCTGGCTCCCTTCTCCTCTAAATCCTCACAGTCCTCTCCACTCAGTCAGCAAATACAGGAGGAAAGACCATGGAGGGTTGTGTAGGGTGATTTTATAGGCCAGCCTAGAAATGGTGCACACCACTTCCACCAACATCTCTAGGCCCGAACTCAGTGACATGATGCCACCTAACTGCAAAAAATGCTTGGAAATGTAGTCTAGGTGTGTACCTAAAAGCCAAAGGAATGGGATTGGGTGGGCACATAGTATTCTTTGCCACAACCCCATATACTCACAACCTGAAAGATGTATATGGCATCTTTCCCACCTCCCTCACTCCGGAAGAGTCAGATTTTCCTATCATGAAGGTCAATTCAGAAAATTAATCTGACAATAAAACGGTAAGATAACAGATGCAGCCAAAAAACTTTATGTTTGGCTGCATGATACTCTACGTTTTGCTACGAGTTATCTATGAACATTTTTGGTTCATAAAAAGGAAATCAGAAGCTGAGCTCCATGACTGGCATGTCCTCTGGGTTGTCTGCAGGAAGAAAGTGAGCCAGTGTTGATTCTAGTTCCGTAGTAAAATCATACATCACCTACGCTTGTGATGTATCTATGGCTTGGATGTTGGAGTTCCTGTGGAAGGAGAAATCCAAGACAGCATGGTTGTTTTACTGTACTATTGGAGTGGCCCTAATTTCCTGGGCTTAAATCCATTCAGAAAACTGAGAAGAAGAAGAAGAATCTCATAACTTAGGACAGAAGTTACCATGTCATATTGTATTACCAAGACTGGTAGGCACTAGATGAGTGCTTATTGATTTGACCTTGCCAATAAATTTCTTTTAATGGTACCTATAGGAAGACAGGCTTAAAAACTGTATCTTTGGCTAGGATAAGGACAATACTTTTCTTCTTAAAACCACTGATGTCTTGGGATAATGTTATGCTTGATACATGCAGAAATAGGATAAATAACTATCCACTTGGGGATGGTTGCCATGTGTCCCTGACTTAGGATGAAACCAGTGATATTCCACCTGTGCTTTCTGGTGTCCTTCAGAATTTGATGGAGGAGCTGAAGAAACCAAGGCTCATGGGAAGTAGTGCAGAAGGCACACGAAAGGCACTGGTCCCCTACCCCTAATTCAAGCACAGTAGCTCTGTCTTGATCTCTTGTACGTATTGGGTTACCATTTAAAATCTGAAGAAAGGATACTAAGGTTAAAGAGGTCGGTAAACCAGTGAACTAAACCACTGGATTTGCTCAGGCATAATATGTGGTAAATAAGTCTGCCTAGCTCTCTGTGCCTGAGAAAGAAACAATTGGGCAAGTGTGGTGGGCAACTCAGAGTTTATCTTTCTCAAAGGCAATTTGGAGACTGAGGAGACATGAGCTCTGAAAGCAGACAGACCTGAGATCAAAATATGGATTTTATTAGGTATGCACAGTAATAGTCTGACCTTTCAGGATGGTCATGAAGAACATGGAAGATCATAGATTTAAAGAGGAGACCATATATTGTAGTGGTTACGAGTATGGTGTAGGGAGTTGGACTGCCTGATTCTAGGCTCTACCTCTTACTAGCTGGGTAGCTTTGGGCAAGTTAATGAACTTCACTCATCCTTGATCTTCTTATCTGTAAAATGGGTTTAATAATAGTACACACCTCATAAGCTTGTTTTAAAGATTAAGTGAGTCAATGTCTGTAAAGCACTTAGCACAGTGCCTGGTCCATAGTAAGTATACAGTGATGACGAGTCTTACAAATAATTATTAATAAAGTTCCAAGCCTAGATCCAGACACACAGAAGACTTTCAATAAGTCATAGCTATAACAATTTTAACACAAGATCTCTCCTTAGAAGATATAAAAATAAAATGAAGAAAAAGGAAGAGGGCATAGGTTGCTAATACAGAATGAAAGAGTGATTGCTTTTTTACAGAGCTGAAGATGGGTAGAGGAATTGAATAAGTAGATAAGCAAAAGAGTGGGGGTTGTTCATGGGCTCAGGGACCATGGGTAGACACACTTGGGACCAATTTCATGCTCAGATAAAGGCATTACCACGTAAAACGAAAAGCTAAGAGGCCTGATATGCCTCACTCCAAAAGCAGGGCACTGTCTTCAGACAGGCTCAATAAAATGCACATGAAACATGGAAGCCAGCTGATGCACAACCACTTTATCAGCTTTACCAACCTATACCACCCATACCTCGTGTCCTGTGGGGATCACCATCCAGCTCAGGGTCAGACTCAGGCAGGCAGCCAAGACAAAGAAAGCCAAGAGAGGAAGGATGGTTATCCCAGGTAGCGGGCAATTCTGTAGTTGAAATTTTTGCTTTTCAGACAGGCTCATTTTATTAATCATTTTTGGCAAATGTATGATGTCCAGTTGTGCAAGGTTCTGCATTAAGTAATAGACAAGGAAAATAGCATATACATAGCTCTTGCCCTTAACACATTGGAATCCAAGACTCATCAGAGAATCCTTTCCCTGGGCAGCCCACCAGACAATAAGATCAGATGGCAACTTTGCAAATTCATGTTTTATCTTCTTAATATAAAACCCAATTCCCTCAAATTATCTATTAAAGCCAACAGAGGAAGAGAAAAAAAAAAAAACAGTCTACCGTAACTTCTAAAATCCAAACTGATTAATTTTTCAAATGAATAATTTAGATCTTAGACATGAAATCACTTGGAAAAGAGCGTCTACTTTAAGTAATTTCATTCTATACCTTTCAACACCGGTGGATGCCACTATTTCACAAAACCTAATGCTTGTTCCATCTGCAACATGACTTCCAATACAACCAGTCAGAGGGAGAAACCAGAGACTAATGGCAGGGCAGTGTTCCCTTCCAATTCTGAAGAGGAAAGGGCAGGACAAGGGTGAGCTGTAGCCAGTCCCTTCAACCTAAGCAAATAGATCCCTATGGGTGAATGGTCAGGAATTGAGAGATTAATCTAGAAATATTGTCTGAAGACCAGATGGACTACCCACCTCCCATCTCCACTTGAGTACAATAGAATGCATCTCCCAACAAAGACTTGGTGATTATATTTTAATCTGCCTTTAATAATCAAGGTTATCATAACCAATGTAAATTGTTGTTCTATGTGGAAGCACATCAATAACATTCATGTCAGATATAGGTACAGCATAGAGGTTAGGACCATGGGTTCATATCCTGACTCCACCATTTACTACCTGTGTGACGCTGACTCATCTCTGTGCCTCAGGTTACTAATCTATAAAATAGGAATAATAACATCATGTATCTCATGGAGTTGAAGTGAGGATTAAATGGTGTAATCCAGGTATGTAACTTAATACAATATCTGACACATAGCACTATTTCTCGGTTATTATTATTGTCAGATAACGCAGCCTGGGTTGCTTAAAAAAGTACTATTATCTCTTTTACATCTCACCTTTATGGTCTTCTCCAGACCCTTGACATATGAAAAAGAAAAGTTTTTACGTGAGCTGCTGTGAGCTACTTCTTTAAGATCTCGAAATCTAGAATCCACAAGATTTGATCTCAAGTACCAGTTACGCCCTTTACGGGCTGCATGATCTTGGGCAAGATGCTCAACCTCAAGTCTCAGTTTACTCATCTGTAAAGCAAGGATAATAGTAATAACTTTTCAGAAAGAATTTGTGAGGATGAAATGAATTTCCACACTGAGGGCATTCAGCACAGTCAGTACTATTATTAATATTAAAATTATTAGAGTAACAAGCTTCACTTCTCTGTTTTAGGATTCTTTTCACTAAAATAAAGGAATTAGATTAGAGGAGCTCCAAGATCCCTGTGAGCATTAACTCTTTTTAAATTTCTGAATCTATTGCCACTTTACAGATGCAAACACTGAGTCACAGTTCACAGATAAGAAATGCAATGGTTTCCTAGACCATTACCCTCATAACGAGACTCTAAATACTTGATTCTGTTTTAATGTCCGGGCCTACCAAAGGTCTGGGCCTTTTGAATGTTCAGCTGGAATGTTAATTATGGGAAATTCCAGAATCCGTGGCCTAGAGACAAATTCTCATTTACTCTGCTCCCTGGCACTGGAACCCTCTCGCCGTGCCTTCAGAACACCAACTTACTTTCCAAAGCCCATGAAACTGAAGCCAGATGGCAGTGCCTCATGGTCCCTGCTGCCTCGAGCCTTCCCAATCCTGCCAGTCCTCAGAGCCCCATCCCTGAGCCTCGGTCTCCAGTTCCCACCCCTCCTCACTCCAACCTCAGGTCTCAAAGGTGGCTCTAAAGAAAGCCTTCTTTATACGACTTCCAGAAACACAGTCTAAACCTTTTTCTGGGCCCAAGCCAGGACTAACCAGGAAGAACTACAGGTTTGCTTGTTCCTTATCAGATTTAACCACCATGCTTTTGTTTGAAAGGAATCATTTCTTTGTTTGCTGAGGTTTGCTCTGGTTTTGCTTGTTGTAATGGTGGTGGCATTTCGCACACAGTGATGGAACATTTCACCAGCTGACTCACTCATTAGCTTGTTGGACTCCTCTCTCCATAACGGGGCAGCATGAGAAGGTTCCAGGGGATGGATCACAAAGCCCGGGGCTCCTGGAGGCACTAGCTGAGCTGGGTTCCTGTCTTGCCTGCCCTGCCGCCTGACTTCATGACTTCATAGGTGAGCGTGAGTCAGAGAAAAGCCACAGCTGCTCTGTGGTGGGAGGCTCAAAACATCTGCTCAGTGGTGGGAGGTTTGGGAAGACTGAGATGCTGGGTATTCAGAGAAGAGTGAGGGCGTGCGTGGAAAGGATCTTAAAAATCCTCAGAGCAGTCAGAAGATAGAAAACACTCGGTATTTCATCTCCCTGACTCACCATATTCTTCTAGGCGATGATCTTCATGCCCCAAGAGTAATCTTGAGGGGTTGGATCATTCTCAAGGGCAAAGGCACTAATTAACCCTGGTGGGTGGATCAATGGGGAGACAGGCATCAGCTGGATCATACTCAGTTCCTTCAAGTGTAGAGAGGGTGAGGAGAGAGATGGGTGCGTGGTTCTTGCCCCTGAATGAACTGAGTGATTTATGCCTTAAGAAACCCTGTGACCTTCTATTGTCATGAACAGTGCGTGACTTTCACAAACGCTTTCAGTTTACCCTCATGTTACAGGAAAAAAAAAAAAAGTAGGCCTTTGGGGATCAAAGGATTTTCTTTAGGTTATGTAGCCAGTTTGGCACAAGAAAGGATAGGATGGCTGTCTCCTGACCCCTACCCAAGTCCTCTCCCCAAGAGGTCACTGTCCCTGCTCTGTGCAGGACAAGAATCATCAGGGTTTGAGGCATTGGCCTGACATGCTCAGGTAGGCCTGCCTTCCCTTCCTTCCTGCAAGGAACCAATCACCTCAACAAGGGAAAATGAATTTTGCTAGGACACCAGCCAGAGTCATGGAAGCCTTCATTTTTCTCCTCCAAGAACTCAACTCCCAGAGAGTCAAGCAATCTGCCTAGTGTAGCAGAAAGTCATGTCCATTTTTATGTGGAGCTCTTTAATACATATTAGCAATATGACAAGCACTGTTCCATGATCCCCAAGAGCCTTCCTCCCCACTTTGGACTGATTTATGCTAAAACAATTACACACCCTGGAGCTTCACGTCAATGCCTCCTGTGAAGGCCACCCCATGGGACCCTATGATGAGTAAGTGTTAGAGCCGTCCCCTTGGCACTCCTAAGGTTAGGCACCTCAGACGAACTCTAGAGCAGACCAGCTTTATGTTGAGTTTGCGTGACACGCATCAGGGTTGGTGCATTGTGGTAAGAGGTGATGGTGAAACCCCAGAGGCTCCATCAATTGGAGATTAACCAGCTCCCCAGTTCACAGGTGCCCTCTCATCCCTCTGTCCTTCTGGAGGACACACTGACTGTAGGCCCTCGGCAGGTGAACACTCATATGGTGGAGACGACTCCAGTTAGGAGGGTTTCTACTCCGACAATCTGAACGATGTGCCTGTCAAGAATCGATTGTATTGTTTCTTAGACTCCTGATTCCAAATTTCCTTGTGATTATAATCACACAATTTTGGTCAATATTCTGTAAGCTGAAGAAATACGAGCTCCAAAAAAAAAAGGGAGGGCCATTTCTATGAAAACTAAGCAGAATAATTTGGAAAGAATTGGTAAAGGCAATTGCTAAAAAGAATTGCTGCCTAATGAGGTGTGGGTAGGACAACTGTAAAGGATTGGGGCAAAAGAGTAAAAATCCAAACTAGTTCTGCATTCAGATGGCTTCACAGGTATCTTTCGGTTTGTGTCCTCTGTTATAAGAACCTAAGCTGGAAATCGTAGCTATTGCATCACAGGTGTGGTTTATGCCAAATGACTGCAGGAGCTCCAATCAACGGACCCCTACCCAAAGAAAAGGCCTGGGACAGCTATTACAAAGAAGCTGGTGAATAAAAGTACATTTATTTACGTTAAGATAAAATAAAAACGTTTAAGGTAAAAATGCGTACTTTTCTACAATTTTCTTCTGCAACTGGTTTTTTTCACGTCATCAACTACCAGTCTGAAAGGGGGCTTCTACTGTACTAGGAGATAAATATATCAACTTACTAAGTGCCCAGAGAATGAACTAGACAAAAAAAAAAAAATGTGCTGCCACAAACCTGAAGGCTTTCTCCTTCTTCATTGCTCACGGGGTCTTTATTCTTTCACTTGCTCATTTATCGAGTTTATCAATATCTTAGAGCACCTCCTGTGAAAGGCACCACGCCAGGAACTGGGGATGTGGTTAGGAGAGAGGTAGATGGCAGCACCCCAAGCAGACTCCTTTTCCAGGAGCTCCATCCTCGAGCCTAAGCTCCCACTTTCCCCTCCACCTACCAGCCCAGCCAGACCCCACCCCTACCTCACTCTTCTGCCTCCACACCACTGTGACCCCTTGACTTTGCTTCTACTATCTCCTTTGCTTGGAATCCTGTGCCTCCATTCTCAGCCTGCCCAAAGTTTTCCCACCCCATATGCCACCTCCTCCTGGGAGTCTGCACTTGTCTCCCCAAGCAGAAGTGATATTTTCCTATTTTAACCCCCACAGAATTTTGTTGGCTGCTCCTTTATGGAATTTACAAGATTCTGCTTAGTCTTAATGCCCTTCCTGATTTTCAAGGCCACTTAGGTCAATGACCAAGACTCATTCATTTTGGCATCTCCACACTACCTGGTCCAGGGTTCATTTATAAATTCTAACTGCTGCTTTGGTTACTAAAGTACTACATTTAAAGATTAACGAAGCACAGGAGATGATCAAGAAAAAATACCTGTTGATAGATTATAAATGTATCTCCTTATCCCTAAGAAACACTTTTAATTGACTATGCAAACTTCAAAACATCTTTTATTCACCAGCTAGTTTGCAAGTAATACAATGAGATCTGCTAAAGGGAAATTCTTTTGGAAGTTTTATTTGTTTGGGAACCCTGCATTCTATGGAGATTTTCCTTCCTGCTGGAAAACATCTGGATATAAAATGAAAGAAATTAAGTTTTTCCTCATATTTCTAGAAATATATTCTTCCAGGGATTTTGTTTATTCTCACATGCCCAGATGGAGAGGTAAGAGACTATGAAGCACATGATACTTCTTTGGAAATTGGAGAAGTCTAGAAGCCTCATTCTCCCAGTTGTGTTATAAGGACTGTGAATCTGGGTTGTCATAACCTAGGCAATGGTAAAGGAGAATGACCTAAGGAATTACCCAAGACGGCCATGATTCCAAATCATTACAGCCTTCAGCCCTATGAACCAAACACATTCAGAGGTGTCCAAATTGCATGTCTCTGAAACACAATCATTTCCAAAGAAAATAATCACACTCAATAATGCTCTTTATGTTGTTGATGAGAGTTGGTCGATCACCATGCTGATCCATGCTGTGACTGTACAGCTTCGGCTAATGTCCATTGCTTAGTGTACCCCAGAAGTAGATTATGTCTGGGAGGAACTTAGTTTATCAGCCTTTATAAAGGACTCAGAGGGAAACAGAGTCCCACAGTAGAAAGATCACAGGCGAGGGGGTCAGCCATCGCAGGCTAACATCTGGCTCTGCTCCTTGTGAGCTGTGTGATGTAAACTGACAGAGCCTCAGTTTCCTCATCTGCTAAATGAGGAAAAGAATATGAACTTAGCAGAGTGTGGTGAGAAATAAGTGAGATCTCGAAGATAAAATGCCTTGTACCTAGAAGATCACCGTAGATGTGCTAGTGAATTTCTTACTTTGATTCATACTTGGTTCTCATAAAGCATTTGCATTTGAGGCTCCTAAACTCCCCATGAGAGGCTAAGCAAGTTCCACAGGTTGAACTGTCTGAAACAGCTAATATTTGACTATTTTGACCTACTAGAATGGATTATGGATCCACCTAACATTATCCCCACTTTATAGATAGAGGCTGCAGGATGCAGTAGTTCTGTCACTTGGGCCAGTGTGTTGTATTCTACCAAGTGGTCTGTCACCAAAGGATTGTTCAAAATGGAAAGGACAAACACACCAAAAGAAATGTTGGCAAAGACTATATGAGCAGACATTTCACAAAAGGAACACAAATGGCCAATAAATGCAAAAAAAATGGCCAAACGCACCAGTAATCAAGGTATATAAAATAACACAAAAAAGAGATGACTTTTTTCTTCCTATCAAATTAGCAGTTTTAAAATGTTACTATTCAGTGTTGGAGAAGGTACAGGGAAATGTACATGCTTATGCATACTTGGTGGGAGTGTAAAGCAGGATAACTTTTCTGAGATTAACTTAAATATGTATTAAAATTGTAAAAACATTCAAGAGTCAAAGTCCAAGAATTTATCTAAAAACACACTCAAAGATTTGAAAAATTGGGGCTGGCCCAGTGGTGTAGTGATTAAGTTCACGCATTCCACTTCGGCAGCCCTGGGGTTCATGGGTTGTGATCCTGGGCGCAGAACTACTCACAGCTCCTCAAGTCATGCTGAGGCAGTGTCCCACACAGAAGAGCTACAACTCTACAACTATGATACACAGCTATGTACTGGGGCTTTGGGGAGGAAAAAAAAAAGAAAAGGAGGAAGATCGGCAACATATGTTAGCCCAGGGCCGACCTTCCTCAAAAAATAAAAAAGATTTGAAAGATCAAAGGTGCATATTACAGTATTACTTACAATATAAAATTCTAAACAACCTAAATATCCCAAATAGAAAATTAATTAAATTTAGCAACATCCATGTTTAATATGGACTTTGCATCCACTAAAAATCTTGCTTTAGAAGAATATTTGACACAAAAATGCTACATTATATTAAGCAAATGAATAGGTTTAAATGATGTATATATAGAATATGGTTTCAGCTCTGTAATTAATTACACACACATATACACATACTCGTGTTAAAAAAATTCAGGAAGAAATATACAACAATTTTAACAATTATTCTCACTCAGATGAGGAAATGTGGATTTTTTTTTCATATTCTTTTGTATTTTCTAGATTTTCTTTAATGAATATGTGTTTATCAGCAGAAAAAAAGTTTTGCAAAATACTAATATTTTTAAATTGAAACATTACTTTAAGCAAAAGAAACAACTTTCCTAGAGAACAAAAAAGTAACCGTAATCTCACACATCATCTTACTAGATGAAACACTATTTCTATGTGCTAACATATCCAAACATTATGCTAAGCATCACACCAAATACAGAAGTGCCAACCCTGTCACATTCAGGACATGACTGAACCTGGCCCAGGAATCAGCAGCGGGATGTGGCAGACGGGGAAAGACCAGGATGTGGGATTTAACTACCCGCCAAACCAATGATCAGGGTCAGCAGGGTATTGCATACATGCACCTGGGTTCAATGATTGGAAATCTAGGAATTGCTAAAAAACAAGGAGGCCACACAGTTGAGAAGCTTCAAATAAGGGACAGAAATGGCCATCTATTGAGCATATTTTTGCAGCAAAAAGAGCAAACACTCTCCATTCCACATAGTCTGATAACTTCTTTAGATTGCTTCTGTTGTGGACACTTATTTTTAATTTTTCTTCCTTTCATCCTTCATCCATTCTATAATAACATGGCTCAATCCATGCAGCTCAAGTAGGGCCAACATGCCTACAATTGCCTTCCCCACAACACACAGCAGGGCCTTTGCCTCAACCTAAGCCTAGCTGACAGAATTCTCCAACCCCCTGACCAGAGTGATGGGTTCAGAGGTGAGCATATGACTCAGTCACACCAATTAGTCTTTCCTGGTATTTTGCCACAGTTCTTGAGAAGTATAATTATTTGGGGCTGCCAGCAGACATCTTGCCTACTCATGGAGAGAAATTATCTGAAAGTTAAGCCAAGCAGAGGCGTGCAAAGAAGCAAGAGACGATAATCATTTTTTGAAGTGCTGAATCCAACTATTCCTGAAGCTAAAAGTTGCTCACAAACGTTCCAGGTACTTGAACAAATTAATATTCTTTTAAAAAAAAAGTTATGAGTCAGGCTTCTGTCACCTGCCACTGAAATATTCCTGATTAATGTAACTTCTTTCTCCTCTTCTCTGTCTTTTCAGTGTTATAACTGATGTGATTAGATGGGCTTTGGTTTCTTCCCTCTTAAAAAGAACCCCTGTGCTTGGAAGAACTAGCAGGTACAGTAAAGAAGTCTTACGATTCATATTTCCTTTAGCCACTGGCATCATGATATCTAAAAGACTAAACAGGTGTATGGGGATAGGGGAAAGGGCTTGATCTTAAGTTCATAGGTCCAAACTAATCTTTGTGGTTCCATGAGCTTTATCCCAGTATATCAGGGGAGTAAATCAGACAGAGAATTAAAGCCATACCCTAGATATTAATAAAATATCTGCTCCTTGGAAAAATGTTAAAAGATACTGAGAGAGTGTAGAAGGGACTCTGCTACCTGCCCCTACCCCCCACTATCATTGTTCTCCTCTTATTCCTGAACACAGAGCTGAACTACATTTTGCAATCTCCCTTGCAGTCGGATGTGGTTGTCTGACTCAGTCCAGCTAGTAGAATGTGAGCAGAAATGCATTTTATTTATTCATTCAGCAGTTATTTCTGAGCAGCTAAAATAGAACCCAAGGTGGGGCCTGGGTCTTTGAAAAGCGGTAAAGGTCCAATTTTCAGAACTTGGACACAAGGGCTAGAGGTGGCATGATTTTGGCTCAAAGATGCTGGAAAGGGACTCATGTTCTGCTGCCGTCTGCGCCGTCTAGAGCCTGGTGGTGGGAGTGCAGTGTGAGTCTGCAGGTGGAGCTGAAGAGACCTCAGCTAGAGGGAGAAGAAGGTTGCAGAAGTTAGAAGCCAGGCAGGGTCTGACAAACACTATGCATGTGATCTTTGCTGGATGGTAGCCACCGTCTCTGTCATTAGTCAGTTCCACTAAAGAACTACGCATATATGCATGGAAACAACCTAAGTGTCCATTGACGGATGAATGGGTAAAGAAAATGTGATACACACACACACAATAAAATATTATTTAGCCATTAAAAAAGAAGGAAGTCCTGCCATTTGCAACAACATGGATGAATCTTGAAGGCGTAATGCTAAGTGAAATAAGTTAGACAGAGAAAGACAAATACTGCATGATCTCACTTACATGTGGAGTCTAAAAAACCAAGCTCATGGAAACAGAGAACAGATTGGGGGGTGGAGGAAATGGATGAAGATGGTACTACAAACTTCAAGTTATAAGATAAATTCTGGGGATGTAATGTGACTATAGTCGACATGGCCACTATAGTTAACAATACTGCATCGTATAGTTGTCTGTTGCTAAGAGAGTAGATCTTAAAAGTTCTCGTTACAAAAAAAAAATTGAAACTATGTGAGGTGTTGGATGTGTTAACTAAATTTATTGTGGTAATCATTTTGCAATAACTACATATAGCAAATGATGTTGTACACCTTAAACTTATACAATGTTATATGTCAATTATATCTCAATAAAGCTGGGGTGGGAAAAACTAAGCATATACTCATTCACATAGTGCCAAGCACTGAAGAGGCACTGGGACCACAAAGAAGATGAAGACAGTCCCTTCCCCTGTAATAAAGTTACACATCAGGTCCTCTGGGAGCCCAGGGAAGGGCCTGAAATTCCCAGGAAAGCTTCACAAAAGAGAGGCTATTTGGGCTGACTCCTGAGTAGAGGTTCCCATTTGGACAAAGGAGTGGAGAGCATTCCAGGCAGAGGAAAGAACAGCAGGAAAAGTCTGGGGGTGCAAAAGAGCATGGTATATGCAGAAAATGGCCAGAACTTCTGTGTGACTGGTACATAAGTTAATCCCATAGACTGGTGGAGAAGAGGGACTGTGGTACATATGAGAAATGGCAAGCTTTTCAGTATATGAGCTAAAATTGTAGGAAATTAGGCCAGAAAGATAAGAAGAGGAGAGAACCAAGAGGGCATCTGCACAGATAGCACCAGCAGGTACTCATTTGGTCAGCAGAGGTTTCTTGAGCCCCTGCTCTGTGCCAGGGACTGTTCCAGGTGCTTGGAATACATCAGTGAACAAATCAGACACCTGCCTGCAGGAACTTACATTCCAGTGCGGAGACAGGCAATTAACAACACACTTAATAACAATCAAACTATATGATATGGGAGATAATAAGCAAAAAGAACAGAGAGTAGAGCAGTGTAGGGGGTCAGGAGGGCTGAGGTTGGGGAGAGGGATTTTGCGGTTCTAACTAGGGTGGCCAGGGCAGGCCCCACTGAGAAGGGAGATGTGAGCCAAGACTTGAAGGAAGTAAGGGAGTCAATCAAGCAGACCTGGGAGAAGCGCCTCCAGACAGAGAAGGACAAAAGGCCCCATGATTGGAGGGCCAGCAAGGAGGCCAGGGAGCCTGGGGCGATGTGAGTGAGGGGAGAGACGCAGGAGATGATGTCAGAGAGCTGAAGGGGAGCCAGATTATGTGGGGCCCTGGGGCCCCTGTAAGGACTTTGGCTTCTATTCTGAGTGAATTGGAGGCCACGCTGATAGGAACGCTCCAGTGGAGAGTAAGATGTTGAAGAGGGAAAGGAGAAGCACAGTAGCAATATCCTTGAATAGCAGAGGGGGACATGGCAAAGTGCCTGGCAGAGGGACTGGTTTTACGGGAGCACGGGACTTCATCTGCAGGGACAGCCTGCAAGGCTGAATCTGTGGGTGCAGATAGTTGTGGGTGGGTGGATGTGGGGCGGGAGTCTGTGGCCTTTCTCTTCTGATGGCTTCAATTTTCTCAGTGAAGGAGGAAGCAAGGTCATTAGCAGAGAGTGAGTATGGGGGAGTAAATTAGTTAACGAGAGAACAAAAAAAACAGGAACTAATGACTCACTAAAGGTTCATGGTCATGAATTCAAAGTGAGACCAGTCCACGTGGCTGTGTTTTTCTCCAGTCATATTCAGCTGCATGGATGGAGGAGGAAGAGTTGGATTTAACCAAGATCGTGGTTTCACCAAAAGAGCTTTAGGAAATGAGAGAGGGGCAAGGGGGTCAACAGTACATGGCAGGAGGCAATTGTGTGATGGAGCACGAATTTAAGCCCAGTAAGAAGAAGAAGAGGACATCAGAGGGATGGGGGACAGTGAATACATGGACGAACCAATGAAGTATGTTCCTGGTGGCCCAAGGGATTGTTCAGGCTGGAGTATCGTAAAGAATGAGCTGGAAAGATAGGGGGTGGAGGCCAAGAGCTAATGCATTAATTGAGATTACAGAAGAGCTGTCAGTGTTGGCAATGACAAGACACAGGAGTGAGTTGCTGAGGTGGGGTCATATAGTTGGAGAAACCACGTCTGGGTGAGCCATGCTAGAGGTAAAGATTCGTGGGTCATGGGTATTTGAAGCCATGTTTGAGAATCCCAGAGAGAGTGTAGAATGAGGAGAACAGGGCTGAGCTTGGAGCCCCGACGAGTACAACACTGGACAGTGGGGAGGCCGAGCAGGGGAGGCCAATCCGGAAAAACTGGGTCCTGGAAGCCAACAGAGAAACAGTCTGAAGAAGAGAAAGTTTGCCTGCAAAGTCAGATTCCTCAGAAAGGTCAAAAAAGGTAAGGACCAAACATTGTCCAACAGCCTTGGCAGTAGTGTGTCATCAGCGACTTTAGTGGCAGCTGGTGGAGTGAGGAGTGAGGAGGAGGTAAAGAAATTGAGGCAACAAGCGTGGACCCCATTCTCTTTGAAGAAGCTTGGGAGCAAATCAAGCCAGTTGTGCTTCTGAGAGTTAGTCCCCTGTGGCTATAAGCTGAGCCCACTGACAGGTCCTCCCCTGGAAATGCAAAATGAAAAGAGAAAATACAAAAATGGCTTCATTGCTTTAAATCATGCCGATCAGTACACACACATCTGTAAAACTTGACTCTTGTCAAGACAACTGGCAAAGCCTCGCAAGCCCATCCCTCGCTTCATTCATATATCACCGTGTTCTGTGCCTACGGGCGCCTGCCTTCTTCTCTCTGTTGCTGTTAGATAACCTTAGTTTAGATGAGAACTTGTCCATTTCAGACACAGTGAAACCATTACCACTTTTGGATTGGACCATTGCTCGTTTGAGGAGGTGGTAGTGAAGACGACCTGAGGAAGTGCACAAGTTGTGGGATGACAGCGACCTTACATGCCAAGTCACAGTCTTAGCTGGGCCACAGATGGCCTGAAGAATTCAGCCATTTATTTAAAAATACATATCTTTTAAGGGCCTACTACTTGCATATTTGAGAAAATGAGAATGAGAGTATGAACCACCCACTTCACAGGATTGTTGGAGAACATATTATTAGTAACTGCAGCGTATACTAAGGGAAACCTCATAAGGCCTTATAAATGACATTTTTGTTATTCTAGCTGTTTTGAAACCTTCTTGGGCATTGACTGGGTTTAAACTATAAATAAGGAAAACATATTTCACCTAAGTTACTGACAAAGACATATAATAATAGAGGGACTTCAAGAAGCTCAATGGAATTATCCTCTAAGTTTTATATTATATGAAACACAGTCACTACTATTAGGCCTGTAGGGTAGGCAAGGAACCCTAAGGAATTCAGCAGGTAAAAGCTACCTCAGTATCCCAGATCAGCTCTGCATTATCTCTGTTTGATAAACAAGAAGGTGGTGTAAACGACCCAATATCACGCCCCTGTAAGTGCCAGAACCAGGAACAGAAGGCAGGTCTCTGACTCCAGTGCTGGCAGTGCATTAAATCTGGAGGCAGACTCCGTGTGTGTCATGCTGTCTCCAACCGCCACTCCAGACATCCACGTTGGGGCTTCAACGCCTCCCCAGATGGAGACCTGAGTTAACCAAAACTAAAATGCTAGACATGAGCGTCTTCTAGTCTGGAACGCCTTAGACATTCACAGTCAGCCTCTTCTTCTCTCAGGTGCAATCAGTTTATACAATTACACTTGTTACCTGATAACTTTAGATAATGCACCTTAAAAAAAATTCTCCTCTCCCTGTTTATGCCTTGTTATCTACACTTCTCAACCCTTCCAAAATTGTCTTTAGTTGACCATGTGCATTTTTCTCGTTTGTTTTCTACAAGCTCGGCTCCAGCACCACAAAACAGAACAGAACCTGCTCACAGGCGTCATCCCAGCCGTGTGCACACGCTGTTTACATCCTTTTCCCTTTTCACCTTTGGACGTGTGCTTCGAAAAACCCATTTGGGTTATCGTGCTCACCTAGGTTCACGTTTACAGGCCGCTCCATGGCCTTGTCCACTTTCTGTGGACACCCGAGTTCTACGCATCACGGCAATGGGTCATTAGTCCAGTTAAGTCCATGGCCATTTCAATGGCTTCTATAAGGGGAGACGGAGCACAATATGTAATTTCAGCTTTTCTTATGAGGAGTTTCAATTCTGCCATGAACGAAATCATTTTATCAGTTTTTTAAATTTTTTTTACTTGTCCCATTAAACTACAGAACTGGAACATACCCATGAATGGTTTCTTTCTGCTTTTACTCGAGGAGTTCCTGACATAACAAAAACTGGTAATTAACTGGCTCGCAGACTTTTACAATAGCCTCTTTAAATAAGTTCCAGTGCATGGCACTCGCCGTCCCGACTATACATTGCTGATACTGCCGCAATGCACCCTCTGTTAAACAGCTATCACTTCACACCATCGTCCCCCTAGCTCTTCGCCACACTGTCGTTCTGCTTGGAAATGCCCTCCTCTCTCCAGTTTCTCTCCTCAGCGAAGTTGTTCCCTGTGTGTGCGACTCCTCACCCTCTGTTCCCAGCCAGGCTCTTCACTCCCCCAAAATTCAGTCTCAGCAGCATCACGGGGACATGATATGGGGCTCCTGAGTTCATTGGAACGTAGATGCAAAGACGCAGTCAAGAGGAATGTCACCTTGATACTGGCTCTCAGAGGGAGAGGTTGTTGCACCCTAATCTGTTCCTCCACTTTCATGACCAGCTTCCGCAAGGACAATACCAGTGTTTTCTGAAAATAACCCAGTCAGTTCAACAAATTAACACAAAAGCCCCCTCACTGGTCTTCCTGCTTCCAAACATGCCCGCTCTACTCCCAGCTCCTTTTCCACAAAGCAGCCAGATGCTCTTTGAAAATGTGATGAGAGTGTGCGTCTCTTTAAGGTTCCCATTGCCCTTAGAACAAATCTAATTCCTTACCATGGCAGTACTACCTGGGTCATGCCCACCTGGTCAGGCTCCTTTCTTACCACTGTCCTCAGTCCACTATGCTCCCACCTCCCTTCAAAGCCAAGCTTATTTCTAGTCTGGGGCCTTTGTGTCGGTGGCTCCCTCACCCTGCAATGATCAATTGCATATGGCTGGTTCCTTCCTGGCTTCAGGTCTCAACTCAGAAGTCGGCTCTTCTGGAGCCCTTCCTTGGCCACCAACCACTCACACACACACAGTCATTCTATCATAGCCTCCGATTTTATTTTCAATAACAATCCTACTCTACAATTATTGCTACAATCCTTTGCTTACCTGTACCTGTGTTTCACCCATAGAATGTAAGTCCCTCCTGAGCAGGGACCTCACTTGTCTTGTTGTCACACCTACTGCAGCTGGCACATAGTAGGTGCTGCTCAGGAAATATTCCTCAAATGAAGGTGTTTGTGACAGGAGCTGTGCTGGGCACTGAAACTACACCAATGACCAAGTCCCTGCCCTCTAGTCCAGAGGAGGAAACAGACATGAAAATATCGTTTAAATTCAAGAGCACTTTAAAAGCACAACAGTGATGTGCTGTGGTGGAGTTCTGCGTGGGAGCAGAGCCCTGCCCTCGAGTTAAGCCACCATGGCATCTCCAGAGCAAGCAGAGGTGATCTTTGGCAGAGATGTGGTCCCAAAATGGAGTGACTGTGCCCTGAAGTCAAACACCAAAAACCAAACTGAAAAGAAGGCGGTTCCTGGTGAAATACACCAACCCTGTCACTGACTCACCCTGCTGTGCAAATTTATTAAAGCAGTCTCCAAATAAACAAGTCCTAAAACTAATCAGGAAGTGGAAAAACATAAAAATAATCCCTAGCCCACAACACACACCCATGAAAACAAGAAATAAAGAAAAATGTTCTATATAAAACCCGTGGGGCCAAACTCTGTCCTCAATTAGTGGTGCAGGCTGCCAGCTGAAGTCAATAGAGGTTTTCAGTCCAATAACAGAGGCAGGATTTGGGGCCCACTATGCATCACATTCACTTTTAGGTAATAAATCAGGAATGTCAAGTGGGTATGTGTTGGCCTCACTGACATAGCAATTAAACCAAATAGCGCTATCTTCCACGTCGAGATCCACCGGAGCTCACAGCAGCCAAGGAGATTCTGAAGTGTGAGTGTGTGTGTGTGTGTGTGTGTGTGTGTGTGTGTGTGTGGTGTGTGTAGAGACACTCCTGCATGGGCTATGTCAGGCATTGCTAGGAGGGAGGGAACTCTTCCAGCCAGGCCTATGCCCCGCCCAGGACGGGCTACAAAATTTGCCCTGGGGCCCAGGGCAAAATGGAAATGCCCTGTGTTCAAAAATAATTAAAAATTTCAAGATGGCGACAACAGAGCATTAAACTAAGTCCAGGGCCTTCTGAGCACAGGGTCCTGTGTGGCTGTTCAGGTTGCACACCCCTGAAGCTGGCCCTGATGGTAGGAATAATTCTGGACAGGAAGCTTGGGATCAGGTTTAGAGCGCTCCATCAGCATCACAGCTGACGATTTTTGAGCACTTCCTATATGCCAGGAACTGTTCCAAGTTCTTTACACATATTAACTCATTTATTCCTCACAATAAACCCATGAGATAAGGAGGCTAATTTTCCCCATTTTATGTTGAAAAATCTGAGTTGCCCAAGGTCACGCAGCTTGTAGGTGGCCCAGCCGAGATTTGAACCCACAAGTTTAGCTCTCTTAATCATCTTCTCACCATGTCAGTCCACACATCCGCCATTCTCTGTCTCTCTCATTCTGACCAGCCTCTCACTCACATCTCCAGAAACAGATTCCCATCACAGTCGTGGACTGTCTGAATTCAAATGTCCACTTTGAGGCTTACTACCTGTGTGCCTTCAAAAAGTACCTTGACCACTCGAAGTCCACATGTCCTCTTCTGAATAAAAGAAAGTCGAGTACCTACTTCACAGTGTTGTCGTGAGGACTTAAGTGAGTTAATTGAAATGAAGTGTTGGATGCATAGAAAGTACTAATAAATGTTAGCTGTGACAATTATTATTATTATTACTAGGGATATTTACAAACCTTACATAGAAGATTTCAAGCTGATTGCAGCTACTTGCTCTTTTCTCCTATTTACTGGAATTTCTAATAAAGAGAAACTATAACATATCATATTTTGCTTAGGAATTTACCCATTAGCATAACAATAACAAGAAGAACAAAAATAGCTACCACGTATTGAAACTTATCATATACCAGGAACTTTGTAAAAATTATGTCCTTTATTTCAAAACCTGATGAAGGGTATCAAGATAATTAAATAGGGAAGAATAGTTTTTTTAACAAATGATGTTAGGACAACTGGATATTCATATATATAAAAAAGAGTAAAGGTGGATTCCTAACTCACACCATATACAAAAATTCAAAATGGATTAAATAACTAAATGTAAGAGCTAAACTATAAAACTCAGAAGAAAATATAGAAATAAATCTTCATGACCTTGGGTTATGATTTCTTAGATATGACACAAAAAGTGCAGATTACAAAAGAAAAAATAGATAAATTGGACTTCACCAAAATTAAAAACTTTTGTGCTTCAAAGAACACCATCAAGAAAATGAAAAGACAACCTACAGATAGGAAAAAATATTTGCAAATCACATATCTGCTAAGGGACTTGTATCCAAAATATATAAATAACTCCTAAAACTCAACAATAAAAAGTCAAACACCCAATTAAAACTCAGCAAAGGATTTTAGTAGACATTTCTCCAAAGAAAATATACAGATGGCCAATAAGCACATGAAAAGATGCTCAATATCATTAGTCATTAAGGAAATCAAAATCACAATGAGATACCACTTCACGTCCACGAAGATGGCTAAAATCAAAAGGACACACAATAACAAGTGTTGTTGAAGATGTGAAGAAATTGGTACCCTCATTTATCGCTGGTGGAATTGTAAAATGGTACAACTGCTTTGGAAAACAATTAAGCAGGTAATCAAAAAGTTAAACAGAGTTTTCATACGATCCAGGAATTCCATTCTTAGGCATATACCCAAGAGAAATGAGGACATATGTCAATATGAAAACTTATAAGTGAATGTTCATAGCATTATTCATAATAGCCTAAAAAGTAGAAACAACCAACGTGCCGTCAACAGATGAATAGAAAAACAAAATATGGTATTTTCAGACAATGGAAGATTATTCAGCAATAAAAAGGAATGAAGTACTGATACATACTTACCAAACGGATGAATCTTAAAGACATTATGTTAAGTAAAAGAAGCCACTCACAAAAGATCACACATTGTATGATCTAATTTATATGAAATGTCTACAATAGAAAAATCCACAGAGACAGAGAGTAAATTAGTGGTTACCAGGGGCTGGAGGAAAGGAGAAATGGGGAGTGACTGCTAATGGTATGGATTTCTTTTGGGGGTGATAAAAATGCTCTACAATTAGATAGTGCTGATGGCTGCACACTGTAAATACACTAAAAACCACTGAAATCACTTTAAAGGGTGAATTTTATGGCATGTAAATTATATCCCAATACAGCTGTTATTAAAAACAGACCCCTAAAATCCTAATGAGATCAGTCTCATTTTCCCTGTTTTGTGGACACAGGAACTGAGGTTCAGAGTGGGTAAGTAACTTGTTTAGGGTCAAAGAGCAAGGCAGTAGGTGCTTCTATTTAAACCTCCATGCATCTCATTTCTACCTCTATGCCTTAACTAAAGCTTTGGAAATGAAAAAATTTCCTCCTCAAAAGAAGGAAGCGTCTCCAGCCACAGCCGGCTTAGATCTGAGGTCACTTAATTCAATTCTCATTTTCCCAGGTCCCTTACTGCCAGCTTGATCCTAGGTCCCAGGCAGATGGGCATGTGGCAAGACACATGGGAAGACTATAAAGGGTCATAAACCTTATGTCAGCGTGACCACCAACCCAGACTGTGGCCCACTGGCTCCAATTGAGAAGTCTATCCCAACAATCAATAGTAATGGCAGAGGTTCAATTCAATTGCTCACAAATCCTCATCCATCATTAGGACAGCAGAAAGATGGCACTGGCCTTGGTAGGACCTAGTCTTTCATATTCACAGGCTTAATGCAAGTAGATGGTCCTTTCACCCATAATGATTCTCCATTTCAGAGCACTGAAGTACCCAATATATACTCCTATTATTTATTATACATAGTATTTACTATGTGCTCTATATCGTGATTATCTGTTGACCTGTCTTCCTCTACTGCTCCTCTGTGTGATTCTTAAAGGAAGGACTGTGTTCTATTCATTTAAAAATTTCCCACACTATGGAAACTTCCCATCACTTATTAACAAAAGTTCTGGTACCATTTCCTGAGTGTATGCTGTGTGCCAGGCCCTGGGCTAAAGTTTTACTAGCCTGATCATATTTTGATTATTCCAACAACCCTATGAAGTAGAGACTACCATAACCCCAATTTTACAACTAGAAATGGCAGCCTTATAAATCTCTCTGAGTTTCTCTGGAATTTATTCTTGGTCAGTGTAAATATTCTTCTTTCTGGCTCATAGACATGGTAAAGACATGGGATATGTTTTCATTGATTTAGATCTTGCCATATACACCTGGCAAACAGAGATGCCAGGCAGGGTGGTGTTGACTAGAACATACAGAGGAACAGTGCTCTCTTGGATTCTATCATAAATACTATCCCAGGGGTCAGCTGCCTAAATTCCAATCTTTCTACTCAGAAGACAAGTTTATACAATTGTGTACTTGAGAATGACCTTTGTTAGAATTTCTATTACTATACTAAAGCAAAGTGAGAAATGGTGGTGTGTTTTTAAAGTCTGAGTAATTTAGTTGAATGTCTTTCTTTTTCAATTTGGTAGAGATTGGAATGTCTTCCTACTATTCGGGGTTATTTTTCTGACTAAGGGCTATGGCACCCACAGTTTGACAGTTGGTAACAATTTTCTAGAGTTTAGAAGATCACCTTCAGTGACTAAGGCAAGTCATAAAAAATGGGACTATTGTTCCTCTATTCACAATTGGCTGGTGGAAGAATTTGAGGTGTTTTACTCACATCCCAAGCAGTCATAATGTCAATTTTTAAAACCAGCTGTCCAGTTCAAAATCCATCAGCCAGGACTTGAAAGGGAATCTCCTCAAGTTCTTTCTTTGTGATGTCAGCCATGGACAAGATTCCCACACATTTATCATTTCTCCACAGCACTCATAAAGCCCCATTTTAATGGACTTTCCAGTTTCAACTTCACCCTCAAGGACAGAATTTAAGACATTAGTTCTCCATGGCATGTAGGTGTGAATAATGAGTGAGGCATGAAATATCCCCATGGCCACCTTCTGTTGTCTTGGCCCAATGCTCCATCTTAGATTCCCATTTGTACCTGTGCAACCAGGTCACCAAGGCTTTGCTGTCCTTGCCTGTTCCCACCTCACCTTACCACCATCTGGAAAGTGGGGTTTTCTTGTTGTGGTGATGGTTTTTTGGGGGGGGATGAGATTTCTATTTTTGTGTCAGTTTGGGCTTTGGATATGTATTTGTTTTGCTTTATTTCACTTAACAGAGGGAGGTTTATGAAATGGAACTTCTTTCTTCTTTAATGATTGCCCTCTTTTCCTGGACCCTGCCTCTCTTCCACTCCCTGGTGCTCCATCCTTCCTAATCTCCTTGCCCCAGTAACTCAGCACCTCATGCTACCAGATGGCTGTCCTAAACCTGTGTGTGGCCCAAGGTGAGAAGTCAGGAGAAGGGGAAGAGAATGTTTGATGTCAGTCAAGGCCAGAGCAGGCTGGGTTAGTTTGGAGAAGCTATGAGTGATTGGAAGCTAGGGTTACCCAGATGCCAGCCTGAGGCCCCCCAGATCTTTGTGAATAGGAAGAAAATTGTCCAGAATCTACCTCATCCATTCTGTGGCCTTTGGAAACCCAAAGCTCTCCTCCAGATTTCTGCTCATTCCGGGGGCCTCTTTTCGAGGTCTTTGGCTCCAACTTCTGAAGTAGCTGTCTCCATCCCACACACATCAGCCCTAGCGTGGAACCTAGTGCCTTCTTCGTTTCCCATAATCAAAATGTATAAATCCTTCACCCAACTCTTTCACAGGTTTATAAATTTGACTGAAATGTTTGAGGCAGGTTTACACTCTCTCTATCTCTCCTTCTTCCCGCCTCTGCTCTTTCTCACTTCACTCCTCCATTCCACTCACCCAGCTCCAAATTTCTCTCCATTTATCACACAGAGCAGCTTCCCTTCCCCCCGGAGCCTGTGGGCCAGTCTAGACCCCTCTCCCCAAGCACCCATCAAGGCATCTCTTTAACCAAAGACACTTCTCCCCTCAAAGAAACTCTTGCCAATTATTAGCATAATAAAATCATCTCTGCTCTGCTACCCTGGGAACCCTGGGATTGTTCAGAAAATGGGAAGAGGTCATGTTCTGCTGAGATACTGTTGGGAGCAAAGATGAACCTAGGTAATAGGGAGGGAAAGCAGGCAGGGATTGAACAGTTAGATTAATTCTTGCGTTGCACAGACACCAAATAAGGAAGTAAAGAGAGAGAGAAGGAGTGTTCAAGGAGAAGAAGAATCAGTGGTTGGAGGTCTGCAGGAAAACCTTGGTGACAGAGACATAATAAAAGGCAAGGACAGCAAGAAAAATCCCTCACTGGGGCTAAGCTGCCCGAGAACTATTTCTCAGCTTTATGGAGACTCACAAGGACTTGCTCCCAGCATGGAGAGGAATCCGAGCCTCCCAGACCCTGGTGTCTTACCCGTCACTCCTGAGTCACACGCAGGCCCTGCTACAGAAATGAGGCATTTGACAGCTTAGTCTCTCAACTTTGGGATCCTGGAGTCTTATAAGAGACTTCAGAGTATGTTCACTTCCCTCAGCATCATGTCCTCCCTCACTCACTGTAGGCAAGGAGTGTGTCGCGTTTGAATCCTGGTTAAGCAATTAACTATCTGTGTGACCATAGGCAATTATTTGAGTCTCGGTTTCTTCACCTATCAAATGGAGACAGTAACACCTACCTTACAAGGTTCTTATGAGGACTAGAGACGATCTATAAAAGGCATAGGGTCTGACACATAGTGGGTGCTCAGTAAAGGGCAGCTGATTATGTGTATGAATCATTTATGTTTAACTACCATTGCAAACAATAATAAATGTAATATGTCCCATTAATTTTGTTCTAAGTTTTATTGAGCTATGAACAGTGGTGTGTTGATAAATATATACCACGCATTACAGTTAAATTACAACCAGACTGGGAAACGGTAGAGGGAGCCTGATCTAGAGCATTTGCTGGCTTCCGTGCTGTCAGTATTCCCACTACAGCCACTTTCAGACTAAGAATGTGACCTCATTGAGCACGGAGTTGCGAAGAGATGAGGGCAATCAAGAGCCATGTGCATGGCACCAACACATGTCCGACTGTAATGCTCAAATCTGTTCAGATGTGTTCAGACGTCACATACTCATGCTAACAAATTATAGTCAGGCACTTACAACTGAAAAAAAAGAGGAAATATTGTATAATATTCCCACTAAATCTAGAATAGCCTCTTAACAGGGAGCAGGGATAGCTCCCTTAGATCTACATATTCCCCCCGGTTCCACACTCTGCTACTTCTTATCATCATTTGTGTTTTCACGATTTTTCAAGAAACACACTCCTAAGGGGTGTGTGTGTGTGCATGTACACATGCGCATGTGTGCACGGGCACTGAGGTTTCCCACCCTCTTCTCTATCTGCATAAATATGGATTATATTTGAAAATCAGCCTTGACTAAACTAAACTCTTCTAATAGCTTGTAACATCAATTTAATGACAGTTAAAATAGAGGAAAATTACATTCTCCTTCATTTAAACACTAAGCCATTTTAATTGTTTTGTTAAAAAAAACTAATTTCCTCCTGTAATTATCAATATATTTCAATCATCCCAAGAAATAAAAAGACTCTTTTCAGGGGCATTTTTAACACCTGTAAATCCCCCAGATGTTAGAATGAGTCTGTGAGAGCTAGAGAGAAAAAGGCGCTTGGTTTATAGTCTGGCCGTTTCTCAACTTGCTTTTTATTTTTTAAATCCTTTCACTGTATTTTTGATTAGTACTGGATAAATAATGTTTGGATTAAAAATCCCTACTGTATGATTATGCTCAGCATTCTTGCTGCCAGTTTCCCAGATTCAACATTTAATGAAAATATATCTAGGTTTCAATGTAAGAATCAAGATGGTCATATACAGAACTGGAGGGGCCCCAGAGGTCATCTCACTCTAATTTTTACTTTGCAAAGGAGCAAACTGAGGTAGGTCCAGAATGATGCCTTGGTGTACCCACACAGAATTGTATGGAGTTTTACATTAGTCCAGACTGCCACAACCACCCTGCCCTCCATGCCCTTATCTCATGAGCACACACACTCACACACACACACAAGTTGAGATGTGCAGTCACGAAATTCAGCAGAAACTAAAACACTGGATATGCCAAAAAAATACAAAAGCAGGAATTCTAATAATCATTTATTTATCCAACAAATATTTATTGGTCACTCACTCTATGCTGGGTACTGCCATTTTGATACTATCTATTTTTAAGCTTATAATAGACACTTTTCCTTAAGCTCCTACATTGTTTGTGTAACACGCAGCCCTCTCAGATGGAAGCAAAGAAAGCACTTGTAGATTTACCCACTGTGTTCACCAGGAACTTGACTGCAAGATGCCACGAGGTTCAGATTTATGCCAGGAACAAAACCTGGGAATGTTGCTCTCTGTTGTTTGTTTAACCCTGGACTTTATAAAGACAACAGAGGATTTGCTGCAGTGATCAACCCTAACAGTGGAAGAAGAGCACTCTATGATTTGTTAGGCAATTAGCTGAAACATGATGGACCATAAATTGTCAAGTTTTCCTCCTTAAGTCATGCCACCGGTGGAAAGAGAATGGTTTCTTGTATTAGACAGTTCTAGGAACAAACCCAGCTTCAGCACTTACCTGCTGGGTGAGCTTCAGCAAGTTACTCCACTCCTCTGAGCCTCAGTTTCCTCATCTGAAAAAATGGGAATAATCCCACTTAGCCGAAAGGCTGGTCAGGATATAAAACATAACCTTGTATGTAAAGCTTCCAGCACAGCACCCCACAGCATAATCACCCTGCACAGGTGAGCTCCCCTTTCTTTTATTCCCTACTCCCCGATGGAAGGAGAATGGACAGGAGAAAGACAATTTAGGGGGATCAACAGCAGGAGGGGTTGGATACAAAAATAAGGGGGTGGGGGAATGGAAAAAGAATGACTTAGATACGGGGCCCAAAGAATAAGACAGGGAGAGACTGCCAACAAAAAGCAAGTGTGACTCTAAGAGCCCTCCTTAGGTGATGTTAATCTCCAGCAGTTTCAGAAGAAGGCCTTGGGAAAGTTTCAGGCCTTCTCTGACCCAATCTTAAAGGTCATGTGGTGTCACTTCCACTGCATCCTGTTGGTTATAACCCATTGGTTATAACCAGCCCAGATTCAAAGGAGAGAAATTAGATTCCTCCTTGAAGTCCGAGTGCAAAGTCACATTTTAGAAGTCCTGTGGGAGGGGATATCATTGCAAAATACAACCTAAACTGGGGACTTGGGATAAAAATCTCTGGTTATCTCCCCAAAGTATGGTACTTAAAACATCCAGTTACAGCTTTAAGGCCAAAAGCGCCTTTGTCAGGAGCTGGCCCCATGGCCTAGTGGTTAAGTTCAGCATGCTCCACTTTGGCTGCCTGGGTTCGGTTCCCGGGCACGGACCTACAGCACTTGTTGGCGACCATGCTGTGGTGGCGACCCAGCATACGAAATAGAGGAAGATTGGCAACAGATGTTAGCCTAGGGCAAATCTTCCTCAGCAACCAAAAAATTTTTTAAAAATGCCTTTGTCACCATTGAGAGATTCTTTTTCCTGATCTGAAGTTGTTTGTTTGCTCAGAGCAATCCTAGAATGCATACTTCCTGCCACTGCAGCTTGAGTTTGGTGGATGACTTTGGCAGGGCCAGCAGGGTAGTGATTTGAGACATCAATCTATAAAAGTTTCTAACACAACAGTTGGATCTAAAAAAAAAATCTCTGGAAATGTCATAATACGGAGAAAATTGAATTTATCAGAGGTATTTATCTAAGGTAGCATACTATGTGTCATTGGAAAAATTGACTCAATAAGCTGCCAGAGGTAGGAAATGATACTTAAAAAGGGGCATGCATAAGTAACCACAGAGGGTCCCTGAAGTGCCTTCTCAGGAGGGTGGGTCCAGCCACTCAAAACTTGGCTTTCCTGGGTGGATTATGCAAGTCTGGGGCCAGAGCTGAAGGGCTCATGAAAGTAGAAAAGTGGCAGGTGCTGCCCCTAGGGGCCCTTCGTCTTCACCCATCCCTCACCTACATCTCAGCTTCTCCTCTAAGGAAATTAAACAAATCATTAGAGAATGATATGCCACTGTCTTGGCCTTGGACTTCAGATCCATTATTCTAGGCATCAATCCCACCAAAGAAACCTTGGGTCAAGATCAGGTGATGGTCCCTATGTGGGGCAAACGGCCTGAGCCTAGGGCAGTTCTACCTTCTATAGGCTTTGCTCTCTGGAGTTTACTCTGTGCTCTGGAAGCTTTCATACCAATCTTGATCTTTTTTAAAATTATTTTTAAAATAGGGATAATACTAATACTTATCTCCATAGCATCACTGTATGAATTCGATTAGATAATGCACGTCCGCAGTCCTTGAATACTGGAGATCACGTTTTTGCTGTTGGTGTAGCAGTGGGAGTGGTGTTTTCATTTCTAAGCACTTACATGGCTGCCTCTCCGGCCACAGTACAGTTTCAGCATGGCATAGGGTTAATCAGTGTCACCTTTACCATTACAAAACTCTCCCTGTCTACAAAGAGTTTAGCTAATGGTTCTCAAATTAAATAAAGCACAGAAGATAATCTACCATCTCAGAACACACGCTACTTGATATTGCAGAGCAGGCAGCTTGCATTCTCCTGGAGCCATTCTTTCTACCTTGGCAACAGAGGCATTTTCAAATAAATGTAAGTTCCAGCAGGGGCAGTGCCAAGACTCAGTTGTGACAAAGCTACCAGCCAAGCCAACGGAGTTATTAGGGATGATCTCTTAAGAGAACTAAATGTCGATTGAAGATGAAAACTATGTAATGCTTGAGCTTCACTTATAAGCATGGTTTTCTTTAGGAAAACCACCTAATTTCAAGTGTCTGAACATATTCAAAAGTCAAACCCCCCAGGCTTCTCTTAAGAAGGATGAGATGGACCAATGGGCTCCCCTGCAGATGATTCAGAGGAGATGCCTCCCCGCCCCTGCATCTCCTGCTTGTTCTCCCCTTTGCAAATGTAAACATGGCACGAAATGGGGTGAGACGCCTGTGAACCAGCTTCACAGCTGCTTCGTTACTCTGCTAATATCAATATTAATTTTTGAGGCTTCCTTGTTCAGAGCATCAGGCTAGAAGAGCAACCTGTACACACCCTGGTGTTTGGCAAGGGGATTTGTGAGCCTGCTCTAAAAGTACCCCCCCCCCCCGTCACTTCCCCTGTGGCATCGTGCAAAAATCTGGTTCCAGCCCAAGACAGCAGGGAGAGAAGAGGGGAAGCAAAGTCAAGCCACCTCTCACAGGCCAAATCGCAGAAGGTGAAAAACAAGTACCTGGGTATTGCGGGCCTGCCTCTCTGGTGTTTTCGCCGCCAATTTCCCTCTTGGCCACATGTGCACATTTAATTAATGTTCTGCTCGTCACTCCTGCAAGTCATTAATAATGATGCTCTGTAGGTACTGGCCCATCTCAGAGCCTGCCAGAAGCGTGCCACTGGCCACCATATCCCAGTCAGTCCATGGCCGCCTACTGGCTGCTCGCATGGCCTTCCAGCCAGGTTTCAATCCATGAGACAGAGCTCAGAACCAGCTCGGCTGAATTCATCTTTCAAGTGAGATTTCTGGATGCATCCATTTCATTTCCTTCACCCACTAATGTTGTGGAGGGTTTTTTTTTAATTCTATTAAAAAATGCAATTAAATTTGTCTCATGGAATTTGCTCTTTAAAAATCCAGACAGCTGCTTGCTCATGGTGGCATTATGCTCTTGATTCTTACGCATTTTTTTCTTCATCTCCATTCCATTACTTTACTGAAGATTAAAGACAGGCTTACCAGATGGCAAATGCCAGGATCTCTTTCCACACCCCTCCCCCCGAATCAGAAGACTAGTGTCATATCGCCATAATACACAGCCCAGGTTCCTCTACAGCTCTCGGAAGAGATGAGCAACTGTTTCATCTAAATTCATTAGCTAATGCCCAAAACACAACGAAAGGGCAGGAGATTAGGAATGAGAAAACCTCAGTACTGCTCACAGTAACCCGGGAATGCCACAAGAAGTATCTCGCCCCGTGCCTCAGTTTCTTCAGCTCTGCCATCTCACTTGCTTCCTCCACCATTTCTCAGCCATAAAGCATTCATTAGGCTGGGAAGCAAATGAGGTAATGTCTGTGGCGAGATGGTCTGTGCGTTTCCAAAGAAAGACACCATATAAAAAGCATTCTGATTGCTAACAGTCGGGGATGCTGAGGATTTGGCCTGGCTGGCTCTATAAACTACTTAACTGCCTACTTCTTGCAAAAACTATTTTTATCAGTTAATTACACATTTTCTTATTAAATAACAATGTAAAAGCATTGCTTGCTCATTTTCTTGTCATGATTAATTTAATCTGCCTCCCTTTATTAAAAGTCCGGTTTTCATCCTCTCGTCCTATCCGCCCTGATAGACTAGTAAAAGCTCCACGAGTGTTCGGCTTCTTTGATTCACATTAACCCATTCTACTTCCATTCTTCTCTTTTCCCTGAATCCCTGAAATAGTCTCTTTCTCTCACAAGAATGTGTGTCTGATGTCTAAAGAAGATCAAACTCTAAGGAACGCACATTGCCCTAGCAAATGGCTTTCTCTCCTCTCCTTTCTTGTGCCCTCCACCAACAGGCAAATTCTCAGAGATGGACCAGATTGAAAGGCAGCCCTGGGTTGTTTCCCGCCTGGGGAGGAGACGAGAGAGTAAGAGAGAGCACTGGTCATGTTTGATTTCAAAACAGGCACACATGTGCTGTGACCAGGATTTGAGGGAAGGAGAAAGAAGAGAAATGACGGTGCTAATGGCATTCACTGCACTGTGGGACTCTTTTCTAATATTATTGATTATTAGTATTAACAATTATAGTTAATAATTATTAATTGTAATGTTAATGATATTATTCTTGTTACACACTAACCCTGTGACGTGGAAAGGGGACACAGGGTAGGCCTCCATGTTATTGCTTGAACCCACAAAGAGAGACTAGAACCTTGAGAAGAGAAATTACAATTTTTTTTGCTGAGGAAGATTCATCCTGAGCTAATATCCACTGCCAATCTTCCTCTTTTTGTATGTAAGTCACCACTACAGCACGGCCACTGACAGACAAATGGTGTAGGTCTGTGCCCAGGAACTGAACCCAGGCCACCAAAGAGGAGTGCACTGAACTTAACCACTAGGCCACGAGGACTGGCCCAAGAAACAATTTTTGAGGCAAAGCAGTTAACCTCAACAATTACAGAAGTAGTAACAGAAAAAGTAATTTCACATTTTTTTTATTTGCCACTTGTGGTAGGTGGGCAACCTCTAAAATGGCTACCTCCCAATGTTCATTCCTTTGTGTAATCCCTTCCCCTTCAGTGGGGACCTATTGACCTACTTCTAATGAATAGAATGCTTCATAAAAGATGAGATGTCACTTTCAAGATGGGGTTACAAAAGTCTGTGGCTCCTTTCTTGGATACCCTCTCCCATTTGTTCAGTCACTCTAAAGAAAGCCAGTCACCATGGGCTGAGCCTATGACGAAGCCCAGGTGGCAAGGACCTGTGACACAGCCAGTAAAAAACTGAGGCCTTCAATTCTGTGGTCCATGAGGAACAGAATCCTACCAACAACCACAGGAGTGAGCTTGGAAGCAGGTCCACCCCCAGCCGAGACTACAGATTAGATGGCAGTCCCAGCAGACAGCTTGATTGCAACCACATGAGAGATTTTGAGGCAGAAGCATTCAATTAATTCACACCCACATTCCCATATCCCACAGAAACTGTGAGATAGTAAATGGTTGGTATTTTTAAGCCACAAAATTTGGGGGTAATTTGTTACTCAGTAATTACTAGCTAATACACAACTCCTCCCACAGTGAAGTTAATCCGGAAGTAACACGACATACCACAGTGATGGGAAAAAAAGCATCCTGCCTCTGACCCATGAAATTATTAGTCAAATAAAACCCTTTTTCTTGCTGGACGTGTTCTTAAAAACTTCTCAACACAACTCTCCAAGTAGCCATCCCCAGTTAATTGGTTTGGCAGATGAGGGGAAATCTATTTGCTGTCCCCTGAACAGTAAAGAGAAGACTCAGAGTTAGAAGACCTGAGTTCCACGTATAAACCAAGAGACTTTGGGCGAATCACTTATACCCCGTGAAATTCGTTTTCCTCTTCAATAAAATGGAGATAATCTGTTTGGATGCTCTGAGGTACAAGGAACAGAATACTCAACAAAAATAGCCTAAAAAGGATTCCTTTTCTTTCCAGTCAGCCATTTTCAGTGTGTTGGCCTCTCGCCTTATGGCCACAGGATGGTTGTAGCAGCTCCAAGCCTCATCTCCTCCAAAAATAATGCTCCTAGGCATGAAAGGGAAACATTCTTGTCTCGTGGTCTATAAGTAAGGAAAAATTTCCCCAGAAAATCCCCAGCGGAATTCCCCAGACATCATATTGGCCAGACTTGGCTTACATGCCTATCCCTAAAGTAATCACTGGCCAAGGGGATCAAGATAACAATGACCAGCTTAACCACCCTGATTACACCCCAAGGCTTGGATAGGCCCACCCTCCCCTGAAGCAGATGGCCGTCCAGAGAAAAACTGGCAAAACTTCAGCTTCTGTGCACATAAAATGAAGAGGGAGAAGTCCACGTAGGCCAGGTTGTGCTGGAGTATAACATATATGATGGCTTAACCCGACTAAACCTTATTTCTTGCTCAGTGCAAGTCAGTCAGAGCCAGGCCAACAGAGGCTCCACCTTGTCAGCACAGGGCCTCGGGATTGGCTGCATCAGCATAGAAAACCTGGAGAGGCTTTCCTGCTGTGTCCCTTTCACTCACATTTCTTTGGGCAGAACCAGTCAATGGCCCCCCTTAACTGCATGAGGGCTGGAAAGTGTAGTCTCCCATGTACCAGAAGGAGGAAAATAGAACAGGAATGGTTTTGGCTCCAGTATGCAAACAACACTGTGGAATAAAATCTTATCTCCTCCTAAGGTTTTGCGAGGTTCAAATGAGATAATGTGTTTATTCATTTTGCAAACATTCATTGAACACAGAATATCTACAAACCACTGGTCTGGAGAGCTCGATAAGACACAGTTGCCACCTTCCTCGCAGATATGACCATTGAGAAGGTAATCAAACATCTGAATGTCGTTCAAAGTTTGTTCACCCTTCTCTTCCCCTTCCAGGCCCTGAGTGCTCACCTCACAAATTCTGTTTTCCTGTTGGTTTCAAAGTCTGCAATGCCCTCAAGAGGGGTCTTGGCCAGAAAAGACAGGAGACTAATCTGGAGTAATACAGTATCCAGGGATATGTGGCAACAGTTGTCGAGACAACACTGTTGGCAGCTTGTAGATGTCATCTTTTCCTTGATCTCCTCCAGGTCACAGAGTGTTAGAAGAACAAGTTGTTATCTTGTTTCTTTCCAAATCCCTTTTCGTGTGGCTCGGTTGCCTCAGGAGAGAGAAGAGATTCCTGTTTGAGTCAATTCTAACGGTTCATTCACCCCCCTTCTCCTTTAGCTAACATTTTTATTGCTGGCTTCACCCCTCTCACAAGTGTCAGCTTCTTAAAGAAGGCGACATGATACTGTTGGGGTTGGCTAGCCTGCAGTTACAGAGAGACCCCAAAATTTCAGTGCCTTCATACAAAGTGCTCACTGAGATTGCTTGCTCAGTTCAGGTCTCCAGGGAGGGTCTTCTCCACATGATCATCCGAGACCCAAGCTGATAGTGGTTTTGCACTTTTAACCATGATTTCTAGGGTTGCCCTGGGCATTGACAGCCCCACGAATCAGAGAGGAAAGATCATGGACAGTACACCAAGGGAGGTTTTCAGTGGACTGGGCCTAGAAATGACATCCATCACTTCTGCCCACATACCATTGGAGAGAACTGTCATGTGGCCACACCTGATGGCAAGGGGAGCTGGGAAATGTAATTTAATTGTGTCCCCAGGAATAAAGGAGAACAGATTTTTGGTGGACAGCTAGCACTCTCTCCCACACTCACCTACACAACTTCCTATTTTTCGACTTGGCAAAAGCTGAGATCACGGAGCATTTCTGTAGAGCAATGTACTCTTTGGCCTGCCAAGGCAATGATCTTTCTGGAAGAAGATTCATAGACCTCACGGAGCAATTAATGAGCAGAGACTTGACCCACTGCCCATTTTTCTGGTGGTATTCCTCCACCTAAATTCTTGATCAAGTCGTCCAATTCTAGACAGATAATCTTGAGAATATGAAGTGATCTAGACATTTTCAACATAGGCACAAGCCAACCAGTGCTTCCCATGTAAGAATCATCCTTTCCTCAGCAGTAACCAAGGGAGAAAGGCTTATGGCAAACACATTTCACCAGGCACCAGACTTGGGGAGAGGTGCTTTTCTAAGCACCTTCCATTCGTTCATTCACTGAACAAATATTTATTGAACACCCCGTGTGTGCCAGGCTGAGCACCTGGTGTGTGCCAGGCACTTGTTAGGTACTGGCAACACACTGATGAACCAGACTGACATGATCTCCTGGACCTTCTACTCTAGACCAAAAATAGAAAGTGTAAAGGAATATAAAGTAAATACATATCATGACAGTAATTATAAAAGAAAAGACGGGACCAAGGCAGAGAATAACAACAGAGGTGGAAGGGATGACACGTATGTTAAGGCCTGAAGGAAAAGGTGTTAGCCATGCCAAGAGAGTGGAGGAGGAGGCAAGCACTCCAAGTAGAGCACACAGCATGTCCAAAGGCCGTTAAAGAGCTTGGCATGACTGAAGAACAGAAAAGTAGCCTGTGTGGCTGAAGATGGTGAGGGAAGAATTGGTGGGCAATGAGACTGGAGAAATGGGTGAGGCCAGATCATGAAGTGCTTTGTAGGTCATGATGAGGAATTTGAATCTAAATAAAATGGGCAACTATCTGGGGCTTTAAGTAGTGGAGGGACAGGATTCACCACTGCATTAGTTTGCTAGGGCTGCCATAACGAAGCACCACAGACCAAGTGGCCTAAACACCAGAAATTTATTGTCTCACGGTTCTGGATGCCAGAAGTCTGAGAGCAAAGTGTCAATAGGCTTGGTTCACTCTGAGAGCTGTGAGGGAAAATCTGTGCAATGCCTCTCCTAGCTTCTGGTGGTTTGTTGGCGATCTTTGACATTCCTTATAGATGGCATTCTCCCTGTGTTTTCACATCATCTTCCCTCTGTATGGGTCTCTTTCTCTCCACATGGTATTCTTTCTATAAGGACACCAGTCGTATTGGATAGGGGCCCACCCTACTCCAATATGACCTCATCTTAACTAATTACATCTGCAATTACTCTATTTCCAAATAAGGTCACATTCTGAGGTTCTATGGGTTAAGACTTCAACATATGAATGGGGGGGGCGGCACAATTCAACTCATAACACACACATGTGAAGATTACGCTCTGCTCAGTATGAATGAGGATAAAGAGTGGTTAGAGTAGAGGGGGAGAGGCAAGCTGAGAGGCTGGTGTCATTGTTGTCAAGGTGAGAGATGACATTTGCCTGGGTTAGGTGTCCAAGGAGATTTAAGATATATTTTGTTGATAAAACCAGCATGACTGTTGATAGATTGTTTCATTCCGTCATTGATGACGGAAAGGGGTGAATCATGGGGATGACTCTTAAGCTTCTGGCTCAAACAAGAAGGAAGATGGTGATGCAATATATGAGATGAGGAGGAATTGGGAGATGGAGACACATTTTGGGAGAGAGCCCATAGATTTATTTGGGGTATGTTAAGTTTGAGATATGTATGAACCATCCAAGTAGATACACCAAGTAGGCAATTGCATTTGAGAATCTGGTGCTCAAAGAAGCTAGAGATATAAATGTGGAGTCATCAGCATTTAGAATATTTAAAATCACTCAGAATGCTGGAAGTAGGGAGTTCCCTTCTCCCAGCACATCTTGCTCCCCGGCCATCTCCAGCAATATCAATGTCTCTTATCTTGGCATCCCTGTGGAGCAGCCCAGGCCTATAGGAGGTTTTGAACTAGAGGCTCAAACGCTTTGTTTTTCCTTCTCAAGGCTGGCAGAGGGTTAAGAATCCTGACTGTCTAACATGCCAACACCTGATTCTTCCATCTCCAGCTATACACAGATTTTAAGGGTCCTTGGTTTCTGGAGAAGATGAAGACCAGGCTCCCAAATCTCTCCCAGTTTTATACAAAGCGTTCATCATCTATACCCAAGAACACCCACCCAGCTCAATGTACGTGGCCACCTATATCATATGAACATTGGTGAACACGCATACATACACCCTGTCCCTTCAACAGAAATGACCTAAACTTTGTGAGGTTCACATGTCCCTAGAGATGATCTCATTTGCCTGCTTCAAAAGCACTTTGGTCTGCACAGCCTGTAGCAGCAAATTTACACTTCAAAAAGCAGACAGCTTTTTCCACGTCTTATTCACTTAATGGGTGAGAATGTAAAATTAGTTCCGTTGCTGATGAGGACCTTGAGCCAAATGAAAAGTGTTCATTTGTCAGCACAGACTTACAGCCTGAGACATGATTATATAGCTAATCCAATAATGGGTTTTGATGCTGAGCATTTATTTATATACAGTATGTCTTGTTATCTGTTGATAATCAGGACCTACAATTTACTCTTTCTTGTGCGTGTAGTGTGAAATAGCAAAATCTTCCAGACATATTGCTTTTAAGTACTAACATGCAAACACATACAAAAAGCGCCATCATCAGCAAAATATTTTATCTGCTTTCTTTTAAAAAAGAAAAAAGGAAAGAAAAGAGAACCAGTGCTTGAATTCAGGCCTTTATATTTTTAAATATAAATAATAAATAACATACAAGGTCTCTTTCAGGACTATCTATCTAAGGGTTAAAATAAAATTGAAAATAAGATTTCTTTTATCATCTAGAACTATCCTAATCAAGTGATTTCTTCTTCTTGCTCTCTGAAAATTCTGTCTGCAGATCAAATCCTACACATATTTTTACATTTAATGATAGAAACCAAAAAGATACATGGCGAAAATCTTCACAGTGCGACACCCTGACTCTAATTACCTGAATCTCACAAACACTCTGCTGGTTGCAAAGATGCACATTATCACCATATGAGTATGGAAACTGTAATAATTATCTTAGCAAAACCTTTTCTTAAAAAATAGTAGCTTAAAATTAAATATAAAACCACCACATCTCAATAAACTCTTGTGGAGACTACATACTGCTACGTTATATTGTTTCTTATACTGTGGATGAGCATAAATGTCTGTCACTAAAATATAGGGACAGTTTTGGCCTAATATAAGCATAAAATGCATAAAATCCAACATTTAAAACAAGCAGGCATTTTTATAGGTATCATAGAGTATGATGCATTGTAACATATTCTGGCTATAATAAAGTCTATGGGAAAAAAGGCATGTCAGGATTAAGTCTTCTGTTAACTGCAAATGTGTAGCACACCTGCAAAACCTGTTAAAAATCCCACAACACTCAGGGAAAGTCAGTGCCACTTCCTTTCCATGCTACCGTCTCTTGGACAGGCCTAGAAAAATCCAGAACAAATGCAGGGAAGCATCTCCAGTTGCCGCTTTTCCTTACTGAGCAGTCTCCAACTCAAATGAAGCTGAGAGGACAGGTCAGTCTGTGATACATGAGAAGGAAGGGGGGGGCAAGTGCACTTTTTTAAGCTGAAATTTATTCCACAATAAATACTTCAATGTTGGTGCGACATGATGTTTTATTGGATTACACCAGTTTGCTAAAGAAATCGCATTGGGAATAGCAAAGCTTGCGGTTTTCTGGGTAATGCGTTTGTAATGTGAGGGCTTTACACTGGAAGAGTGTTGGAGAAGGATAACAAGGCAAATTAGGAAATAGCTAAATGCATGCAAATCTATATTATGGTAATACTTGGCCATCTAAATCCAAGAGGTTTTTGTGGTGGTTGTTTCACCTAGGCTGGCTAATTCATTAGGTTCTGACTCGGGTACGGAATAAATGAATATAGCATACATTACATTCTTACTTTCGTCTCAGAAACAAATCTTTCTTGTACCAGCCAGTGTAATCTTCAGAGTTTTCCTTATATAAAACACCTCAAGAAAAATGCACCTCAGGAAGATTTACACTTTATTACTCTAATGATTCTACAAACACTACCACAATGTGATGAAAGACAGAGCAGTCCCGGACTGATTGAGAGCTAATAAAAATCAGTACTGAAAACTGAAAAGAGCACCCTTATCATCTTTCTTTCATTTAGAGCTGATTACTAGGGGATTATAATGCAATCACAGCTATGTGTGAGAGGTAGCTATGGGAACCAGTTTTAACTGTTTATCTAGCCAAAGATCTTAATTTAAGTTTGAACACTCTGATTCATTTATATGTAAGACACCAAGGAGACAAAATGCAGAAGAAACAGATGCGCACTTGTTCTTTCCATTTAACTTCATAAGCTACCAGCCAATTTGTCTTTCAGGGACAAAATTAATTTCTGATGACAATGTGAGCAAGTAATAAACTAGAAGTTCCTGTCCTGGGAAACTTGTTAATGCCATGTAATGTTCTGGAGTTATTTAGGAGGGGAAAAAAGAGATCTGCTCCTGGAGTTACAGGGACATCTGTAACAGACATGCCTTTGTCCCAGCTCTTAGTTACTCCTGCAGAGGTTTCTGACACCTTTTCTAGAGGTTGAACTGGGAAAGTTCAAAAGAAACCATATTGCTTACCATTTCTTTCCTATGGAGTATTTTTAAACTGCTCATTTCCCTTCATATTCTCTCATGATGCAGATTTGCTCATAGCACAAGCCTCCAGCCCATTGCTTCCCAGCCCTGGCATAGGAGCAAGACAACTAAGGATGAGACGAAAATGAATCACAAGAACTCCTTCTTGGAGCCCATGTTACTAATAGAACACAGCCCTTTGCATACAAGTGCAATCCATGAGGAGCTGGGTGTCGTGGGAAACACCACACAGACGAACCCTGGAGGTATGCGAGGAAACCCCAGTGATGGAATTAAATGTGCCAATCCACTGCCATCGAGAGACGGATGCCAGCATGTTTGACAAAATGCATGCGCATACACATTCAGTTGGGAAATAGGACGGGCCACTGCCTCAAAAGCAGTCTATGAAGCTGTGTCCTCCTGTCAGACATAATAACACTAATAATAATAATGATGATGATGACAAAAGATAGCATTTACTGATACCAGAGAATAAGGTGGACACTCTACATACGCTATCTCACTTAATTAGCCCAACAACCCGATTTGGAAGTCCTTTTTATGGCCATTTTATAGGCTAGGAAACTGAGTCCCATAATAATTAACTTGTCCAATGCCACAGCTAGCAAATGTGAAAGTCAACATTTGAACTCAGTCTGTCAGGCTCCGAAACATATTTTCAAGCACTCTCCTAAGGCAAACCTTGGCCGTCTTCTTTACCTTAGCCAGTATTATTTTCCCATCTCATTATGTATCCAGTTTTTCAGTGTCTCTGGACTATCTTTCTCCCTTAATCCATAGCTTCTATGCTCTATCACCCCCGACTTCCCCAGCCTGTATTTTCCACTCTCTGGGGGAACTCCCCACGGCAGAATGGCTGTCCATTAGTGTGTTTTTAAAACCTCACTCTCTCCCATCCTCTGACAGTTTTCATATGCTCCACATGAAGGATCCTTTTCCAGAAATACTTTTGAAGAAAGTCTAAAGTAAGCTGAAAAATATTACATTTTTCATCTCAACAGGGAAATGGATTTAAGAAAAGGAGAGAAGAGCCTGTAGGTCTTTCAGATTTTAAAAAGAATTCAACACACCGCTGCATTGGCACGGGGAACACATCTATCACAGAAACCAAGAGAGCATCTGCATTTACACGCTGAAATGGCTCCCTCCGTCCTTGATCACGATAATGACTTCGAGTTCCACTGAGCCTTTCATCCAGAGGGACGCTGTGGCCCCTGCAGAAGCCGGCCCAGCCAGCAGCTCCCTCCACCGCCAAGGCTCTGTCTCCTCCAAGGAAGGTGAAAGGGGGACTGGCTCCACTGGGGGAAAAGTGAAAAGGACAAGCAAGCGCTGTAAATTCTATTTCCAAAGACAACCAAAATAACAGTCCGACTGTCAGTATTTAATTGCCCCATCTGGAACTCGGGCATAACAATGCGGTCCGAAGACACCGTCTATCTGCGGGGCATCAATAGGAATACATGAAAGGAGGGAAATGCTTTCAGGGCCTCGAGAAAGCCTTGCCTTGTGAGCACCAGGACATTTTACTAATTGCCCTATTTCCGGTTTCTCAAACTACGTCAGGCCACTGGGGGACATTCCTCAGGACAGTTCTTGCATGCTTCCTCTTGCCCTCAGGAGTCAGGGCCGTGTCTGATGTGAATGAGTAAGACAGACAGACACAGGCTAGTCTGTGGTTGGGGGAAGAACAGGATCTGACACAGGGAGCTTGCTTTACCGAGTACAAACAATTGTGTGAAACATAACAGGGGTCGCAGGCTGTGCTCCGTGGGTTCTAGAATCCAGGGTGAAAGTCAGACTCACTCTCAGCAAGAGGCATGCTTGGGGTTGCCTTTCCTGTCGTGCAACAAATTGGCCCTGAGCTAGCCATGCACATGTTAGGAGGCACTGCTGGCTCCTCTGCCTGGAATTCTTCTCTCGTCTCTCCCTTTTCTACCACCAATATTCAACTCAAGTGTTGTCTTCTCCAGGCAGCCTTCCTTGAATTCCCTGAAGTTGGGCTAAATATCCCCCTTCCATGTTTCCATAGCATCATATATAGTACATATCTCAGGAACTGCACTTTCCACGTTGTGTGATAAATAGACATCATTTATTGAACACTTATGTGCCAATCACTGTGCCAAGTACTTTACATGTAAATATCTCTTTTCATCCTTACAATCATCCAAAGTACTATTACCCCCTTTTCACAGGTAAGAAAATTGAGAGTTGACAAGATTAAAGTCTCACAACTAGTAAATGTCAGAGCTGGGATTTGAAAGCAGGACCACCTGCCCCCAAACCCATGCTCACCTGCAGTGGTTTCAGCGCCCTGAGACTGGAATTATAATGTATCTGTTTCAGTATCCCCAGTACCAGTACCTTACCAGGCAATTATACAACCTCAACACACACTGGTTGAGCTCAACACTGTCGGGGGAAGTCTGTGGGGAGCTAACTGACCCATATCAGGGTAACTAGAGTAAACTGGCCTCATTAGCCTGGCACTCCACCAGTTGACTATTCTGATTTGCCTCGGTAACAATAGAACGTTTTGTTTTTTTTATAAAGAGAAGTAGACGCATTTAAGCAGGGTCCTTGGTGTCATGCTGACACACCAGAAAATGTGTTGTCTTCCTGAACTCAGGTGTTCTTTTCACTGAATTCAGTCAACCCAGTTCTGCATATTGACACAGAAGGTGTAACTTATAGCGATTCAATTGTTATGCATCACTGCATAATCACTTCTGTCATCCATCGCTGTCCTTCTCCATCAACGCTGTTGCTGTTGCTGTGGCAGCAGCTGCATGTTTCCTCAGAGAGTGAGTGTGGCTGAACACTCTGGGTGGGAGACTTGTGGTGGGAGAACCCGTTCTCCTTGGAATAACAAGAGTCCGCTCTGTCTGACAAACGGCAGCCCTGCTCATCCTTCTCCTTCCTTCTCCACATCCAGGAATCCATGCACATCTATTTTGTCCTCACAAAGGGTTTCCCTTCCATCCTCTCTCATTGTCCCTGCTACTGCTCTAGCACAAGCCTTGATCAAGTATCCTCAGGCCTTCTGCCTCCAACTGGTCCAGGTCCTTTGTGCATGCCCCCACCGAATTATTCCTTAACGTGACTTGTTTAATATCTAACACTTCCTTATACTCCAAAGCTATTCATGGCTCTTCATTGCTTTCAGGATAACGTCTAAAGTCACTAGACATTCAATCCCTTCACCAGCTGGCTTTAACCTACCATTCCAAACTTGTGTTCCTCTATTCTTCAACTCAATCCCCCAAACCAGCCAGCCAGTCTCCTCACTGGTCCCCTGCACTGGACTTTATGTCCATCTACCCACACCCTGCCCTTTCTTCAAGGCCCAGTCCCAATGATTCCTGCTCTCTGGAATCCCCAGTGACATTTCTCAGAATCTCATTCACTTCCTGTCCACTTCACAGTAGCTGATTTGGTACATCATCTTATTGTGGCTGTACATTTTGATTTAACTTGGTGGATATTTCTGTCCAAAATCCCTGGCGAAATTATAGACTGCTTGAGGGCAGAGACCATCTTTCTGTTCTACCTCTGCTCCCCCTGACACTAGAGCAGTCAGTGTTTTAGTGACTGCTCCAAAACCATTCACAGGACTTGCATTCGGTCTCATGCTGTCTGTGCTCCACTCCTGGCACATCAGAGTCCTTGTAATTCCCCAAATGGGCCATTTCACCCTTATTTCCAGGTATTTGCACGAGATGTCTCTTCTGCCTGGAATTCTTAACTTCTTATGTTCTCCTTTCCTCCAGCTCCAGTTTTCCTGCTAAAGTACTTAGCCTCAGCTTGGACGTCCTTTCTTCTAGAAAGTCCTCCCTTTTCCTACAACACCAGATGAGGGTTGGTTCCTCCAGCAGCTGGGGTAACTCCAATCAGGTTGCCACACTGAGTGTTACTTAGGGCTCTTTTGGTTATATGTAATGGAAAATCAACTCAAACTAGCAAAACAAAGGGAATTTAGCATTCGGGTAACCACAATGGCCAGGGTAGAGCTGGACTCAAAGTATATGGTCAATTTACATTCTCTCTTGGTCTCTCTCATTCTCTTTCTCTTTTTCTCTATCTACTATCTCTGCTTCACTCTGTGCAGGCCTCATCCTCCATGCAGCAGAAAGTAGGGGATGAGGGTAGGGTTGAGGAGAGCCTGACTGCAGAGGGCACTGGGTTTACGTCATCCTGATGACCTCGCAGGAAACAGGACTGGTTTCTCCCAGCAGCCACATATTAAACCCCCAAGGAATTACTCCCATTGGCCTGGCTCTGGTTGACAGGTTTATTCCTGGCTACAGGCATGGAGGTCAAGTCTGAGTCACCTGCACCCCCACTTCCCACAGTGTCATAGTTGTGGAAGAGAACTACTATGACTGGTGCTCTCCCCAGACCACTTGGAATTGGAAAAGAGAACTTTGCACAGGAAGGAGAAGTCTGTTTCCAGAAAAACAAAGGAGGAAGGGATGGTGGAGAGACAAAAGCAATGTGTGTTCACTACACAGCATGTGTCTGCCTCCTCTATCTACTGGAAGCTGCCCTTAGGATGTTATTGTGCCTTTTTCACTACCTGTCCTCAGTACCTAGCACGTGGAGATGCTCAATCCATATCTGACAAATGTATAAATGAATGAATACTCTGAGTGCCAATCAAATACCCTGAGTTCTGGATGAAGAAACACAGAGTCATGTTCAAAAAGCTTAGGTTTGGGGCCGCCCGGTGGCGCAGCGGTTTAGTCCGCACTTGGCAGCCCAGGGTTCGCAGGTTCGGATCCCGGGCGCCCGCCGACGCACTGCCTGTCAGCCATGCTGTGGCGGCGTCCCATATAAAGTAGAGGAAGATGGGCACGATGTTAGCCCAGGGCCAGTCTTCCTCAGCAAAAAGGGGAAGATTGGCAATAGATGTTAGCTCAGGGCTGGTCTTCCCCACAAAAAAAAAAAAAAAGCTTAGGTTTGCATATGGTGGCCATTGGCTGTTACTGCTTTGCTTTCCCAGCCAATGCAATAGTGGCTACAAATGGGTTCTTGGAGGATGTATGTTGGCTCCTCAACAAATCCACAAAGTGTCCAAAGTAGGACCCAAAACTTACCTTAGATCTGGCAGGATACGAACCTAAGGTCAGCCACCTACTTCCTTAGGCCTGAGTCCATCCAATATTGTGATCATAAAAACACCCAGAGCAGCATATTATCAGGGAAGAGGACAACAGGGGAGATGCTTCAGGAAAATCAAGAAGACTTCCTCATTTCTCACCAGATGGGAGCAAAGAGTGGTGCATGTGAGTTGCTTTATTTGGCTATCCTGTTAGTACATGCTCACAGCTTAAGAATAACTCTATTCAGAGATTATAGTGAAATTGGCTCATATAATATCCTTGCTAGATAGGAAACTCTTCAAGGAGGAGAACCTTATCTTTATCTCCATGTAGTCCCCACAGTGATTGGCACAACAAAGACTCACAAAGAGGAGGCTGGAACTAAAGCACCCATCTGGAGTTTTTACAAACCTAATTTTACAAATCTAAATCTGATGAGATCTTGACTTTCAGAGACAGCACCACCATCTTGATTGACTCATTTCTTCCAGAAGAATTTCATTTATAATGCTGGAATCTCTTGATGGATTCTGTAGTTAAAGTAAACAAAAATTCTTTTAAAATCCATTTTAAAATGTGGGTCTTGGGGCTGGCCCAGTGGTGCAGCAGTTAAGTTCACGCACTCTGCTTCAGTGGCCCGGGGTTCACCAGTTTGGATCCTGGGCGTGGACCTACTCACCGCTCATCAAGCCATGCTGAGGTTGCGTCCCACATAGAGCAATTAGAAGGATGTACAACTATGACTTACAACTATCTACTGGGGCTTTGGGGAGAAAAAGGGGAAAAAAACAGGAGGAAGATTGGCAAGAGATAGCTCAGGGCCAGTCTTCCTCAAAAAACAAAAATGTAGGTCTTACCCATTTTCCTGTCATCTGCCAAAAGTCTATAGTCTTTTTCCAATAAATTAGGCCATATAACATAATGAATGTGGTGATCACACCCCACAGTGCCTCATTAAATAATTTTGGCCAAATACACACACACACTTATATTGAAAGAATGAATTCCTTTAGAATCCCTATTGGATATAATAGGAGAAAGCTGTATTCTTTAGTCTTAGAATGTTCAGGACACCCACAAGAAATTTGGGGATAAACTTTAAGGTTTATTTTAATTCTTAAATTCATTAAAATTTTTGGTTTATCACTAAGTAAATCTTGCCATTAAATAATTGCTGATATTGTCAGATATTTTACTTCCTAAAACCTCTGTTAACATTATAACTTAAAATGGTAACTTTTTATTAATACGATTGATATGATTAACTATTAGCTATCCTTCTGTCTGGTCTTTACACCATCATTCTCTCCCCATCCATTGCAACTTGAATTCATAAACACTTCTTAAACACATTATAGTCTTCTCAAACCCAACCCTAATCATGTACTCCTCCTCAAGATGTCAGGCCTGGGCTAAAAGTCAAATACCATAGCTGACATTCCAGAATTTTCACAAGATCCCAGCCTCCTTGCTAACTAACCTTTTCCCTCCCTGATACAACATGAATGCTCTGTGCTCACCGTGCCCACCTGCCCACCAAACACTGCACACAGCAGCCTCCCACGTCTTGGCCACAGCGTCCTCATTGCCTGGATGGTTCAGCTGCTCTTCTCCACCAGCCCAACTCCTGCTCTTGCTTCAAAGGTCAGAGTAGGTCTCACAGCCTCAAGAGAGCTCCTGACCTGTGAAATTGTGCCCCTGAAGGGCTGGCCTCTGACTTGGCGCTTAGGTACTGACCTGTGCCCTACTCTCTGCAGTCCCCTAACTTTCCCTGCATATATTTTCAGCTCTGCTGGGTAATGAGTAGATGGAGAACAGAAATCTTCTGTAATACTTGTTTATGTTCCCTACACCACTTAGCCCCAAACTATGGTTGTTTCTCAACATATATTTACATTTATTTTAAATTTCTGACTCTTTTGTCACACATCCAAAGAACATTAGAAGAAACAGTCCTCTATCTTAAACCATTTAACTATTCCTTCTTTAATTCGAGATGGGTATGAGCGACAATGACAGTGAACTAGAGTGGAGTTTTCATTAAGAAAGTTCTCTCCTAAGAATTGATTCCTTCAGAGTGTTGAGTTATGGGTTTATTTAGGGAAGAAGAGGGCAGAATAGAAAAAGTGGAAACCTCCTAAATGGGTCCTTCTGGTGTTACTGCATTGTTTACTTGAGGTGGTGTCATACCCAGGAGAGCAGATTCATTCTCATTCAGATTCAAGTTCAAAATCAGAGAGCAGGGAGCTCTGGTTCACGATTGTGTTCTGAGCACAGATATCTGCCTCTCTTTCCTCTAAAGATCCTATAGAAATGTTAGAAAAGAGATGTTTTAAAATAATGAAACCAAAATTGTTCAGGAAAAGTAGAACGCAACATCAATGGACTAAAAATGGAGGAATTCCCGGAAGACAGAAAGCACGAGGGACTAGGACGACAGGCAAATGAGAACTGAGGAAACGCAAGGACGTCCTGGACAAGTTCCAGCTCTGACTTGACGAATGCAAAGCTGGAGAGGCACAGGGAGCTGGGGGGTGGGCGAGAGAAACCATGAGAGCAATTAATTACAAGAACTGTATTTGGAACAGCTGAACCAATGGGGTAAAGCCCACCCCCCCTCCCCCACATGCCTGCAGATCAGCTAACAATTAGTGGGTTTTGCCTTCTGGGGGAAGCCCAGAGAATTATTCCCCAGAGAAGGGGAATGATCTGCCTAGAGAGGGGTCCTTTATCAGGCTGGGCACTGAAATAGAAGCAGAGCAGAGCCAGAGACAATTCTGGACTTCTGTCACAGCTGTCCGGGAGAAAACTGTGAAAAGTAAAGCTGCCCCTCCTGGAACAGGATGACTGGCCACCCCGGGGTTGCCCAGACAGTTCCAGTTTATGTTATTATCCCTACGCAATTAATAAATTGTTTTCCTTTCATGCTTAAAAATGTCTCAGGTTTTTTTGTTGGTGGTGGTGGTGGTAGGTTTTTTGTTTGTTTTTTGCAGGGAAATGTTTGTTTTATTTGCAAGACTCAGGAGGGGCAGGCAGGCTAAGAAACAGAACGTGTAGAACCAAGGAAGAGAGCAGGAGGTGTGAATGTCAGTTTCCTCAAGGAGGTGAGAAGGGAGAAGACCTAGGCTTGTGGGGAGGGAGAGTGTCCAGAGACAAGGGGAATAAGCCAAGAGAGTGCACGTCAACTGCCCTGGGATTTTCTGCAGACCCAGACAGGAGGCAAAGCCTGGTCCAGGAGGTTCTTGCTGTTTTAAAATGTAGGTTTTATTCTTATTCAGGTGTGATGAATCAGGAGATGGCTAGATGCAGGGACCTTGGCTTCTCCTGCTCACCGTCCTGAGATATCCAGCAAGTTCAGGTTCCAGAAGTTCTCCAGCGTCACATCCTTGTACAGGTCCCTCTGAGCTGGGTCCAGCTGCTGCCACTCCTCCTGGGTGAAGCCCACAGCCACATCTTTGAAGGTCACCCACTCCAGGGCCTCATCAACCAGCAGCTGGGCAGCCATCCCTCCACTCCCCATGCTGATCAGGGAATAGGCAGCCAAGTCTGCCAAATGTCTCAGTGGTTACTCAGTTTGAGTAATAAATTATATAGTCACCTTATCCATGAATGAAATACACTGAAGCCATGTTTCTCAAATCAGGGCCCAGGCACTGTGTATGGATTCAGTCCTCTCCAGACAGGTCTGCCTGTACAAACTGTCATCCATGCAGAGGGCTCTGATGTCATTTGGGCAACACAAGACATGGAAGCCATAGTATAAACACAAATTCAAATGCAGGTTCTGACATTTCTTGCCATTCCAGGTGTTCCAGAATCTGCAATTGTTATTTCAAAAGATTATCACTAAAATAAAAAAACAAATTTAAAAAAAAACTCTCTTAGAGGACTCATGGATTCCTAAGAATACATATGGAGACAAAATCTAAGGATTATTAAGTATTTAATAAAATCATGAAAAAAAAAGGAGGGGGAACAATTTACCTCACAGGGAAGAAACAAAGATTATTCAGAAAACAGAAGATAACTTTGTTTAAAAATTCAATTAGTTTCAGAAAAGATTCAAGAGGACAATGTATCCGATAACAAAAAACAAGGTGCTATTTTCCTTAAAGTGCTCAGAGAACATAAAAAGAATTCTTGAAATAGAAAAACATGTCTAAATAAGAAATTGAATGGACAATCTGCATATTTGAATGCATTACAGATGACAAATGGAGATCTGGCAGACTCCAGGAAATCTATCAAAATATGATACCAAAAGACAAGATAGCAAATATGAGAAAAAGAAGAGATTCATGGGATTGGTAACTGGCTAATGGGAATTCTAGGAGCATAAGACAGAGACTGCAGAAGGAGGAGATCACCCAAGACATAATACAAGAAAAGTTCTCTGAACTGAAGGGAAGACATGAGTCTTTTGATTTAAAAGACTTGCTAAGTGATGAGCAGAATGAATGGGAAAAAAAAGAAAAGAAAGACCCATTTCAAGATACATCCTAATGGAATTTCAGAAATCCAAGGATAAAGAGAAAATCTCAAACTTCCAGAGAGAAAACATAGGCTACCCACAACAAAATAAAGATTGGACTGATGTTAGATTTTTCATCAATACTTGATGCTAGAAGGTATTACAGTAATGCCTTCAAAGTTCTAGGAAAAATTATTTTAAACCTAGAGTTCTATATCCAACCAAACTATAAATATAGAATGGGGAGGAAATAAAGATATTTGCAGGAATGCAAAGGCTGAAAAGCTTGCCACCATGAATTCTACATGAAAAAATAATTACTCAAGGAAGTGTTCCAGAAAAACAACAAAGATGGAATCAAAGATACAAGACTACACAACAGATGAAAGAAGAAATGTAGTTGAGCCAGAAGAAATGAATAAAGCTTAAGAAAACACTTTAGAAGAATCCGTTTGACCTTAACACACTCAGAAAATTCTCTTTGAGGAAAATAGGCTGGTGACCCAGGATTAGTTTCTCTTTAGGTCCAACCACAGACTCTTTGATTTGCAATGAATAATATTTGCATAATCATGGGACTGTTTTTGTTGGTTTTTAATTTTTTAAATCAAATTACAAACTAAGTGCAGAAAACATTATAATCACAAAACAAAATGCAAATATAAATTTCAACAATGTGAAAATGACATAATTAATCAAAACTGGGAGAAAAGAGAGCTACAAGAGAGTGTAAGTAAACTAATCTAATCTTTCATAGCAGGAAATAAATAGAAGTCTAATTTCAATAAATCAAGAAGTAGAGGTTTGAATATATATTAATTAAAATTACAATGATATTCTTTGTAACATCTAAATATAATTAACAAAACCTGAGAATGGGGTGGAGGATGAGAAATAAGTAATACTGCAATTGCACTAAATACTCCATGTTTCATATGAAGAAGTCAATGGATGCTACTCAAAGTTGATAAATCAATGGGTAGAAGAACACTAGTTAAAGTTATCATGGTAACTATGATAAGAGTAAAAAAGAGAAACTAATAGTGATTACCTATGGGAGACTTGTTATTTTATATTATTCCCCTGTTCAGTATTCTCTACATGTGTTTGTACTACTTTTCTAATTTAAAATAACTAGTTTAAAAGCTTTGGCTATGTTCCCTTTGGAATCCACAGAGACCAAAAGAAATGATCTCTTTTGAAATATCTGTTTTTGACAAAGATTGGTCCATCCACCAAATTGGAATTATTCACTTCGGCTCTGAGGAAAAGCCATCACTGACTGGACAGCCAGCTGTCACTAAGCTGTGTGACAGAAGGAAAGCCCTTAGAAGGCCTGGACCACTTTACATGGCCAGCTATCGTCTAGCATCCTTCCATATTAATGTAGTGACAGGGACAATCACCAGCCACAGGATGGTTCTCAGGGTGAGACCCCCCCCCTTTCAAGTGCATTGTGTTCTCCTTGTGCAGGCATTATCTCACTGGGGCAGATGTGAACAAAATTATTCTCCCCATGTTATAGATGATCAAAAGGAGGTTCCCCAAAATTAAGTGATTTGTCCAGGACTTAAACCTGGATACTCTAACTCCATCACACTCCCTCACCACCTCTCAGATGGGGGAAAGGATTTTCACATTGCTCAAGGCAAGGAAATTAAAAGGCTACAGAATCTATTTACTGGATGACAATGAGTTTGATGAGAAAGTCATCAACCTCCACCACACATATATCTCCAAACCATTACAAATTCAATTAACCAAAGTTTGGAAGGGAAGAATAAGATATTCCTCTCTCTTAGCCTAATAGCCTGATCTCAACAATAATTTCAAAAACCAAAACATTCTTCTGTAATTTGAAGTGACCTTAGACAATGTGTCCATTATACTCCTTTCTCTATGATGCACAGATATAAAAACATGCTTTTAGACACAGTTAGTTTATAGTTATTCATTGACCAGTTATGTAGTTGGTGCGTTATCCAAATCTTTTGCAATTTGTTCTTTTATTTAATGTTTTTAATTTTATTCATTTTTCTCTACAGTTGCACCATTCCCACTTTCCTCAATCATCATTATTATTTGTCCTGTTAAAATTCTTACTGACAAAAGTTCACTAAGTTTGTGGAAATTTCATCTTCTTATGTTATGCATCCCCCTACACCAACAAAAGAATCAATGTTGGAAATATTCTGTTCCTGTTCTATTCTGTTCACAATCATATCAGATTTGAATAGCATTAACTTGAAAATAAACCTTGATCCTTATCAAAGGAACTTTTTTTTCTTTTTTGGATGTGAGAAAGTTTTCTTTAATATCGTCATATTGGCTTTATAATAAAAATGGGAGTAGGACTGAAAAGATATTAAGTGTATTCTCTATAACAGAACCGGTATCCCTGAACAAAAAAAGTCTGTGGTTACCGAATAGACCAGATCTGTCTAGAAAAGTAAACCAATCAGCTCTGGCTTAGTGGGTCATTTTCTGACCCAAGCTTCTGCCAGTCCTACTGCCTTTACACCCAGGGAAAAATTGTTGGCTTCACAACTGAATACTTGAAGGGTAACTGCAAATGGAGTTTGCCGTCCTTTCCAGTTCTGCACCACTTTGCAAAAATGAACAAACTATGGAGGGTTTAAAGCTAAGGAAAGAAGAGCAGTGGAGATGCCTGTTTGTAAAGCTGACATGGTTACTGGGTGGAAGAAAGGATAAGCTTCCCTTGGCTGAGTGTGGCTGCGTCTTGAGTTGGGCTGTGTTTTCCTAAGGCTTAACAAACAAGGAAGCTGAAGGGGTGCCAAGAAGGCCTGTTCTTTCCCCAAAAACTCTCCTCTCACGTCCCAGCACTCCTCCTCCGTCACTGAGCCTGAAATCTGCTGCTAGAATTTCACTCCTTGGGAAGGAGATTTGTGCTTTACTGGAGCCTCCTCCGAAATGCAAATCTCCCTGAAGCACTAGCAGATGAAGCTGTTGTCCATATCCTCTGGGATGAGATTATCAAGTTGTCTTCTCCGAAATTAATTATGGAAGGAAATGGACTGGACAGGGAGAGGGAAGTTTTGATGAGTGATAAAATTGGAGGGATATGCCTGGAGCTTAAGTCCCTGCCCAGGGAAGGGAAGGAGAAGGAAACCGACGTTTACTAAATAATTGTGTCTCCCTGGCACTGTCTTAAGGACTTTACACACAGCCTGATAGCAGCCCCATGAACAGAGATTACCATTTCCATTTTTTAGATAAGAAAATAAAGGCTCAAAGAGGTTCTGTAACTTGCCTATTTCAATTGTCTATTACTGTGTAACAAACTATCCCAAAATTTAGTAACTTAAAGCAATAATTTATTGTTTCTCACAATTTTGTGGGTTGACTAGGGCTCTGCTCTTCTGTTGGTCTCACTTGGGTCTCTAAGATGGCAGATAGGGCTGGAACGTCTGAGATGCCTCGTTTACATGACTGGTGCCTTACTAGGAACGGCTGCAAGGCCAGGCGCAGCTGGGATGCTGGGACACCTCAGCCTCTCTCTTTCCACGTAATTTTAGGGCCTGTCTCTTTCCACATGATCTCTCCAGCAGGAAAGCCAGACTTCTTACAGGACAGTGCAGAGCTTCGAAGAGGAAGAAACAGAAGCTGCCAGTCTTTTCTAAGCGTAGGCCCAGAACTGTCACAGTATTGTGTCCACCGTATTCTATTGATCAAAGCCAGCCACAAAACCAGCCTGGATGTGGCATCACCTCTCAAAAAAGAGGATGACAAGCCATTTGCAACCATCTTTAATCTACCATATTGACCAAGGTCACACAGCTGCAGCAGAGTTTTTGACCACCCTTGCTGATCCTGGAGTGTGGGACGGGGATAATGCTGCAATAAGGACTCAAGGCCACCATAAAGGAGTTTGGGGGTGGGGAAGGACAAGGACAATGAACAGCTCGGGGAGGAAGCTACTGAGCAAAGTCCCCAGGAAGGCTAAGAATCTATTCTGACCTGAATAAAAGAATAAAGTGTTATTCATCTGGGCCAAGCCTTCAGAGCAGACTCAGATCTCCAGAGGAGACCATAGAATCAATGTAACATTGAACATTTTGAGTAATTGAAAATATCCAGTTTCCATCCCGACTTGAGGAACCATCAATGGTAGTGAGGCAGAAAGATATGTAAATGTGCCTAATCTTATTCTGTGGGCCCAAAACACTGAATTCATCCTACAATCCTACAATCACACTCATTCACCTTATACCTCAGGGCAATCCTTTTTCCCCCATCTTCAACTCATTCATTCATTTACCCATTCATACAACAAATTGTTATTGAGGATCAGCTATGAGTCAAACACTGTTCTGTGGGCTGGGGATACAGCAGTGAACAAAACGGAAGAGTCTGACCTTCATAGAGCTTACATTTTTTTTAGTGAGAATGAGAGATAATACACAAAATAAACAAGTAGATCACACAGTATCTCATATGGTGGTACAAATGGAGTTAGAAACTGTGTATTCAGGTGGGGGGCAATTTTATTTCCAATAGAGTAGTCAGAGGAAGACTCACAGAGAAAGTGACATTTGAACAAAGACGTGAAGAAGGTGAGAGCGTGAACTCTGCCTGTACCTGGTCAAAGGGCATCCCAGGCGGGGGAGCAGAGGTGCATTCCCGAGCAGGAGCATGCCTGGCCTACTACTGTATTGAGAACAGGGAGCAGGGGTGGAAACATTCACGCTTTGATTCATTAATTTAACGCAATTTATTAAACACCTACCACTCACCAGCATTCTACTCAGCACCGGGTGTACAAAGATACATGGGTCGCTACCTTCAAGGAGTTGACAATCTAGAAAGAGAGACAGGCAGACAGAACTCCCAACACTGCATTTAACATCGGGATGACAGTTATGAGCAGTGTCGCAGCAGGCAAGCTGCTCAGCTTAGCTGAAAGTGTCTGTCCTCAGTCCATCTGTTGATGGATCGGAGAGACAAGGCTTGTGTTTTGTAATTGAAATAGAATCTGCCCAGATCCTCAAATATTACAGAATCATAATTTTTATTAAATGCAAATTTTATTATTGCACTTTACAGCAAAAGTACTGAGTAAACTGCTTAATATAATCACCATATGACTATCACTTTGAATTAGTATTGCAGATACTTCTAACTACTTAATTATTTATTTTTAAAATATATTCCAATATTTTAATTATGTTCAGTTAAGTGTACTTGAATATTTGCAGCATTCTGCATTATTTATATTAGAGAAAAAGCAGCCTAAATCAACTTGCTCTGGCATTCCATAATTTGTGCTTGCACATCTCTAAAACAGATTTATATATAGCTATCAAATGGTTATTCTGGATACACTATGATTTTAAATTTTTATCTGAATTTTATTTTAATGTACCACAAAAATAAAATTTATTGGTTTCTTTATACTAGGAAGTGTCTCATCTGATCCTTCTTATTCAATATTTGTGGAATACTAACTAGAGCTGCACACTCTTCAATTAAATACAAATGTGTAGATTTCAATCACCCGTCCTAACCCCCAGCCCACTCCACCCGTGTTCCCGGAAATATTCTAGATTTGCATGAATCAAATTCTCTGGCAGCTCAAGGGTAGAGAGTAAGGGAAGCTGTATCAACTTACAACAACACCATTAGGAACAGGGTGAGGGGAGAAATTAGAAACCCTGAGGGAATTTACTACCCTGCATCCAGGAGCACGGCATATTACTGCTTAAAAAGGAAGAATCTGGACGGCGAAGCCAACACAGATGTGGGCTTTGCTATAACTGGCCTGAAAAATAATGAGAGCTGTTCTGTTCTTTGGTATCTGTCCAGTGCCTTTCCTAGTCTCTAAATTCATTTAAGAGTCATTTCTGTATAGAGGATACAAGAATATTAAAGGTACAGTGTTTCAATAACCCTCTTTATGTCATACAAATCCACTGGACAGACGCCCACTAAAGAGATTACAGCTTGAATACTTAATCCCAATTTGGATGTTTTTAAACAAGGCAAACCTGGCTTTAAATGCAATGTGCACAATTTAGCTAAGTATAAAATATTAATGCACAAACATGACTATAAATATAGCCAGAGAATCTGGCAGGTGGAAGCCACCCAGGAGCCACCTCTGCACATTACTCTCCTAAATCAAAGGCTGGGTGAATAACGAACGCACCCATTTCCAGGTCGAAAGTACAGGTGGCTCGTGACAGACCGTCTCGAAGCCTGGGCAGGAGGGTTGCTTAGAATGACAGTCTCTCAAAAACTAGGGCTATGTTAGCAGTTTTATTCATACAGGGTTTAGCCTCCCGACGTCTCCCGCTTTCCTTGGACTCTCTCTGAAACAGGACCAGTCTGTTCTCAGTGCTCGGGAATGTGGGTTTGTGCCCAGGGTAACACAGAGCAGTGTTCCAAGCCTGGGATGAGGATTCAGATTGCTGGGGTCACATCTCTCCCCCCACCACTTGTTGGCTGGGCCACCTTAGGAAATCGCTTCATTTCTTTGTGCCTCAGTTCCTCGTGTGTTCACTTGACACACAGTCGTCATAAGAGGACCCATGATACAAAGTCATTTTGAGAATTGAAAAGCACTTAGAACAAAGCCTGGTCCCTGAGAAAAAGGTTTAGCTCTTGTTATTGAGGTTACTGTTAGGCCAGGGCTTCTAGCACTGCTCCGGATGGTAAAGGTTGAGGTCATCACCCCTCTCCAGTTCTATCCAGTTGTCCACCCTTATCGCCTTCATTTTCCTTGCGCTTTGCCTTCCTCTTCAATCACTGCTCAAAGTAAGTGAGCTCAATAAATATTTGTTGGGTGAATAAACTCCCAGGCTACAAACTCTCAAGAGCATCTCCTGCTGCAGAACAGCCACCACATCTGGGAGAGATAACACATATTTTGGTGAATATAATCTTCCTTGATGAAATACAGAAGGAAGGAATGGGAGAGAAAAGAAAGGAAGGAAGGGAGGAGGGTGGGGGGAGGAAAAGAGACACGGGAAATGGGAAAGGGATAGAACATGCCCTCCTGTCCTTGGGGAAACTGGCAACAATAATCGCAGTATTGTGATAAAAAGTGAAAGTTAAAATAACATACTGTCCTTTGTTTAACTCACAATCACAACCTATTTGCATTTTATACTGAATATGGCAATAAAATTATGAACTTCACATTTTAAAATGTCTTGTTATAAGAACCTCACAATAATAAACACTTCTATTCTTCTCTGCCATAAGTGGAAGTAAAATCCTCACAAGAACTAGAAATGCCTATTAAATAACTCCCAAGAGTTTTGTTTCTTGGTCTGGAAACCTAAGTAATTTCATCAAAAATCGGTCCTATTAAAATATCACAGCTTTATCCTCACAAAAATAAAACTCATTCCTCCCACCTTGAGTTCCTCATCTAACTCTGACAGTGGCCGATTCAAGCTCAGAAACGTGGAGATGCGTCTGACTTCCCCTCTTCTCCTCACAGCAGGAGAACTGAACAATCCATCGCCATACGGGAAGCCAAGATTATGAAATTCTCGTCCCAACTCTGTGCTTCCCTGACTCTTTAGTTATAAAATAGAAATAATCTCTGCTTGGTAGCCTGTTGCAAAGATTAGGTAAGGAAGGAATAGGTTAATAAAGGGGTTGGTACATAGGAAGTGCCCAAAAAATGTCAGTATCAAAATCATTGTCATTATTAGTATTTTTACTAAGCAGAGAAGTGACTTTGGAAAACTCATTTAACTTCTCTTGGTCTCTTTTTCCTAATCCATAAAGCCAGAGTTAGGACAAGATTCTCTCTAAGGTCATTTCTGGCTATAAAATTGATACATTTGTAAAGTGCTTTCTATTTTATGAAGCACTTTTGTGTACATTCTCTCAGTCACTCTTTGCTACCCTTTGGGGATCGGTGGTATTGTTTCCCATTTAAAAGTTGGGAAATAGAGACTAAAAACAGTTAAGGAAATAGCCCAAAATTACTTCTGCCAATTGGGAGAAAAGTCAGCATCCAAACGGTGATTGACACCTTGACTGATTTTTCTGACACCTGTACCATGCTCTTCTCCATGTAGTGGGCTAATTCCCTTCCCAAAGCTGCTTGTATCCGTCCCCCGACTCCCATTCCTGGTACCACCATCACTGTTCAGACCCCCATTCACTTACTTGTTTATTCATTTACTCATTCAACAAATACTCAATGAGTGCCAGGCACTGAGATATATACTGAGACACCACGGTGAAAAAAGAAGATATATTCTTTCCCTCATGCAGTTTATAGTCCAGTATGGGAGGCAGACATTAATTAATCATGGAAACAGATGTTAGATTAAAATCACAATAATGAGATGCATGTAGGACTCTGAAAACATATAATAGCAGGATATAGCCTAAATTAGAGAAGTCAGTGAATGCTTCCCTGAGGAAATGACTATTGAGTGAGTCCCCAAGGATGGGGGTGGTAAGAAGAGTCTGCCAGACAGAGTGAACAGCATGTGCAAAGGCCCTGAGTTGGAAGGAAGCACAGCACATTCAAAAGACTCAGAGAAGACCATTGCAGGGAAAACTATGAGAGGGAGGGGCAGAGGGATTCAAAATTATGCTATAGAGGTAGACCAAGGCCAGGCCATATAAGGTCACATCAGGATGTTTGCCTTTATCTTAAAAGCAATGAGAAGCAAAAAGGTGACATGACCAGATTTTAATCTTGCAAAGGTCATTCCAGCTGCAGTGTCTTAAAGGTGGATGGGACAGGGCAAGAATGGATGCAAATGGACTAGTTAGGAAGACTTTGCAGTGTCCAGGTGAGAGGAGACCATCAAAAGTAGAGTGGTGGTAGAGAAGGAGAGAAATTGATGCATCCTCAAAGTGTATGACAGGCTAAACCAACAGGGAATAACAGTGGTTTGGATGTGGAATTATTTTGACAGGCTCCCAACTGTTCTTCCTGCATCTACTCTTTCCTGTCTATGAGCCACTCCATGTACTACTGCACAACGATCCATCCTTCATAGTGTTATTCCTCCAAAGAATACCCATTGCCCATTTTCTATACATGGTTTTTTTCTATTACTTAGAATACCCTTCCCCCTGTTCTTCTTATATACAAAAATTATATCCATCTCTAAATGCTCTAAGTCCTTCCTCATTCATTAATAATCATCAAATGTTTATTGAACACCTACCATTTCCAGGCATTGCTTTAGGTGTTGGGGAAACAGTGGTGAGTAAAAACTATTCCCTGACCTCAAGGAAGCTGTGTTCTAGATCTCTTTGATGCTCCTCTCCTCTGAACACATATCAAACTTATAGACCACATCTCACAAGTTGGTGGTGTCTTAAATTTTTTTCTATTTGTCTCATACTATTAACCTCAGATAAAATTAACCCTCCTTGAAAGCAGAAACCAATGTCTTAGTTGCCTCCCAAATTCCCTCCACCACCACCTGCAACAAACTAAGAACTTAAATGACTTGAAAAGATTGGTTGTAAGATGAAAACCTTGTATCTTTAGAATTACAAAGTGTTTGCACATTCATTGTGTCATTAGGATATCTCTAAATTACGAAGATCTACTAGAAATGTGTTGTCACTATTGTTAATGTTAATATTATTATTACTATGATAGGTTCACAATATCTGCTGACTAGATTATGTCTTTTCCCAGTCCTGGTTCTGGTAGGTTGTGAATGATACTTATTTTATAATTGAGAATCTCCATGTAAGATAATATTTCTTTGTCAGAAAATTTAGTTCCCACCACAGAAGAACAATGGACATCCATTGATGGTAATCTAAAATAACATACACAGCAAAGGTATATAAGTCCTCTGTTATCCTCTGGCAGGGTACAAGGAAGCAAAGTTCCAAAGGAAAACTCCCCAGTAGATGGTCCCATCAAACCTTTCATTTTAGCCCTTCTATTTTTGAAACTGTAATTTTCACTAGTTGTGAGAATGTCCAACCCAATTCCAAGCATGTTACAATTTGATGCCCCAGACTCAGAAGGCTTTGTAATATCTGCAATTGCTAATCCACCCTCAGTCCCCCAATCTCCAGAGAGCAAGGATTAAGACAGCCACTTTGTGGATGCCCATAGAATAACAGATTTGGGAAGAAAAGGAAAATGTAATTTGTTGACGAAGACGTATTTTCCCTTTAGAAACAAGCATTGAAATTCAGTGTGTCAATAAAGCCTTTACATTTTCTTCCATCACAACTAATATCTCCCAGTGACCTGACTTGAGTGAAGGTTTTGTATGGATCTTTAAGTGAGAGCAGAACTGAAAAAGTTCTAGGACTACCAGACACCCACAGTTACCACACTTCATATAAAATAACTTAGCAACGTATGCCTTAAGTGGCATATTGCTTCACATTTTTCTAGCGAACTATTAAGAGATGCTTCTCAAGGACTTAAAGATCAACACAAAGAACCACATTAAAAACCATAGGAACCCCAAAAGCCTATGAAAACTAATTTTTGAGGTAAATGTTTTAATAAAATCTATTGTGGCGTGCAGTTAAAAAGTTATTTAAATATAGTGTTTAATATGTGTAGTTTAACCATTTAAACTCATCTCCAGTTTGGCATTTAAATTATCCTTTGATTATGTAATTTTCATGGCCACATTTGAAGGTATCTGCTCTTGCTCTTATTCTCTGGGAATTTCTGCTTTTCTCTCTGGCTATAGATGATTGGTTCAGAAGTGGACATTTGACCACCAGTCAGATTCTCTACTGGGTATTTGGAGTTGGAACCAAGGAAAAATTTATCAGACCTACAGGTGCCTAGACATATAACACAGAGTTTCTTCATATGATCTGAGAAACAGAGATACACGGGGAGGGATGAAGGGAGAGAAGGGGGAGAGAGAGAGAAGAGGAAGAAGAAAAAGGAGAAGGAGGAAGAGGAAAACGGAAAAGGAGAAGAAGAAGAAGGTAGGTGCATAAATAGGAGCAGAAATGAGAAATGGAAAGATCCCTGATGTCTTTTAAGTTTTCAGTTCCATTTTGGTGCTAGAGTCTGGCTGCATTCCTACCCTTGGGTTCCATGAGACATCCTAGAACCCTTACAACAAATTCTCTCCTTTTTGCATAATCAAGTTCAAGTTTGTTTCTGTTGCTTCAACCAAAGAGCTCTATCCAAAACACTCTTTAAAACAAATGCAACCTGGTCTAGAAGGTCATGCATTCATTTATTCCACAATCATTTGCCAAACCGGGCACTGAAAACAAGGACATAAATGAGTCACAATATATGACTCCAGAAAGTCAAGTCATGTTTAGTTGAGAAGGCAGAGAAGTAAACTTGAAAAAAATACACAATGTAGGTAAATACACAATGTAGGTAGTAGATTCAGTAATGAAGGAATGCATCATGAACAGTGGAGTTACAAAGGAAGGGGTAGTCAACCTGACCTGGGACAGTCAGGGAAGGCCACTCAAAGAAAGTGATGCTGACAGGAAGTCTTGAAAGATGTGGAGTGCGGACAAGGGGGGAAGGATTATCTCACGGACAGAAGAGCATGCACAAACACGAGAGGGAAGAAACAGCCTGATGTGTTTAGGGAACTAGAAAGGGTTCCATGTGCTGAAGCATCTGGTTCAATGAGGGGGCTAGATAAGACAGGAGCAGAGAGATCATGAAAGGCAGTGTGGCATTCAGTGTGACGAATGTCAGGCTCAGGGCCCTCGTCTCTGAAGAAAAAGAGCTCAGAGGCCTTGCTGCCCCCTCTCAGCCCTCTCACTTTCCGGAGGGTAAGGAGACGGCACTTGTCTGGCTTTTTAGGTAAGAAAAATGAGTCATTTGACAGAATTACAGGACCTGCTCCTGAGGTCATCCAGGAACTCAGAATTTAGAGCTCTAAAATACAGGAACCTCTGTCTATTCTGCCTCACAGTCATAGAAACCCTCCAAAGAGGACATCCCTGGGAAAGTAACCCCAAAACTCTGGAGTCTGGGGAAGAAAATTGGGTTTCTTGATTATAGGTACAAAATTATATAAAATTATATCAGGACATATCTCCATAGAAGAGTCCTTTTGAACATTTCAATGAACATTTTTTTCTAATATCTATGTTAGAAGACTAATGAGAAGGAAAAACAGGAAAATATTTTGGGAGAAGGATTAAATATGACGAAGAGAACCCCAAAACTATTATTGGGCTGAAACTCAGGAAGAAAGGATTTACTTTGACAAATTCAAAGACAGAAATGTAGACAATAATAAAAGCAAAGTTAAAAAAAAGGTAGGTGTGTATATATTTGTTCAGGGGGAGCAAATATTGAATTTTGAAGGAAAATTTATACTAGGATTAAATGAGATAGAATCAGATGCAAGATGTTAAAATAAAACTAACTGTCCAAGTTTAATTTTCCGCTCAAAAGTTTTCGTGGAAAAACAATACTTTGAGGAAGGAAACAGAACAGGTGGGACTAAGAGTTTCCATTCTTAACTATCCCAAAACAATTATTGATAATTGCTTGTCCTGAATTAAATTATTTCATCCGAGAACCAGATGGTCCAAGCTAGTCTTTCATTTGGAGGATTTAGTGAAGTTCAAACAAATTTTGCCACCACACAAAAGTTTAATAAAGTCAGAAGGAATGACTAGTACTTTCTCTCTGGCTGTCTTCGGGGCTCTCATCCAACACCTCTGGCAGGCCTGCCTTGGTGCCTAGCCTGCTGTCTTTTTATGTTGGTCCTTGATTGCAAAATACCTCCAGCTGTTGAAGGACTCATTAACCCTTTCTCATTAGAACTGTGCAATAGAAACGAAGCCCGTCTCTGGGCCTGCTCAGCACTGGATCAATTAAATCCAATCTAAGAGTGGTGTTCTGTACCCAGGAATCAATATGATTCCCCAAACCCACCCAGCCAAAATAGTTCCCTCCTCCTAAAATCTTTCTCAAACTTTAATGTGCATATAAATCACTTGGGGATCTTGTTGGACTACAGATCTGATCAGCAGGTCTAGGGTGAGCATGAGACCGCATTTCAAGCAAGCACCCTGCAAGCTTGACGCCGTGGACCAGACTTTGCATAGTGAGGTCTTAGAGGGTTCCAAAGACAAGCATCTGAGCAATCATGTAAGAAACTTAAAACATGCATCAGGTTAGGACAGGTGAGTCCAAAGCAGAAATGACCATAAGATATAGGAACTTTTGTAAAGCTTCCATATCAGTACTGCGACAGGATCCCCAAACAGTGACTTTCACAACATGCCAGCTGGAGGCTGAGATAATCACAGGACTTCAGACATGGACTTTATTGCCGGGGCAGATAATCATACCAAAAAGGGGAAGAGAGCCAGAAGGCCTTCAAATCTCTGGGCAAATATGACTTGCAATTTATTATCATGTGAAAAGCATAAGTGGCAGCAGCATTGTGATTTTTTTTTTTTTTTTTTTTTAGGATATAGAAAAGTTGATAACATCAGAGTTGAGTTATCTCCTGCCAGTGTCCCCTCCTGCTGCAGTCCCATCGTCTGCAGACCTGGAGGGCCTTACTCATCTTCATCTGTCAAGGAGGTCATGTGTGATTACACAAGTTAGATAGAAAGATTGCAAAAGAAGCGTGACAGGGCAATGGACCCTTTGCACCACAAGAAGAACGTTTGGAACAACGGACAACTGTGATCCCAGAGGTGGCGCTGCATCTGGTGTGCCCCCATTCCTGTTTGGAAAAGGAAAGGTCACAGTAATGGTGACGGAGAAGCAGATTCCAGGGGAGTGGCTGGGATCTGGAGGCCTGGCTCCTCCTGCCTTTACATTGCTCTTTCCTGTCCCTTCAGCATCCTGGAGAGCCCTTCTTTACCAAGAAAGGTGTCACGGCTCACATCATGAAGAGGCTTGCCTGTCTTCAGGCAATCACTCGAATTTTTTTTTTTTTTATACCTTATTACCAATCTGCCTTTCTTAGCAAAGGTCATGGAATGGACAGGGGACGTCTCATCTTCGTTACAATCCACTGTTTGAAACGTTTCAATTAAGCTTCAGATCAGGCCCCAGAACTGAGGCTGTTTTAACGAGGGGAAGTAATGACCTTCTGTTGCAGGTGGTTCCTGGCACACCATCAGTTTTAATTCTTCTTGATCTTTCTGCACCCTTTGATAGCCGGGATCAAGGGTTCTCTTTGTATGCTTCAAGCACGTTGGAGAACTTTTAGGGACTCCACTGACACGGTTTTCATCCCTGCAGCCTCAGCTGAGCTGGTTGTCATCTGCGAGTTCTCCACATTTGTTCAATTTACCAAAGATTAAAAGACAGCTGAAAAGACAGGGCCCATGTGCTAAACTGCGAGTATCCGCATGTGTCCCCAAAGCAAGTGAATGGCAGGCAGATTCCGCCGAGACAGTGAGCTAACCCCTTTGATGCACGCGCCCAGGGAGGAAGGAGGCCGCGCGGAAGACGCGAGAGCCGCAGGGCGGGCACGGTGGGTTTAATAGGGTGCACGCTGAGGGGGTGCGTGTGTATGTCTGCGTGTGTACGTGTGTGGGTGTGTCTAGAATGAGACGAGCAAGGTGCACTGGTTTCACATTGGAGGGTCTTGGCTCTTGTGAAATTTCACTTCCTTAACAGAGACATAGGTATTTTAAGGAAAGTAATCCTTTTGAAAAGGATTTATCACATTTCTCATCCTGGATAAAGGGCAGGAAGGACAGATAAAATACCTTCTTTCCTTTCAGCACTGAAGAATTTCATTCATTTTACTTATTCTCTAACAATCCTTGAACCCTACTGTGTGCCGGGCTCCTTGTCGGGCTGTCACTGCGGGGACAGCAACGAATAAGACGCATAATCTCTGCCTCCAGGAATTTATAGTCTATTCTGAGGGACTTATATTCAAAAAGTAATTGTGCAAATAATTGTTTAAAGTACAGCGCAAGTGCACTGTGCAGGAGAGGTGCAGGGTCCTCTGGTAATGTGTGTGGGGAGAACCAGCCTGGTCTGCACCATCACATTTTGGTGCATGTTCCTGGGGGAAGAGCGAGGTTGTCGGCTGGCACCATGGTGGTGAGGCCGGGCTTGGAAGACAAATGAAGCATCCTCGCCAAGATGAGGCTGTTAGCAGGTGTTCGGGGATGTGGATGTCAGCAACAAATAGCCTCATGAAGTTCCAATATTTATTCCAAGAAAACAGAGTTAAATATCCATGCACTTTTTTTAAAACCACTTTATTGAGGTATGATTGACACGTGAAAAGCTGTACATATTTAGTATATACAACTCGATGAGTTTGGGAATAAGTATACACCTGTGAAGCCATCACCACCTTCAAAGCCATGGACATACCCATCACCTCCCAAAGTTTTCTCCCATCCCTATTACGATGATGAAGATTATTTTGTGTCTGTGTGGCAAGAACTCTTAACATAAGATCTAACCTCTTGGCAAATTTTAAGTGTACAATACAATACCGTTAGTGATGGGCACCATGCTATATAGTAGGTCTCCAGAACTTATTTGCCTTGCATAACTGAAACTTTGTACCATTTACCATCACCTCCTCATTTCTCCCTCCCCCCAGCCCCTGGTAATCACCATTCAACTCTCTGCTTCTATGAGTTTGGCTATTTTAGGTTCCACATGTAAGTGAGATCATATATACTTCTGGGACCTGCGAGGTAGAATAGCCTAGTAGCTAAAAGCTTAGACCCTGGAGCCAGAGTACCTGGTGCGATTGATTCTTAGCTTGGTCACTCACTAACTGTGATCTTAGCAAGCTACTTAGCCTCTGTGTGCCTCCATTTCTCCAACTGTAAAGATGCAACTAATAGGAATCCAGACCTCATGGGGTTTATCTGAGGGTTAAATGAATTAACAAGAATAAAGTGCTTACAACCATGCATGTAAGTGTTTGCTATCATTGTGAAAGGGGAGCCAGAGTCGCTCTCTCCCTCAGTCAAATCTCATGCCTCTCCTTACCACCTTACCAGCAGTAATTAGCTCTGTGGGGCCTGCAGCTGTGAGTACAGCTTTGCTGAGATGGCCCCCTTTCCCTGGCCGGGGGGCACGTCTTGCTACAGATCTGCTGCCTGCTTTCAGCATGTCCCCATCTCCTGCAATGAGGACTGTCCTCCCTCCAGGACACTGGGAATGGATCATTTGAAAGAAATGGCTCCCAGTGCCTTTTCATTCCTTAAGCTGTTCTCACTTGCAACCAGACGGTTTATCAGGAAGGGTATCAGCAAATACTGTGTGCTTTACTGCCGTTGGACGGCACTGGCATTGAATTGAAAAAGCCTTAAAAATGGCCATCAATCATTTGATATACGTAGGCAGTGATCTATATTGATATGGCTCCAGCTACCATCTGAAATGGTTTGTCTTTCATTTTACCCTTTATATGAGGGTTATTACAGTGCACAGCACTTACAACAGACATGGTTATTATGGACAATTGGTTACAGTGGACAAAAACTGATTTCCCAAACCAAACATATTAAATCCAATACATTTTTCATAGGTTATAACCGACAGAAACCTTGGTTTCAGCTGACATTTTCCAGGGACTTTAATGATATTACTATAGGACTCCAAAGAGGGAAAGGAAGGATGGCAGGTATCAAAATGAGGCCAGGGAACACCAAAGGTTTCATTTCCGACAAAATGATTATCCAAGGGTGAGAAACTATTTTGGAGTTAACCCCTAGGGTGCCCCTGCTCAAGTGGCCAGGTGTCTGTTAGCAGTTTCTCTGCACACCCCCGCCCCAGCCACAGGCCTCAAGATGCTGGTGGCAGGGATCAGTCGAGGAAATGAAGACCCTATCCAACACAGGCCTCCTTCTGGAAAACAACTGGTCATGTCTTGTCTATGAAGGTCACTGAACCAATAAGCACTTTTTTTTCTTAATATGCTCAGGCCAACAGATCCCCTTAAAGTGGTATTTAAAAGGTTGATCAGGGACAGGAGGACAGACCTAATGGCCTTTGGAATCCGTGCCTTAAATTCTCTGTTCCTTCCTAAACCTAAGGTCGTAGGATTATGTATGGAAAACATCATCAGACTGTGTAATGCCACAACTCAGCACACACCAGGCGGTAAGCTTTCTTTTCTACAACTCTTTGCTTGCACTTCAGAGATTTGGGCTCAAGAATCGGCAAGGTTTGCTGGTTAGTTGTCAGAAGCAAGGTAACTTCCATTCTGCAGTGCAACTGCTCATCTTTCACTCAAAAGCCACTTCTATTCTCCCCTTTCTGTCTTCCCCCCATACAAGAGAGAAAACAGGGTACAGTAGTCGGAGGTGGGAGAGAGAAAAATGACACAGCACTTTGGTCACTCAGAATGTGGACACCTCAAACAGCATGAGCCTTGGAATCGATCAAATATGCGTGTGAATCTTTCATCTACCCCCTGTTATCATGTTCCCTTGAGCAAGTTTCTCAACCTCATTAATCCTCATCTTCTCTTCTGAAAACTGGATGATGGTGCCTACATCACAGGAGTTGAGACTACTCTGAGGTGTCACACATGAAGGCATCTAGAAAGTTCTGGCACAGAGTTGGCCTACATGAGTGTTTGGTGCCTCTCCTCTGTCCTCCCATAGCACACTCACAGCATTCCTCTGGTTCACCTGTGTCATCACTTGTTTACCTGTCTGTCTACGCACCCCCACTCTTCCCAGGAGATCTATAAGGACAAGGACCTTAATTCATCTTGGTGTTCCCAGTGCCAGGGGCAGAGCAGGTGCTTGTTAAAGGCTTGTTGAATGAACATATGGATGTTAGTTTCCTTTCCCACTTAGGTTCCTCCCCTTGAAGGTGGTTAAGATGTCTGCTTCAGGGATTCTGTCCTGAGGGTTTTATTTCCAGGACTTTTTTTTTTTTCTGGTGGGGAATATTGGCCCTGAGCCAATATCTGTGCCAATCTTCTTCTATTTTGTATGTGGGACGCCGCCACAGCATGGCTTGATGAGCAGTGTGTAGGTCCGCATCTGGGATCCAAACCCACAAACACCTGGCCGCTGTGACAGAGTGCATGAAATTAACCACTACACCACCCGGCTGGCCCCTATTCCCAGGACTTTGAACATGGTGTTTCCCAATAAAAAATGAAGCTCCTACTAGTCTGTTCTGGATTCTTCCCTCATTTGTTCTGTACTTCCTCTCCTGCTCCACCTGGAGGAGGCTGGTCATCTGTCTCCCCTGGAATTTCAGCTCTTATCAAGTTTAAACTCCCCACTTGCCCTCTTCTCCACCACCAAGGACTTGTTTGTCAGAAGCAAGGAAAGGCCTCTGTAAATGCGTGCAGCATCGCTGAAAGAGCAGGTACCAGGAGGCAGAGGCCTGTGTCCATTGTCCGTTGACATAAGTTCCGTCAGCCTCGTTTGCTGATCTGTAAAATGCCAGCTCTCTCTGCTGAATCTATGGGATCCAGTGACAGAATGCATGGGAAACTACAACTGCAGAGCACTATTCAAGGAATTTAAGGCAAAATGACACTTACCCTTTAAAGGTGCTGTTTGAATGCTTCACTGCTCAAGTGACTCTTAGACCAAATGATCTATCAAGATCATTCTTACATGATTGAAAACTGAGCAGCCAAGTGCCAGTTCCTCATTCCTGGAGACTGGCATCTCCCCTTAGGCCCACTGCCTGGGACCATGCACCCAAATGGACTTAGGCATCACAAGCTTCATCCTGGAGAAGACACACCCAGACGGACTCAGCTGAAAATGCAGTTCCTCCCCTTCTGCATCATCAATTCAACCAAATGGCTTCTGTGAACAATTCACTCCCAGCTTCCTTGCCTGAAAGAGGTTTGTACTCTGGGAAAAGACAACTACTTGGGCCATTGCTAGAGAGGTGCTGTTCTAACGCCTCCCCATGTGTACCCCTTCCTCTTCTCCTCCTTCTCCCCTGACCCCCACCTCCAGAGCCCTCCTCTACTCTCCACAGCTCTGAGAGCCAGCAGAGACCAGAAGTCGTGAGTTGAAAACGATCTCTTCACCTCTGTCAGAACACCAGTTGTTAAACATAAAACTGAAACGTGTTCTTACGTTGGTTGCTATTAAAAATGCTTCAGTTTGTGTGAGTTTTGCAAACACATTCCAAAGAAATGTCAGTACTGAGTTCTGAGACATTTCTGCTGGCCCTTCCAGCTTCTGCAGCTTTTCCCATGAGAACCAGGAGAACAGAATCAAAAGTGAAGGAGCGCTCTGGAGCGACAATTCTGGGTTCTAATCCCAGCTCTGCCCCTCACTTGCTGGGAAAACGTGGGAAACTTACATACCTCTCTGTGCTTTGGTTTCCTCATCAGTAAAATGGAAATAATAACAAGAATAATAATATCCTCTTCAAAGAGTTGCTTTGATGATTAAAAGACTTAATCTGTGTAAAGCACTTAGAACAGTGCCTGACACATTCTAATACTTAATAAAGGTTAATTATTGCAAAGATTTGCATTTTGGGAAAAATAATCCTTCCTCATTTAGTCCTGGTGAAAATTAAATGAGTTGGATGCATGTAAAGTGTTACCACAGTTCGTGGAAAAAGTAAGTGTTCAGTAAATGTAAGCCCTGGTGTGGAATGTCCAGCCCCCAACTCTGCCTATGAAACTCCTCCCTAATGGAAGCCCCAACTGGAGCCCCATCCTCCCCTTCCATGAAGCCTTTCCTGATTGCCCAGCCACAAGAGAGCTGTCTCTCTCCCGACTCCATCATTCAGACATGGAATTTTTTATCCCCTGTCATGTAACAAAATATTTGTGCACACACCATCTCTCCAGTCTAACTAGAAACTCAGAGAGGACAGGGTCTGGATTAAAATTACATGACCCTTAGCCATTGTAAATCCTTGATAGGTATTGGTGGATTTGTTAAATAAATGAAACAATGTTCTGACAGAACTGTGAATTTGATAATTTCATGAAAAGGTACTATTTGTGAGGGGACCTTTTTTTGGCTTAATTTCTTTTGAACCTCTGTCCATTTGGGTGGTTGTAATCTCCCAGACTGGGCTGGGTAGCATGAGGGGTCTCAGCTTAAATCATTTTTGAAGCAAGCAGGGAACAAACAAGTAAAATAAAGTATAAGGGATCTGTCCTTCTCAGCCCAGGATGTGGAAGCATTAGCACAAAACAAGTTATTTAGAGTGAAAATGTAAAAAAAAAAAAAAAAATCAGAAAGTTCTTTCTTTTGGTGAATGAGGAGAAACTGATAATAGTTTTAAACCTTTGAGCCCGTAAAATTACTCCTTCAGCAAGTAACTCTGTTTAAGGGGAAGGCTAACTGTTCTTTTTCGCCTTCATTTTCAAGCCACTCTTTGTTGGCGGGAGGGTGCAGGGGGTCCTGGCTGGTTTGTGAACCAGTCAGAACCCTTAGCTTTGTGTGGTTGCCTCTTCTCAACCCGGCCCATTGAGATCTTTCTTGGCAATGCCATGGGCGGCAGAAGGAAACTAGCAGAGTTCGAGTCAGTTCAGTTCATGGATAGTAATGACCATCCAAGGTCTGGGAGAGAATGGGCTTGAGGGAGGCCATTGGCTGAAACCAGGATGGAGGGATCACTTGTGGAGTTCACTTAGTCCCACTTAGCTCTTGTCTTTCCCTCTCTCTCTCACACCTTCCCCTGCAGTCACCGTGGAGAACTGAGAATCTAGTTCCCCAAATATGTCCTTTGGACCTGGGTGGCCTTGAGCATTTTCCATTACAAACTGCTGGCCCTTCTGGAGCCCCACATTTCCAGATGGAACCTTCCCAAGAAGGAGACCCAGGAGATGGGATTCTGGTCTAGGCTTTCTTCAGGTACTTGTGAAAATCTGTCTCTAGGGAATTCCCTGCAGTTTGTGTTCAAAGAGGCAACATGTTTACATTCGGTGTTTTGGGTTTTTTGTGAGCATCTTGCGCATGGTAGCCCCCTCACACACCTACTCCTAACATTTGATGAATGAACAAATGATTGTTCCCCCTAAATAGATCAGTCACAAGTCTTCTTAAGATACAGAGGCTGTGTATTAGTTCCTCCCTGCACCTAGACCAAGCTCAGCCCTCAGAGGGCCCTCATTTCACGGGTGGGACAGACAGGGGGTAGATTTGCTCACTCAGCTGCACACGGATTTCCCTCTCTGTCTAGTGAACCCAAGGCCCAAAGGGCCACCCAGCATGTGCTGAAGGCGCCTGGGCCGGAGGCCATCCTTCAACCACCTCCAAATGCTAGTCTGTCTCCCTAGGGCATAGGTGTCAGCTGCAGTGGGCAGACATGTAGGGAAACTGAGGCAGAGACAGAAAATCTTCCTCTGCGTTTCACCATGTATAAGTGACCGGCAGAGGCTAGTAATAGAATTCCCCTTTGCTCTAAGTGTTGGACCAGACTTCCTCCCAAACAGCTTTTAGCTACCCCACCCTCTGCCTAAACTCTGGCCCAGGAATTCCAGCCCTGGAGTTTACCGCATAAATTCCCTGGGGCCTCGGCACAGACCCCCCAGGAGGCTGGAAAGACAGAGTGATAATTACTCTGTGGAATAGATCAGACTACTCAGTTTTGCCAATTGAAGGGCATGTGAATGATCTACCTTTATACAGTTGTATTTACTGACTTATTAATCCATTATTTAAGTGTTCCATAACTTAAAAATTTCCTTGCTTTGTAAGTGGTAAGAATTTCCAGTTAAAGACGATCACTGTAATCCCAACACCCACTCTGTTCCTAATTAGCTCTGTAATTAAATTACCAATTAAAGAGAACTGAAAAAACTCTTCATTAGATAAAGTAAAATGTCCTTAATTATGATGTTGTATCCTCGATGAACTGAAGCAGAAATATATATACACACACACTCACACACAAAAAATTAAATATATATGTACCCATCCATAAATGTCATCTTTTCATAGACTTTTCCATACCAGAGCTTCACACTCAAGCTACATGCCAAAGTTGTGACTCTCCTTGGTTTTTTTAATAGAGAAAGGGACGGGAGAGAAGAGGGGCGAAGCAGGACAACTTTATTGGTTTAAACTTGCCTCATGAAAATAATGATATTGATCAAATTTATAGGGCTTGATTCAAAAGGGAATTGTTCAAGCTACTTCCAAATGAGAGCAATATAATAAAAACAGGCACATAAGATGTAATGCTATCATCTAAAGGGCTAACTTCTGCTACCTATTAACCCTGCTTTCTCTCACACAAAAGCAGTTAGGATGGTCTATAAGATACAAGAGTGATTTAGAGGAAGCCCTGGGTACAGCGCCTTAGTGAGGTCCGAGGGGTGGACTCTATAAAGCTTCTTGTGGCTTTCATGCTTTGCTGATGTGTACTACAAGAGAGGGAATAAAGACTACTATGAATGGGAAGGAAAGAAACTTTCTTTTTTCTGTATTTACATTTTACAAAATTTACCATGTTTCCCTGAGGGTACAAAATCAGTAGTGTGTTAATTAAGTTCACAACTGCACATACCAAGTCAGGAAATACCAAAAAAAAAGCTTCTTGCAGCAAAACTGAGTTGCTAGGGTTGCCCGTGGCATATAATGAAGTAATACACTACCCTACTGTTCAAGCATTCCAAATTCTGAATGTGCCAAGTAAATCACTTCTTAATTATTGGGGAGTTTAATTCATTTCCCCAATTCTCCTCTGCCTCCCCTCACCCACTGCCTCTCCCAAGTTATCCTATATATCTGTTCATTTCAGTGCATTACTTTTTCAGTCTTAGCTAGATTTTGTGTTGTATACTTCAGTCAGGGAGAAAGGAATTTAGCACAAACATTCCAAAAGAAATTCTAGTAGGGCGATGAAACTTAGTGCGGAAATTTTTATCTCAAAGGGGACATGGGTTTGGGAAAGTTCTTATTAAGCAGCAATTTTCCATGCACTAAAACTGAACTCTTGTCACTGCTACTGTAAGCATAATAAGAGCCACGTTTGTAGATCATAGATACTTGTATATATATGCGTTTATAATTTTGAATGAATCCTAGAAATGGAATCCTGAAGTCTACTGGGCACTTTCTACTTTAAGGTTGGTGCATAACATGACAAAGTACAAATGATTGTCCTTCTTCCTAAAACAAAACAAGAACAGCTTCCAGGTATGTCTTGGCATTTTCCTGGTGAAAACTCTAAAAAGCCCAAAAGAATACGTAGAAGAATAACGCATCCATAGTTTGTAGCTGAAACTCAGACACAATTTCTATCGGCCAGCGCTGTCCTCCTCTCAGTTCTTAGAAATGATGGAGGATTGTGGCTTCCATCTTACAAATGAGGAACCTTAAACTATCAGCGGCTTCCATAAACAGTCACAGAAAATGATGGGCTGTCAGGCCACACCCGAAGATAAGAGCAAACCCAAGATCACAACCCCCAGACCTGCTCATCTTGACTCTGAGGAACTTATTAAAGCCTTTCAGGCAGAGCTTGCTCAAGTTTCAGAAAGTCAGCCTCTCGTCACGTCGGGGAGATGGTACATCTCCTCAAGCATGTGAGGTTCTGTTTTTGGCTGAGAAAGCTGTACCCTACATCACACAGCTCTGCAGCAGGACCTCTTTCTACTAAACACGCCCGCTTCCCACATGAGCTGCCATATGTCTTATCCTTCATAAGAAGCTGGGTGTGAATCCATTTTTATTTTAGCAAGGACTCTGACTCTGTTCGTCATTAATCTTCCTCCTTTGTCTCATCCCTCATCTCTTGCCAAATGACTTTTCAAGTGCTCACTGAACTTATTTTAAAGGACAAAGCGTTCCTATACTCCCTCTGTGAAGAGAGGCCATGAGAAATGAAGAAAAGGGCTGGAGGACTTTTTTTGTTTAATGAAGCATTTGTGGACAGGCTTTCACATTTTAGTAAAGGCCTTTCACTGAAGGGGACCCATTAAAGAAATTTAGTGAAATTTACTCTTGGGGTCTCTAAGTAGACGCTGGTACAGTGATTCTCAGACTTTAGGATCCTTATAGAACCCTGGGCCCCATTCCTATCCAGCCCAGTAATTCCTGGAGCCCGGGAATCTATATTTTTGAAAGCTCTCCAGGTAATCCTGATGCAGGTGGTCCCTAGACCACACCTTGAAAAACACTGGCCCAGTGGATGTTTACCCACATCTCAAGATAATTTGCAGCCTTGGCTCAGGCAGGACCAGGCTTCAGGATATTGGAATGTTAAGAGGTCAGGGCCAAAGGGCTTGGGCTGAGACAAGGAGGCCTGAGATGTCAAAGGTCACCTGCCCACTTCTTTTCTGAGTCTAACGAGTAACTTAGGTTTTCTTGTTTTCATGAGTTCCAAACTAACCCATTAGCAAAATAAAGAGCGGCCTGTTCAAATTCTTTCTGCGAATGGTTCCTGGGTTCCTTAGGAGCAAAAGGCCTGTGTTCTCCCAGGAGCTGGCTTTGCTCTCTGTAGAGCTGTGTTTTCTTCTCCCACTTAACTGTCAGGACTCCACCTATGCAAAGCAGTTTTCTTGTTCTGAATCACATTTTTCACCTGTGCCACAACTAATGTGGAATTTGAAAATCAAAATGGGAAGCACAACATGTGATCTGAATGCGATTTTTTTTCAATAACTGGAACTCTTAATATTTAGTTTTGCTTAATGACCTAAGACATGGATCCACCAGGATCACTCTTTCTGCCCCATTCAGCTCACACACAGTAGAATTCATACAACCTGGCTTTCATTTTTTTCATATAAATAATTAATTCTACATTTAAAAACACGTTAAGATGTTTTATTTCTTAATCAGCTAATTTGACTGGGAAACAAAGATGCCTTTTATTCACATTTTCTTTGAGTCGTGTTACTGTAGTAAAAGTTCCCCACAAGATTTGGCCTTCGCTCACAAGTTCTGCGGCTGCCAATTAGTTTCCAGAGTAGCTATTTTACAAAAATGCTTCTCACTTTTAAAAAATGTAATTGAATGTCTGTTCATCACAGAGTTTCTTGTGTTCAAGCCCAGGGTGTTAAACATTTTTCGGGTTGACTTGGGTCAGCTTTGAAAAATTTCAGGCAGTGAAACTTGAGAAGGGACCGTGTGCTATAGTGTGTCCCTCATATCCTGTTAAGTATTAAGTGGATATTTAAATGGACTTGTTATACCTCGAGACCGCCTTAAAGTGAGCCGTATAATTTACAAGACTATTAATTAAATGGGAGGATTGCATGGGATGCACATGTATTTTCACAATCATTCACGTTGGCCCAGGGTTGCCCTTCAATTTTCAGACTAATTAAAGTAACACACTGAACGGCAGAGGATGATGGCTGCGCTTCTGCATAGATGCTAAGACCGATGAAAGTGGAATGGGGAATTTCTCTTTTTTAAAGGGAGGAAAAGGAGTGGGAGAAGAAGAATTCGCCTGAGTGGACCTGACTCCATTCCATTCATGGCTCCCTATTTGTTCCACTCCTGGATCAAGTTTTTAATTTAACAAGACTGCATTTTGGGGGAGTTTTCGACCCCATCTGTTTGGGGCCAGAGTATGCCCCACCTGGTGGTACAATTGATTTTTGAATTAACTGGGCTTTATTTCAGCACAATAGAGTGATTGTTTAGTTGCTTTTAAGCACTAAGATTCTTGGAATCTGATGGGCAAAAAAAATAAATCAGAAAGCAATGTGCAGCTCTCTGGGCTGCTAATTGCATTTGACCCATTATCCTCCACAGCCCTGGTTCAAACTTTGATACGGCTGACTTGGAGTTTGAAATGTAAATGGAAGGGCTGCTTTTGCAGGTCATCATACTGTGGAAAGTCTGTTCCTGGAACACTCTCTGAAGCCTGGAAAAGAGAAGAAACAGATATGAGCAATTATCCCAGGATTGTGCAGCTGCTGGCACTCAGGGCTGGCAGACACAGCCTCGGGCCCCTTCTCCCTGCAGCACCATGCAAGGCAAGGATCTGGGACAGAGGCAGTCGGGCTGCAGCAGAGGTGTCAAATGCCCACGTGCTCATCGCGCCCAAGGAGATGGGGGCTGAGGGGAACCCCCCTCCTGCCTCCCACGCCCCACCCTCACAAAGCATATCGCATTGCCGTATAGTTACCAACTCTTCTTCTGCCTCTCCAGCTTTATCCTCACCACAGTGGCTGTGCCTTTCCATCCATAAAGGCTCTTTGAAAAGAGCACAGGGTTTATAAAACTCCTCTCTTTATTTGCAAAGAAAAGTTCCTCCACTCCTGGGCAGCTCATCCAAAAGCAATAGCTTGCGCTGCTCCCCAGCCTGGGCTAACACAGGATGTGAGTGTTCACCCTCAGCTCGGCTCCCCTGGAACCACAGCTCTCTCCCTGAGTGTGTGTGTCGGGGTGGGGGGGGCGTGGGGGGTGGGGGTTGATCCTAAGTTGATTTAACAGTGACTTTAAAAACAGGGCTAGGCCAGTACTTCTAAGGGATGGAGTTGGGCCCTGAGAGGAGAAAATGTAGAGTGCCGGTGGGGGAAAGGGTAATTTCCAAGTCAGGAGGGGCTTTAGGGGCTCAGAGGCAATTGCAGCTGGGAAGAGGAATTGGATCCAAGCCCCAGCTCTCCAGGCAGGAAGGAAAACCGGTCCTGAAAAGGCAGAGGATGGAGGACCTCTAGGGAGCAGGGCGGCTGACATCACAGAGCCACCTGAGCAGGAATGGCCCCAGCTCAGAGTCTGCAGTAGCACTGGGAGCTGGCTGCAAGGCAGCAGTCTAGAGAGGGGCTTCATTCAAGGGGACAGCCACGTTCAAATCCCAGCATGGCTACTTACTAGCTGTGTGCCCTTGGCCAAGTTATATAACCTTTCTGCCTCAGTTTACCAACTGCTCAAATGGGGACAGTAATACATAGTAACCACACGATAGTGTTGTTGTGAGGAATTCAGTGCCAAATCCTGGTGCATAGTAAGTGTTTGATAAGTTCCAAGTAATGTGATCATTAGAACCGAGGTCAGGCCTCGTCTTGTTTGCTGAGGAAAGTTCAGGGTCTTCCAAAGAGCAGCCAGAGTTCAATCAGCAGCATCAACGCAGCACACTTCTAGGGAGGCCTGGGCTTCTGGCAGGCTGAGCTCCCGGCTGGACAGAGCTCACCACCCCCTCACACGGGGGAGGAGGCAGAGGCAGCTCCACCTGTAACAGATTGACGGCACTGGCCTCCTACCTCCTCAAAGCCCACTGACCTTCTTTCTGTCCAGCCTTGCAGAGCTCTCCACACCGGTCCTTTGAGGTGCCTGCCCCGCTCTGTGCCAAGGCGACTACGCCTCCAGGTAAGGCTAGGAGGCTTTCCTGCCCTCCACTGAACTTTGACCTCTCCCCAAAGAATGGGAGTCCAGTCTAATCTTGCTATTTGCTGGATTTGACCCTGGTTTCTTTTCCCAGTGGGAAATTAAAAGATGATGCTTTTGCAAGAGTTTAATTATAGTTCCTGTGTGTATTAAAGGGCATGTAAGGCCCCAACTTTGACAGTACTGCAGGAGCCATCCCACCCGTGTTCTCAGCTCTGAGTTGGAGAGATGTGCTGTGTTTGGGCCCAGGTCTACACTGCACCTGGATCCCTATATTTACCAGTAAATAGAAGCACATGGAGTTATTAATTAGCATTTATGAGCTCATTAGCATTCATAAGTAATGTCAACACAAGATGATGAGCTAAGCTGGATTGTTTGGGAAGGAGAGATGAGAGAGAAAACTTCTCCCTCCACTTGGATTCATATAAATGTTACTTCCCTAGAATCGACCCCCACCTAGGAGTCAGCAGAAACAAACACAAATACACAAGGCAAGACAGTAAATTCCCTGGATATGAGGGTAGCCTCTTTAGAGTTTCTGGTTCCCATTACTAATCTACTTCATATTGAATGGATTTGAGACTCCATTTAAAGAAAACACACAGTAGCAGTATTGCCATCCAGGGTGGCCACATGTGATTCTTTTTCATGAACTTTTCAAGGTGAAAGGAAACTCAGAGATCATTGCATCATCCTACCATGCTTCAGGTAATGAAACCCAGGTCCTAAAGTTGGAGCAGAATTGGGTCTGGAAATTCCACATCTCTGCCTCTTTTTCTGTAACTCAAAAATGGATGAAATTGATCCATCAGATTTCAGGCTAAAAAGTCCATCTAGCTCCAATGCGATCACTTTGTTTGAAACTGTCCTCTCTACCAAGAAGGTATGCTTCTTTCACTCTAATGTCTTTTGGGAACCAAGCAGCACTCACTTCCCCTTTGGTCAATCTTTCAGCCCAGCTCAACAAGAATCAATGGCAGCTGGTGTCTGTACTTTGGTTCCTTCTGGGCAGGGCAACCAAGTGAATCACTGTGGGAACTACCTGGCTTCTGATGAAATTATACTGGGCTGAAAGAATCCAATTTCCTAATGTCTGAAAGGGGCTTTTGCAGGGGAGAGAGCAGGAGTTGGGTGAAGGAGGGGACAGAGACATGGTTAGAAACCTAGAGACCCCTAGAAGATTTTCAACTCTCAGTCCTTCTAGCCATTTGGAAATCTGACCATTTTTATGCAGATCTACAACATCTGAATTAAATTTAATAGTGGTTTTAATAGGTTAAAAAGAAACCACTTTTAAAGCTTCTCCCACATTTGATTTATACCAGGTGTTTTGCTCACAAAAAAACTACTCACAAAACGATGGTCCCACAGTTTTGGTTGTAACACTCACCTTTTGTTGTTGCCTTATACAGTCTTAGCTATATTAAACTTTTATCTGATGTCTAAAGGGTACCTTGAATCTCTCAATTATGATGCCTGATTTCAAACTTGATTTTCGGCAGCAGACTGTCACAGCCATTCGGTTCTGAGTCTCTGTGTGTAGGCTGTAGGTCGACACCTTGGGCTATGTTGGAACAAGTTTGGCATTAGATCTGTGTGGACTAGATGAGAAACGAAGGAAGACCAAATGCTGACCCAGGATACAAACTGTTCAGTTCTTAGAGCCTCTTATGGATCCCTAATTTAGAACAGCTGGCCCAAGTGGGACATCCTGGTGCCATAATTTTTCAATACTACCACACTTCTGCAAACAAGCAGGGTTTCCATGCTGGTAGACTGGCCATAGTTCTTAATCTCATTGTTGATTATCCCAGTCCATCATTTTTTGTTCTCTATGGTTATCAGTGAATAAAATAACTGAGAAGCCTAAGGTGACCTCTATTTCATATTTGAGTTCACCTGCGTAGAACACAGGGTTCGACCTGGAATTCAGTGTTGACTTTCAACTTGGTCAGGAGCTAGTTGCCAAACTGGTTCACATGTCTCCTGTTTCCTACTCCATGATGATCTTTCTTGACTTTTTTCCTTCTTTGCCTATTAGTTCATCACTGGATATAATGTTGTCTGATTATTAGAGTTCATTGTCTTCTTTAAGCTTCCTTGGGGCGCTGAAATCTTGGGTTGTGTGACTAGGATGAGTGGTAGCCTCATGTGGGTTCTCTGTCTTCAGAATGATGGTCAGTGAGTTTTACTGACTCAGCAAAGTAGCCCACACCAGTGAGGCCTTTCCAAGACGTAACTATGCGCAGGCCTAACACTAACAATGTGCAGGAGCTTCTGGATGGCTATCTCAAAGAACAAATGTCCTCCTGGAGCTCTGGGCCCATAATTAATCACTACTTCCCCTGCTGTGCCTTTGGGCATTGCTGTTTTAAATAATGTGGGTGGGGGGGGGGGAAGGGGCAATTTTCAGCAATAGAGAAAAGCTAAAAAGGCATCAGCAACTCCAATGCTACAGACTCTACCAACAGGGAGTGACCTCAGACATGTCTTTTTAGCAGCCAGATTTGCTAGTATCTTCCAGAACTGAGATCTGCTGTTGGTGTAAAATGCTTTTGTAAGGTGTCATGCACGGTGACGAAAACACCTCAAGCAGCTGCATTTTAGGGAACTAAGAGAGGCAGCAGCAAGCAGGAGACTGAAGAGAAAAGACTGAAAGACACATTAGAACCCTACTCCCCACAGAAACCCTGTCAATGGCTCCACATCATCCACAGGACAAAGCTGATGTTCCTCAGCATGGAATGTAACAGCCTTCATTTTCTGATGCCTGCTTGCCCTCACCTTGTCCTCTATGCTCCAGCAACATCCAGACACGCTGTTTTGCACCCTGTATCTTTGCTCTGCCTGGAATATTCTTCCACTGCACCCTGATCTTCTTTTTCTTATCCTACAAGATGAAAGTTCAGGCTTCAACCCCTTCTGGAAACTTTGCATTACCGTCCTTCCTCGCTGACAACCACATTGGATAAGACACCTTTCCTGTATGCTCATCTCTATCACTCCATTTACAACGGTATTTATAATAGTTTGGTTAAGTGTCTTCTTCCTTCACTCAACTGTGAGCTTCTTAAGGGCAAGAGCTATGTCTTATTTCTCTTATTCATTTTCTTATTCCCCGTACCAAGAACAAAGTCTAAGACAGTAGAAGTATAATAAATGTTCAGTGGATGAATACTCGGCTTCAAATAATACGAAAAGGCTGTGGAGGGGTGGTAAATGCCATCCAATAGCCTAACCTGGTGTATCAGAAATGGAAGGACTAATTTTGAGCCAAACATTCAGGCAGCCTGAAAGACAAAGAAACTGAGCCCCTAAGAGTATCAGTATCTATCTCCACCAGCCCCAGCCCTGCAGACACAGCCCCTACTACTGTAGCTGGGGCAAACTGTACCTGCAGTTGGTTTCAAGATTGCAACTGATACCATTATCTCCTTCTTCTAATAACCATTTTAGATTCTCTTCATCCTCAGCTAGCACCTCTTCTGGTCTGGGTGGCTTACCTGGTGGAATGACCCAGACTCTCATCCTTGAGGGGTCTGAATCCCTGAGCCTCTTCTCAGGCCATAGTTGCTTCATTTGTCCATTTACTATCAAAATTGGGTAAGAGAATACCTAAAGACACACAAATGGTTCACTTAAGTGGTAAACATAGGTCTCCCTGCCCCCACTGTGTAAGTACAGCCTTACCTCTTCTTGGTCAGGGTCAAATCCTACTGCCAGAATAGTGGTCCCTTGGTACATGGAGTCCAAAGTGACCAGCCAGCAGTCATAACTTAGAGTTCAGTGGAACTCTTGCTGTGTCTCCTGATGGAAGCTTTCTCCCTTTGAAAACCAAAACCTCTAAGCCTGCAAAGCCCAGAGTTGTGGGGAAGGGCAATACAAATTCCCCAAGTGGATTACTGGGAGTAATGGAAAGCACAGCCACACCTACCTTTACTCCTTGGTTCATGGACACATGTGTTCTTCCTATTGGGGCACAGCTCCATATAATAGTCATTGATTTAGAATGAATAATGCAACTTAAAGGTTAGTGCCTGATCCTCACAGATACCATTCCCGAGCTGGTGCCCCAGCTTGGCTTTCAACAGGCCATTCCATCACTCCAGTAGACTAGCTTCTCCTAGTTGGTGCTATATGAGATAGGATGAGTAGATCCCATGGCCATGTGCCCTCTGGTGCACCTCCCTTGCCAAAAAGTGGGTCCCTCGGTGTGACATGGTAAGATGTGGGATCCCTGTCTATAGATCAAATACTCTAAGCCCCGAGATGCAAATGGTTGTGTAAGCTGAGGCTCTACAGGCAGGAAAGGCAAACTCTGTAATATCATATTTTCAAGTTAAAATGAATTGTTGCCTCTTCTAGCAATGTAGTTAAATTGCCACCAAGTGGCTGATTGGTGATCTCAAAGGATAATGCCATATTGGGAACTGTTCTCTGTTGCTGACAGATTAGACATTTGGTGGCAGCAATAGCTACATTAGCTAGGTGAGTGGGAGCCATGCTGTGGACCCAACCCTGCCTCCAACCCTGCCAATATGGCTGCTCCATTTATGCACCCATTGTGCCAGCACTGGAGTGATCCATGGCAGTGGTTGGTTGATGTCAATTGGCCTAGTCATTTTCTCTTGTTGTTTAATGCCTCTTCTATGTTGGATGCTCTCTGGTGGATGTTAACCTATGATACAAAGATCTTCACCCTTCATGCCCATTCCCACAGGAATGCCTCTTCCCCAGACCTCTTTGTCTTCCAATCTTCTTCTTCCCAGCTCCTGACCATGCAGCCAAGACATTTAACATTGCCCATGAGTTTATATATCTTTCCCCACATAGTAGATGAACAGGTGCACCATTTGAAGCTACACTTACAGGGAGGATTTCCACTAATCAATGATTTCAAGTTCACCCCTCAGTAGGGCTTTAGTGCAGCACCAGCCCATTTTTGGCTTGCAGCCACATACCAGACCAAGACATTCATGAACCATGTGAGGCCTTTTACATTCTCCATCAACTGGTCATTAGGGACTCCCATGCAGCCACAGGTGTGCACTGAGGGAGAACAGTGCAATGGTGGTGGATGACATGGGGTCTGGGCCACCTGATCATGCAGTTTACTTGTGCCCTCTGGCCCTGCTCATGTCCAGTCCTGAATGCACCCCTTCCATCTTGCAATGGATTACCTTTGGGCTCACCCACCCAACCTTATGACTTGTTGGGTCTAACAGAAAACAGTTCATGACGGACACTTCTAGCCTCATGATCATTTGATGACTAACAAGCATCCAAACCATACCAGGAGCTACTTTTCAAAATGCGTACAGTCTATCCTCTGGGGCCTCCCAATCAACATATTTATTTGGTGGGATTTTTGACCTTATATGATATTTCCATTCTGTCATGCCCATTTCTCTAGGTGTTTTCATCCTTTCTCCCACCAACTGTCATGGCAATTCATTTCTACTTCATTTTATGTGGCCTATTACTTTCCCCAATTTTCTGAGAGCCATCCTAGCAGAATATTTGCAGCATCTCAGGATACTTGCCAGATGTCCTGGATCCCAGGAGAGTGCTTCCATATATAACTTTATACTCCACCCACCTTGATCCAGTACTCCCAGAACCCAGGCCTTTACATAATGTCCCAGATCCTGCCAGCACTTGTTGGCTAGATCCTGCCATTCCTTCAAGGTATAGCACCTTTCCTCCCCTAGCAGGCCCAGAACTTTCCCAGCTGTCGGTGTTGTGGCTTAACCCTATTTATTAGTCTGGCTGCCAAGAGAGGGGATGTGGAGGCAGATCTTCAAGGGAGGGGGACACATTTGTCTTGCAAGGCAGAGGCCTCTGCATCTTCTTTAAGCAAGAGAGAAGTAGTACTAGCCTTTAACAGAGATGAGTGGGCCACTTCTGCATGCCTGGAGGGTTTAGGGGAATCTGGAGACTTGAGATGTTCAAGTGCATCAGCTCAGATGTCACTATCTCTTATCTCAAGGTCCTGCTCTTTCCCAGTCAGAACCCTGGCCTCACATAGCACACTTACCGAGGACAAGCATTCAACCTTCCCTGGAATTCTGCTAATTTATGATTAAGTTCTAGCCCTGATCTTTGACTTTTTCTGCCCTCTAACTACAGAAAATGAGGCTTAGTTTATACTGAATCAGTGAGGCCTTCTGGTTTTCACACCGAGACTTTAATTGCTAGTTAATTACTCTCTTTTTCCAAAGCATTAATTGCCCTCAGCAATAGCCATTCAATGCCATTGTTCTTATAATCACTATTTCCCCATATTTCTCAAATACCTGATACATTCACCCATTAGTGCACTCCCTGCCACCAGCACACCATCCCAGTTCACCACTGCTACCTTGTGCTAGGATCTATCACTGCTCCACCTACCCCTGGAGATGGCATCCTCATTACCAGTGGCTAGCAGGTGATCAAGCTCCAGAATCCCATCTTAGCATCGCCTTTCTTGAACCACTCCTAGTACCAGCCGTTTAGGTTGGGTTCTCTGAGAATCAGACTTTGAATCAGAGATTTGTGTATAGGAAGTTTATTAGTGCGTGCTCTTGGGAATCACTATTTGTAGAAAGGAAAGCAAAGGGAAGGAAAGAAGATTGAGCCAAGGGAGAAGTTGGGTTATGATGTAGTCACAACAAAGGCCTCAGCCAACCTCACAGAGAGCTCTGAAGCTGGTTTGCACTTAGGAGTTGTCCCAAGTTGGAGTGAGGTAGACAGACCTTTATACTCCCCAAAAGCAGTCTTTGGATGCAAGCTGCCCCAGCAAAGGGGTGTGACATTGGGTGAAGAGGCTCACCTAAGCAGAGGCAATTAGCAGAGAGGACTGGATGTGGATGGTACAGGGTATAGAACCCAGCTCTACCTCTTATTAACTGTATGACCTTGGGTAAGTCAGTCATGCTAACTGGGCCTTACTTTCCTGACTTATAAAATGGAAATAACAACAATGCCTACCTCAGAGTGTTGTCATGAAGATTAAATGAAATAATAATGTGATGCACCTTAATACAGAGCCTAGTACATGATAAGCACTGTAGCTTCTTGTAGTTATAAGAAGCTTAGTGTTTATATGGGAAGCTAAGACTAAACTAGAGGACACAACAGAAAGAGTTACTAAATTGTGGGCAGAAGAAGCTTAGAAGAGGTGGAGATCAAAGGATAGTTTCAAAGAGGAGACAGTCAATAGATACCATGGAGTTTAGAAAGATGCAACAGGAGGAGACAGCAGCCAGGTGGGATATTAACAAGAGCAAAGGCCCAAGAAACAAACATGGCAATTGCAGGGCGGTGAGGAATTCAGCCTGGCTGCCGGAGGGCTTCCTGCCCAGAAGTAGACTAGGAGGGGAGTGGGTTGTGGAAGCTTAGAAATCCAGGTAGAAAAGCTGCTCTGGAGACCCCAGAAAATCATAGTACAGTGGGCTCAGAAGTGGTGTGAGGAGCATCCCTGAGGAATGAAATGTCCTGGAAGGAGAGGGAAAAGGAAGAGGATGGAGACAGGGAAGAGAGAGGGAAGAGAGCAGGACGAAGAGAGACAGACACAAAGGAGAGAGACATTTGGAAGAGAAAGAAGGCTTAGAACAAATTGGGATTAAAAGCCAATCCAGAGCCAGCCCTGATGGCCTACCGGTTAAGGTTCAGCGCTCTCACCACTTCGGTGGCCTGGGTTCGCTTCCAGGTCATGGAACGACACCACCTGTCTGTCAGTTGCCATGCTGTGGCAGTGGCTCACATAGAAGAACTAGAATGACTTACAACTAGGACATACAAACATGTACTGAGGTTTTGGGGAGGAAAAAAAAAGAGGAAGATTGGCAAGAGATGTTAGCTCAGGGCAAATCTTTCCCTGCTTAAAAAAAAAAGGCAATCCAGAGAGTGAAAAAAAAAACCAGAAATGAAGAAGAAATGTAGAGTAGAGTTTTTGGAAATGATGGTCTTTTAATTTCAGAAGCTCCAATTCAAAGAGTTAGAGTGTTAGAAAAAATAATAATAATAATTTACGGCTAGGTCAGCTGTTTTACTTCCTTGGGAAACAATACAAATACACTTATTAAGAAGCCCAGTGTTTTGCTATATTATAAATAGTTCTGATTTAATGTCCCTTCCCAAAATGCCTACTTTTCCAACAGGTGCAATATGACACCATCTGCCCAACAAAAGAATCTAAATGTCACCAACTTCATAAGAAAATGAAATTGGCTGTTTAGGACCCTAGTTTATGATGATGATATTTAATAATTTGTACTTATATAACAGGTAGGGGCATAAAATAAGTTATAAATGTTAAGTCTCTAACTCACACAATAACTCCTTAGAGAGACAGGAAACACGACCCGCCCCTTTCAACAGATCCATTCATTCCACAAACATTTATTGGGCTCCGACATGCTAGGCATTGTAATGATGCAGAAATTTGGCTTCTTGGAGTTGGATTCATGCTGTTTGAGTGCCTGCTCCCCCAGCAGAAATGAGAGCCTCTCGAGAGCAGGAACCATGACTTTTTCTCTCTGAAGTCCTAGGGCCCAGCTACATCTGGAAAAGGAGAATTGTTCCATAAATGTGTGTAGATTTTTAAAAATTAAATACCCGGATTTAGCTATAAGTCTACGCTACTGTTATTAAAAACATAAACCCAGAAACTCTTGACTTCTGAGCCACCACTAACCACTGGACCTTACTTCCTGTGGAAACACCATCCTCCCGCCCCCAGTCCAGTGCTCTTCTGTCTGCTCCTTTAGACGGTAAAATATTCACTCATCCTCTGAACGCTGTGAATTATGCAATTTCCATAGCTCTTTGCACTTATTAGGGACAAGGTTGAGGCTAAGGCTGGGCCCCACACTAAGATTTTCCTTTTTCTTAAAGATTTTGGCTTCTATAAAGATTTTTATATTGAGCAGAAAAATAGAATTTTGGATCTAGAAATCACTCCAAGTCAATATCCTCTTGTTAGTCTGGGGTGGGTGTGGGAAAGTTCCACTTGGCAGTTCTGATTAATAACGGAGTCCCAACTGCTAGCACATGGCCAGCAGGAAGTAGGAATAAATTGGACACCGGGCTTCTCTCTGACTCAGGCCTCGGGTCGCACTGTAGGGGTGAAACCACGCTCCAGCGAGATTCTTCACAGGACCCCTCTCACGGGGTCCAACACAAACCTATCCTGTTCCATACCAAAATCCTAGTGAATGGGAGCAAGAGATAAAGTCACAAGTTTGTGCCCAAATCTTGTACCTTCTCTCCCCTGTACCCCACATCCCAATGTGGGTGCCATTAAAAAGTTGAATCTCTAATAGCTAGAAGGTAACCCTCACTCTCAGAACTAAGGCAGTGGTGGCCCCTGGCGCTAATCATGAAAGCAGCATAAGGACTGAAGTGGCACCAAAAGGCCCAGCTGCTCCACCCCAGGCCCGGACCATTGTCCTTGCGACAGCCCCAGTGGAAGGTCCATTTTCACAAACGTCAAAAATCAGACCCCAGACACTCACTAGCCAGAATACACCCTAAATAAGTTGCTGGCCATTTCAATTACACAGGTTATCATTTCTCTTTACCTTTTCCTCCCTAACTTTGCTCAGTGAATGTGAAAGCTCTCTAAAGAGCTTCGGATGATTACACATAAACAGCACATCTGAAGAAGGCTGGAGAAGTCGAAAGGAAAGGACTTGGCTTCTCTCATTCTTTGAAAAATATGTCCTGTATCACTTGGCTGAAATTGACAGGGAAAAAAAAAAGAATCTCAGAGTTTCCTTCTTCTGCTTTTCAGGGGAGGAGGGTGGCACAGTCTTTCTACGGCTGAGCCCACAGTTGTACACGACAGTTAATATTTCCAGGGCCCTGCGTGGGATACCTTTCCCAGAATTCATGTTCTCAATGGGAAACTGAAATAGCGCGTGAGAGTTACCCTAAGTAGATTTAAATAATTAAATTCAAAAATTCTCAACCCACTTGCTGTTTCAAATTTATTTCTTTAATAACAACTCAGACTCAGCACCAGACTGGATTAAGACTTCATTTATTCGAAATTTAAGGTATCTCCAGCTCTGGGTGCTGTTTTTAAGTATTTAAGGGGAAATTTGTGCGTGGTGAAAATGAAGAGACTGCAGCATTATAAATTCATTTCCTCTATTAGAAGCAGGGCCGCGCCTGCTCGCCGCAGCTGTTCTGGGAGGCAGTCCCCACAGGCCGGAGGGCGCGCCGCCCAGTAGACGACCCTTTGTTTCCCCAGGAGGGGAGATCTGGCCGGTCCCACACCCTCCGCAAGAACTATTTCCTCAGTGGCGCCAGGCAGTTGGGCAGGATCATCTGGGGTGGTTTTCATGTGGCAAAGCAAAGCATCCTCTGGGATTCCAGGGCGACTTCTAAGGATCCTTTTTCATCCGTGACCTCAAACCATGCCTCGTCCCAGGCCCCAAAGATGGGAGGCCGCGGCGGCCCGAGCGGAGTTCGCTGACCTCGGAAATAACCCGCCCCGATCCACTCAGCAAAGCAGAGAGCAACTCCGACAACAGGTGTTCCGGCGCAGGTAACAGCACCCCCCCCACCCCGTACTTACTATTCACGCTAACAATTTTACCAACAAGCGAGTTTCTTATACATTCATCGCCACCCCCAGGCATTCATATTCTTTTTAAGTACAGAAACCTTAATTAGATTTTGACCACAGACCCGGATTTGACTTACCCTGACAGGGTTTCCATTAGTGTAATCTGTGGGGGAATTCACTGTTTTAACATCTGTGTGCCGGAGGCCTATCTCACATTTACTGCAAAACTCTGAAAAGCCTCCCTTGTATGCCTGTATGTTTCCTCGTGCTCCCAATTTCACAGAAGTCATTTCAGCACCAAACGGTAATTAGCAAAGGGATGGGCCTCAGCTGACATGAATGCAATTTATTGTTTTCCACGAGGCCCTGAACCAGCAGACAAAGAACACAGTCTAGCTGTCTGGCATTTTATTAACTTGTATTGTGCGGTGCACCTTACTGGAGGGAGATCTTCAAGAGGAATTCAGCAGTTCGTGTGTGGCAACACGCAGACTTTGGAAGAATATTAATTTCGGTTCAATTAGGCAAGTTTTGTGGTACCTCAGCCTGTAATATAGGACAGCCACTTTTATAATTATCTTCCATATTAACTTTATCATCACCAGACTTTTGCATAAATGCAACCTTTCATCTTTAAAATGCCAACACTTCTTCAATTTTGGCAACCGTACAGCACTGCTAATTATTTGCTCATTATGTGTGGTTAACTGATGAATCATTAATAAATGAATGAATGGCTAATATATTTTTATGGTAATTGGAGATATAACTGATTGCAGACTTCCTTAGCTTCTCAAAACGGCACTGAATGAGCAGTGGCTGCCTAATTGTTTACAGATGATATTTAGGCCCCCACCCAGTGTTTCCCACAGTTGTGGTTTATCACTGGCACGTTCTCATCAGTCCAGGGTGGTGGCTCGCCGAGGACCAGTCTGGGCAGAGGGGAGTGGGCAGCAGCATGAGCAGGCTTCCTTTCTTGTGTTTCTGTCACCTCATTTGTTTCAGCTCAGCTGACACGTAACCATGCATGGGCCTCATGGCCATTTGCTAGCAATTCGAAGACTCCTCGTGGACTCTGTTTGCCTAGGCGTTGGCAGGGCCACGGCTATAACACTGCTGTGGTTACCCTGAGTCAAAAACATATAGAGTCGGATGCTGACACACAAACACGCATGCCATCTGACTGCCACTCATCCTGCTTGGCACACCCGAAGGAACAGTGGCCAGTGGCCACCCAGCCTGGTGTCTCTGTGGTTGAGGAGCCAAAGGAGACCCTTTGCAAAGTTTGGTTGGAAGCCTGGGGTTCAATTTGTACCACTGACACAAGTCCAGAAACTAAAATCAACCAGAGGTCCTTAACTCCATCACTGACCCACTGTTCCTAGTTAACGGATTTGGAGGTAACTGCAGCATTACAAAAATTATACCTATCAGGCCGTAAACCAGTCACCACCTAGAGGTTAAAAACAAAGAGTCTGTATTTGTTGACAATTCTTGTGAAAATGAAAGATAGAACACTGGCCAAATAAAGACTTGTTTAGCTTCATACAAACAGACGGAAGATCAAGTTAAAAATGCAAAGGAGATTACCAATTCTTAATTATAATTATTTAACCAGGTGGGTAGTTTCTCCTAATGAACATTTCCATGAAAACAGAATAACTAATGACAGTCTTAAAGAAGCCTTTGTCTTTCCATGTACTAATGATCACATTTATAAATATGCAGCAAGGCCCCCGTGTACGTTGCTAATGATAAGTAATTAAGCACCAGCGTGGGAAGCCAGTGAAAAGGGTCATGTTAATGCAAGAGAGGAAATTAAAAATGCAATAAAATAAGTTGCCTAGAAAAGATTAAATAAACTTCTGGCTTCTTCTCCTTCCAGAAGAAAAAGAATGGTTTCCCCACTCTCACAGAAAAGCCGTGTCAGGCCATTCAACAGCTGGTTATGAAATCAGACAGTGCAAGTGACTAGCTTGCTCTCTGCCCCATCCCCAATTTATCCCATTGGTTTGCAGGCAGAGGGTGTGGCTTCAAAGAGCACTCTGGGTCATTGGGAGAGAAGATGGACTCCTAAAAAAGGAAGCAGTCGGCCAGCAAGGATGGATACTTGCCACTGGCAATTAAACAGGACTTCGGTTGTTACTCCTAATGTTCCACTTGTTTATTAAACCATGTTGACCAACCTGGATTTTTTTCTCATCTTCTAAATGAGAGAGGACAAGATGGATGCCTTTTCCAACACAGCAGAATAAACTCTGTCTCTCCACGTTGCCTGCTTCCCCACCAGACTGCAAACTCCTGGAAGGTGAGACCATGACTCTGTGTGACTAGACCTCGTGTCCCTCACACCTAGCACGGCATCAGATTCAGTGAGTGCTTAATAAGTGCTGGCTGAATCAGTGAATGAATGAATGAATGAATGGTCAAAGTAGATCATCTCTAAACCAAGGAGCAGTTTGTCAGAGAACCCTTTACCATCACTCCCCATCCAAGCAGCCCTGCCACCCAAACACTTGGGCCCCGTCGAAAGACATGAGGCATTCCTCTCTCTCATTCAGGTCCTGAGAAAGACACCAACTCTTTCATCAATGTACCATCAGCAAAAGGAACAGAAATGTGAGGCTTTAACCAAAAATTGGTCTTGGTGAAAAATCGTACAGTTGACTGTCAGACTGTTTGGGGACTAACTAGAAATCCCAGCGTTTCTATTAAGCATTAAAGACACATAGAATGAAGAAGTGGTCTTCTCAGCAAAAGAAAAGGAACGTGTATTTGGATCTCCAAAGCTCTTAAATAAGGGCAATTTTGATTCTCTTCTTAAAGTATCTTAGTGAAGCTTTTAAACCACTGAAGGTTTTCTCTTTCAAACATTTCAGACTCAGTGGTTAATCCCTCAGTGAGAGGAGTCTAATTCTCCGTGGCCGCGGTCTGGGGTTAACAAGCAGGCAGCCTTGATCTGAAGAAAACAGCCGCAACCAACGAGAATTAAACCTGGGTTGGATATTTTGGGTAGTTTTTCCTTTTTATGTTTTTTCTTGAACAAGTTCTAAGAAACAAGTCATAGGCAGCAAATCCAGGGCTTGAATCTTTCTGCCTTGTTTTAATACTCCGTCTGAATTCAAATGAATCATTTCCTTTTACATAACATCTTCAACGAGGCCACACTTCTTTTGTTATCAGAGTGTTGTCATCGGCATGCCTGCTTGACTCTCGTAAAGGCAATTTAGTACCTGACAGTCGAGCTCCGTGTGTGCGGGCCTGGATTTGCCTTACAATGGGGCAGCCAAGGGACCCTGGGGAGCACGGGGCGGCACCGGGACACCTAAGGTGCATCTTGCATCAACTTCTCAGGCGGCAGGCCTTTGGTTTCTTAGGGCGTGCCTGGTCCTTCCTCCTGAGAAAGTTCAGATGGCGACAGGGACACTCTGCAAGCTTATCCTGACCCCCAGTGGCCGGCCCTGTCATCGGTCCTACGCCAGTCCCCACTCCTGCAAGCCCCAAGGTTCCCCAGATCCCAGGGACCCAGGCACCATGCACTTTAATTGACAATTAAAACAAACTTCGATTCTCACAAGAATCAACCGAGTGAAATTTCGCAACTGCAAATTTCACAATTCAATTCCCTTGAAGCAAAACCAGCAGTCTCCCTGAGGTTTCACTCCACACCTCTCCATTTGTTGTTCAACTTCCCCCTCAAGTTTCTCTTCCCACACACCATTTTATTTTAGAGTCAGTCATGGAAGCAGTTTAATTATGTTTCCGGGGGTCCCCGCCTCGGCCCTGGAGCTGAGTCGGCGTTTCCGCAGAGCCGGGGTGGGAACCGGGCGCAGGTTTAGGAACAGAGCCCTGGGCCCCGGCCCCCGGCCCGAGGTGGGTATCAATGGCCGCTGCTGCCCAGCTTGCAAACCACCTGAAATAAGGCTTCCGTGGCCGTGAATAGAATGGAGTCAGCAAATACGTCTGACCCTGGCTACAGGGCGCTGTGGTACATATCTATACTAAAAAATATTTGTTATTTATCTGAAATTCACATTTAACCTAGGGGTCTCTATTTTATCTGGTAACCCTACCTAGTGAAGAAAGGAAAGGTTCTGATTTATGGTTTTACAGATCCGCTTCCGACAAGGCAGTCGGACTTTAGATAGTCCAGGCATCCTTAGGGGGCCTGGGTGTCCCCTAAGGGTTAGGCGAGAATTTTTTTTAAACAGTAGGAAAATAGAAAGAACGCAGTTTCTCATAGCTCCCCCAGGCTCAGACGTCCCAGTCCGTTGGCCCATTTCTCAGACTTTCAGCCCTGCTCCTCCTCTCCTCCCTCCCTATCTCCAGAGCAGGAACAGACTTCAGGAACAGACTGTCCTGAAGGGTCCTTTTCCCACAGTCAGCCTTCCTGAATCCGCTACAGGTGTCCTTGCTCACAGAGGTGGAAACAAAAGTCACAACCAAGGTAACTATTTTTAGGGGGTAATAGATTAAACTGCAGCTGGGCCTTCAGAGTGGCTACAGTCTGAACTGCTGTTTGTATCCACTGAAATGTAAAAAAGGTCAAAAACCAAGTTTTGCATTACTATCTTCCATTTAAAAAAAAATGTAAAAAGGCTATAGCCTTGGGAATCCTGTCCATATCTGTTACCAACAACTCTGAACACCACCTCTGCAAGCTTGTCAGTTAAACCAAATGCTAAATGGAAAATATTTGGCGGGATTTAAAATTAGACCCACACACATTACTTACAGATGTTTCCATGAAAAACACTTGAAACTGAACCACACCAAGTAATAAACCCCACAATGGTGTATTTTTTATACCCCAAGTTAATTTTTATTATATAAGTAGCCATATGAAGAAGGTATTGCATACTGCTTAAATGAAATACGGAGGAATGAAATCAGCGGTATCCCTTTACAGCATATGGCCCAGCACATCAAATTACAAAGCTTTCCACATCTCATTAACTGCAATGAGTACAGTGAGTTTTCTAATAAGTCACATCTTTTTCACGTGAGTGGTGAGCAGTGACTTATTGTAAGAATCCACAGGATGACCCTTGTGCTGAAATTAAGAACTAATCTAAAATGGGCAGGGTCACCTGGTCAAGACTGATCATAACATTTCCTCATTATTGTTTTAGCTGGCATTGAAGCATATGTTTTCCTGGTGCCCCAGCTGAAAAATGCCTTTGATAATTTCACTGACAGCAAATAACCCACACACTGCCATTTAATGAGTTCAGGCAGGATTAGCTGACAATAAAGAATATAGTATAAATGTTTTTATTAGAACTGATTTATTTTTTAGCTGCAAAAATAAGTCACGTCGAAATGCTGAGCCGACTTCTCCCTTGCGATAGCCCTGGCGGCAATGCGGGTGAAAGGCGGGAGGTATAGGAGCCCAGGGCCGGCCAAGACGATGCCTTCAGGCTGCAAATGGTAAAAGGCAAATACCAGCTGGAACCCACACTCAGATGTCAGGTTCCTCCTTTGCACAACAAGGAAAAAAATACTTCTACAATTGCTCATCATGTGGCCTTTGGTTGAGATGAATTACCAATTTACAACCTCTTGTGTTTGGAGAGAAGCAAACTGTGCTCTTTTGAGGCAAGAATCAGGAACCTAAAATCATTCAAGCCTTCTTGTTTATAGGGCCAGAGTGAGGCCAAAAATCCATTTCCCTCTGTGCTCTCAGCCCATTCAATGACGAGTTTCTCACCATCTGCACTAATAAATATGGACTGGTGTGTGTGTAACCAGACACTGAGGACAAGGGAAGAGTGAAAGGGTTTTAAGTGGTTGCAAATTGCCCTCCTGCTGAGATAACAGCAGTCTGCATGTGAGCCTCAGTTGTCACACATTAAGAATGGGCATTTGGCTTCTTTTCACACAGCTGTGAGAGAAGGGGTAGGTTTCTGAACGACTGGAGAGAAAAGGGGTCTGTTGTTCTTAGAGAGGCAGGCTTGCTAGTGGCATCTTGCCCAGAAGCTTTCTTCACAGCTCCAACCACGGGGACTGGAGAAAGGATAAGCAGACCCGTCTCTGGAGCTGGGAACAAACAGGTCATTGGAACTGGTGAGATGAGCCCTGAGATGGGGGCCATAAGTCCCAAGGCTCAGCAGAGACCAGCGGGATCAAAAATGGAGGCAAGGCCGGAAGGCTGATGTAGCCCAGCATGTAAGGAAGTCATCCTCCAGGTCAAGATGAGTTGCCTGGGAGGATCTGAAGGCTTGAGATTGGCTCCTAAGCACAAGTAGTCATAGGAAATCTGTCTTGGGAAGATGAAAAATAGCATTAAGAAGGTGGTGTAGGTTAGCAGGGCCCAGTGGTGACTGTAGCGTAGGAAAAGCAGCCGTGAATAACAGACTCAGCGTTCTTCCCCCTCGACAGAAGGAAGTGACTCCCTGTTCTCAGCATAATGTAATATGCAACTGGAGGAGGTTTGAAGAGACTACCTTTGGTGACCTATGGAAGAGTCTCGGGAGCAGGAGAGCAGCCACACAGAGTGCCCTGTACGTCAGAAAGTGCATCTAGTAAATGCTAAGGAGTAGGAGAAGATCTTTCGGTCCAAACACTTCTCAATACATCCTCCAACAGAACGCAGCCTGTCCCAAGATGGGAATATGAAACCCAAGTCACCTATCCCCTCTGTCAGGTGATGAAAACATGAGGGGAGAGGACCCCGGGAAGCAAGGGGGAGTCTGAAGCATTGGGTCCAAGGGAGGAGATGGAGAGAAGGAACTGAAATCAAAGCAAAGGGTCAGCCACTGAGCCAGGCAAAGCAGTGGGACCAGGTTTGGAAGACAGAGGCCGGAAAGATCACTGAGGAGGGGAGACTCTTAAGAAGCACCTGTGGCTGAGCCCTTGGGAGGAGAAGGAACCGTCAAGGTGCCAAGCCTTCAGGAACACACAAGACAAAATGCTGTGGGGCGGGGGGATTAAATGCAATCCCTGGTGTGAAATACGACCCTTCCCACCCAATCCCTGGTGCGAAGGAATTAGCAGTTACCATCCAAAGCAACTGTTCAGGAAAGTTGTGCGTGGTTCACCTGTAGTGTTGTTCCCAGTCTTCAAAATGAAACCAATGTCAGAGCCTTTATCATCTAATTTTACCCTTTGGTTGTAATTGAACCTGCCAAGCCTTCAGTTACACAGACCCCAGCTACTTAACTGGAACCTAGACAAGGATAATCCCTGTGTATTGCTAGGTAACAATAACAGACTAATATTTGCACAACTTTACAGTTTATAACGTGTTGTCATAATGTTTCTTATTTGCCCTTCATTACTATGCTGTGAAGAAGGCAACTTAGCCGTAGCTAGGAAGTGAAAGAGCCAGATCTCAGACCTAAGTCTTCAGATTCCAAGCCTGGTGTCATTTTTATTACAGCAGATAGCTTTTATGTACTGTTCAGATAACACTAAAATGCTCTGGCAGTCTGAAAAAATACCATGTTCTACTCTTGAGAGAATGTATTCAGGGCTTGAAGCAAAGTTCTCCAGGAAGGACCATCCTCTCCTAACCTCCCTCAGAATATGTCTACATCTAAAGTGTGTGTGATGGACCTTCTGCCTTTATTCTTCCCTGACTAGTACAGACAGAACAGTGTTGCCAAGATGACATTCCTAAGACAGATGACTTCCAGGACCCACCCTTGCTGCTCACTGACTGTACTTGGAATCAGAGCCATAGTTGCCTTTTTGGCAAAAGAAGAACATGAGAAAAAAAATCATGTACAGACCTGAATGACAGACAAAAGGACCATAATAAAGAAACCAGCATGGCCTTTAGAGCAGTCACATCTAAGAGGAATTAGGAAACTCTCTCTTCTCTCCTCATTCTTGGCCCCCAACTCCAGGGGCCCAACTTGAAAAGGGTTCTTGTTGAGGAAATAAAGCTCCAGAAGAGTGTTAAAGGTTGGCTGTGCAAATAGATTATAAAAATTCTGCTCCATGTAGGTGGCTTTGGAGGCCTCATCCTCTACCACGGTTTCCTGAACTTGGTATTAGACACTCCCCATCCATTTACCTGAAGCAACCAGGCATAGTACACAAAGTCCAAGGTACACTTAGGCAGATAATTGACATAAGGCATGAGTCCTACGTTAATGAATAAGAAAGAGGTTTAAACCAAAGAAAACATTCCTCCTGTTGTTCTTCCGCTTCTTTCCCAAACCTCCCAAATGCTACCATTTGGCCCTGCACTGTTTCCTACAGCCATCCTTCATTCTGGGAAACAATGGCTTCTGGCAGTCCCACCATTCTCCTTCATGTCACCTCCAAGCTCCTGCCCAAGACACCCCCAAGTACTGGGAGCATCTCCTTTGTGTTTTCTGTGCTGCTTTCCTGTCTGCCTTTGAAGGACCTCTCAATGACTCGAGGAAGGCTTTGTGGCACTGGACTCCCAAACCTGCAGCTCTCTAAAGCCCCTGACATACACGTTAAGTATTGAAAAATTCAACAATCACTTACAAGTTAAGACTCATTTAGAGCCAGCCCTGATGGCCTAGTGGTTAAAGTTCAGTGCTCTCACTGCTTCAGTGGCCTGAGTTCGATTCCCAGTCGTGGAACCACAACCCGTCTGTCACTTACCATGCTGTGGTGACAGCTCACATAGATGAACTAGAAGGACTTACAACTAGGATATACAACCATGCACTGGAGGGCTTTGGGGAGGGGAAAAAAAAAAGAGGAAGATTGGCAATAGATGTTAGCTCAGGGCGAATCTTTCCCTGCAAAAAAAAAAGAAAAACTAAAATCACTGTTCCTTTAAAAAAAAGACTCCTATAATCTTATGGGCTGGAAGGGACACTTGAATCACAGAATTTGTCAGTTTTCAAATATTTCTCTAGCTTATAACAACTTTCATCTGTAACATAAGGGTTCTGGGCCTTCATTTCTAAAGTTCTAGAAGTCCACAGTCTAGAAGGTCACACAGCTAGAGAGCACTAAAATCTGGCCAGAGCCACAGCCGCCTCCCTTCTTAGGTCCGCACTCTTCACTCCATTGCACTGTGTGTGCATACACAAGCATGAGCCAACTTGCTGCTTCCACTCCTCCATTAAAATGCTAATCAATTTGAGCCCGAAGGAGCAATTCTTATCTTTTATGTCCTTAACTACTTAATACAGCATTGGCTACTGAATTGTGTCTCCTTAAATGCAAATACTCTATATCATCCATCTCTGTATCCACCCACCACCAACCACCACCCCCTCCTTTGATGTTTTACATATTGAAGATGCCTGATAAATGCTTTTGAATGAGCCAATGAATGAAGGACCTCCCATTTTTGGTTATCTCAGTGAGTACCGCTCACCAGTTGATTGGAACAGGATATTCTAAACTCCCAGGCTAGGTTTGCCCTCCAGATGTGTTCTCCTATGGTCTTGACTCCACTGTTAAATATCTGTGTCACTCAGCAATTATGTGACCTTGCTACATCTCCATTTCCTCATCTGTAAAATGGGGATAAAATAGTACTTACCTTATAGGGTTGCTGTCAAGATTAAATGAGAGAATCCATAAAAAGCACTGAGAACAGTGCTTAGCAATACACAGCAAAATGCTCAAAAAATATTAGCTATTGTTATTTTATACTTTATTTAGCATAACCCTCATCACACATCACTGTGATTCTTGTTTAATTTGTTGACTTTCCAAAATGCCTGTAAGCTCATGCCTGCTTTTGTCTTATCCCCAGTATGGTGCTCTGGCAGGTGGTAGGTGGTCAGTAAATGTCTGAATGCATCCATGCAAAGATGGGAATATTCAGAGCAGGAATGGGATTGGAGCAAGGAATGCGGAGGAGAGCTTTGCATCTTCCGTTTCTTACTCTATTTCACCACAATGGCTTCCCACAGCCCCACAGCCCACAGCAGTAAGGTGATTTGAAGCTCACCACATTTAGCCACAGATTGACTTTAAAATTATTCATCAGCCATCTCACCACTATCTACCTACCTCAAGATTAGCTGCTGCCACTATCTTACAATTCTCTTATAAAATCAAAAATCTCTTCATGAATGTAATTTATCTTACCAGTTGTGAATATGCACAGTGGTTTATTATCTTAGAATTCTTTGTTGCAGTATTTGCTTAATCTACCTATCCAGTTTATTGGACGCATTAGTTTTTACATTGCAAATCCTATGTTAGGTGCAGAAAGTCCAACAGAATCTGTCATGGTTCTATTGCAATCAGTACTTTATCTGTTGCATCCAGTGCATATCACGACCTTTTGATGTTTAATACCCAACCCCTCCCCCTTGGACACACACATAAACTAAAATGAGTCTCTGAAGGTACATCATTAATGGGTCAAATCTGCTCAAGATTCATCACTCTTACATAATATTACTATTAAACACTGGTATGCCTATTTAAGTACGTTTAATAAGATGTTAATAAATGAATATTATTTCCTTGGGATAGCCAAATCGCATCATGATCACAACATGAATGCAGACACAGGTGCCAACAGAAGTAAAGAACTTGATATCAGGAAGGGTCTCAGAAAGGACCCAGAACACGGTCCATTAGGTTTCTTCCTCGATAGAGCAGCATGGAAAGCTTCACTCCTCACTCATCTAGTCATGTGCTCATTGCCTGACCCTGTCCATGTAACACACAATTTTTTAAAAAAATTTAAAGGGCATGACATCCCTCTTTAAATTGGCCATACAGTGATATAAAGGCTGAAATCAAAATTCCTCACGGCCTTCCCATGAGCGGAATCACGCTCTTTGGAGAGAAAGGGAAGGGAAGGGTGGAGATCCACGTGACGGAATGTGCTGGGTTTGTGGGACAGCTCCTCTGGAATACAAGAGGCACGAATCTCTTGAAGCCAGTTGGAGTCCAAGGTAAGCTGTTTCACAAACACTCAGCCAATAATCAAATGTTTTGAAAAGCACTTAAGCTTAATGGGTTGAGGTGTTAACTCCGCAGAAGCTTCTGTGACTATGGAGAGGGACTGTGCAAGAACAGAGCAACGCCACAGAGCTGGAAAGGGAACACCATCAGGAAGAGTCATGCCTCACACAGCAAACACACAAAAAGGAGGCCTCCTGTGCACAATGAGTGAGCCCAGAATGACGATGATGTGCCGAAGGGAGGTCTGGTCAGTACCAGAATGGTCTTCAGACACCTTGATGCGTCTTGGTAAGAATCAGGCTTCGTGAGTCACCACCCTTCCCAGGCCTACTACAGACCAGACCTTTTGGACCAACCCCTGTACTTCTCATTCTTCCAACCTCCTCTTGGTCATTAGCTCAAAAGCTAAGGATCATGCCAAGACTTTTGGGGTAGGTAAACCTACTGATATCACAGGTTTTCATGTTACATTCTCCCAGAATCTCTGACACAAGGCAGACCATAGAGACATCATCAGGCCCAGGAAGTTCTCCTGCAAGAAGGATGATTTAGTTTTCCATGACTACTCACTCAGTGATTAGTCTTTTATAATGTTGTTTCCTATCAAATAAAGCATTGCCTTTAAAAGGATTTCAGTCTTCAAACTTCCTGTAATTGCATCATACCCTGAATGCTCATGTTCTAGCACCTGTGCCATCTGGCAGCCATCCCAGTTCAGGGGCTGTGCACCAAGGAAGAAAACTGGTTCATCCTAACACCGTTTGACACATGCCTTCCTGATGGTCTTCTATGGTGTAAGACTTTGGGAGGGGCTGAGTCATCAGCCAGTTAAGTGCCTTCTTGACCCTTACTGTTGAGTCATCTGAACAGTATTCACAACCATTGCTGTTGGCTCAGCAACAATTTTACTTTGAAATTTATCCTTCATCAAGAGTATCCAGTCTCCCAGTCTGAGATTTATAACGTTCTTTGAAACAGATAATATATTTTTTTAATGAAAAAGAAAACAACGTAATTATTTATCTAGAATGGGCAGACCTCTGCCAAACCAGGTGGAGACGATGAGCACTCGGGTTTGATTTTTCTGATTACGCACAGCTTTTAGACAGGGGTGGTCGAAAGGACACTTTATTCCTCTCCTTGTAGTCATGATTGCTCTGTTGCAGCTAATCAAACTCTAATTCATTAGAAACTAGGACAAAAAACAGAAAAGAAAAATAAATAATAGCTTCCACCAGCCCTTAAAGCCCTCTGGGCATCTCCAATTAAATTTGGCACCTGGGTCCTGCGAGAACGTGCACTCCGTGAAAGTAGAGGCCTTGTCTGGCTTGTTCACCAATGTATCTCCAAAACCTAGATGAGTGCCTGGCACACTATGGTCACTTAATAAGTATTTGCTGAATGAAGCAATGAATGAATGAACAAACAGGGCCAGAGTCATCCAGAGCAGCAGAGGGGCTAAATGTCATAGTGGATAGAATATGCCATTGGGTTGTGTCCCAAGTCTTTTGACTGGATGAACTTGGGTAAACCATTTTACTTCTCTGAGCTATTTCCCTACCAAAATATGGAAGTGACAAAAATATATATTCCACAGGGCTATTTTGCAGAGTAAATGATAAATTCGTGTGAAAGTATTTCATAAAGTACCAGTTGCCCACACTCGAAATCTGGAAGTTACCGTATATCCACTGCCTGGCTCACCCCCAGCCTCCTAATATCTCCCATCCCCACTTCCCCTCCATTCCTACCACCACTGCCTTAACTGTGGTTCTCATGATTAATCACCCAGATAGTTCCGGTTCCTTCCTAATGGGTTCCCTACCTTGAACCTGGCTCCTCTAAAGCCCCCTGCTGCTGATCAGCTTCACAGGTAAGTGACCTTGCAGTTGCACAGGACCCCACGCTCAGAAGGGCCTCACACTTGAGGTTTAACAATCTGTGGTTTCCATGTTGAAATTCTTAATAATTTAGTGTTTTGGAAGTGAAGACCGTGGGACAACGAACCGTGAGCTGGGGACTTAAGGCCTTAGCTCATAGATGCCACACCTTCCACAACTTCCTGCCTCCTGGGACAAGTTCTCAGCCACCCACTCACCTGCACCCTGGCACCCTGGGCCCTGCCTAGCCTCCCTCCTCCCTAACCTCTCCCACTGACCACTGCCAACTCCACCCCCAGCAGGGGCCTGGGCACAGGTATGGGGAGGGTCAGGGTTGGGTGAGCATGCCTCACAGTGTCTAGGAGTGGGCACAGTGGTGGCTATCTCCATCCTAGGCTGAAAGTGCCACACTGCATTTGGCAGGTGACTTGGTGCAGGCAAGCCTTGTACCCACCCCAGACCCAGATACCTGGAGCGTCCTGACAGAGAGGTTGCAATACTTGTGGGTTGCCTGTCTGCTGAGGGTTGGGACACCAGCCCTCTGGGAAGGGGAGCTGCCTGGCTCCACTTTTCCACCTCTAGCTGGGGTACAGCCCATTATTCCAGCAGCGACTGAAGGGGGAACCTGGCATCCAGTGGGCCACAGTTGTCCCAAGTCTTGGGGTAAGGCCCCAGGCTCCTGGGAAGGTCTGTACTTGCCCCACGAGTATCCCTGTGCCTGACGGACATGACATTAAATAGCAAATTTAAAAAACAACATGACAGGTTGTGACACTGCAAAATAAAGGAAAAAGCTCTATATTTTAGTATCTTTAACAGCATTTTTTCTTGGTTTTTGAATAGGGGGCCTCACTTTTCATTTTGCCCTGGGCCCCAGTAGCTGGTCCTGACTCCCCATCAGACCCTCTAAAGCATGACCCGGATCACGTCACTTATCTGTGAAACTCCTTCAATACTTCCCTGTAACTTGGAGCATAAAGTTCAAGCTTCCTGGCTGGGCCCAGACCCTGCCTCGTCTGGGCGTGCTGACTTCCTCAGCCTCACCCCCTTCCACTCGCCCACCCTCACCCTCCTCCTGGCCACCTTGAAGTATTAGCAGCTTCCTGAACACGCCCTGCTGCTTTGTGTCCCTGGTTCTCACATGCTCTTCCCTCTGTCACCATTCCCCTAGCTCCACTTTTACCTGATTATGTCCTCTCAAGCCTCACCTCCTTCCATAGCCTTCCCTGACCACCCCCAGCCTTGCAGGCTGAGTCAAGTGCTCCTCTGCTATGCTCCCAGCACACCCTCCTCCAGGAGAACCTTGTCAGGGCCCTTGTCACTCTGTCCTACAGTCACTGATGTTCCTACCTGGCCTCTCCGCCAGACTCATGCAGCCTGGTCCTGATAACGACTGTATGTTATGTGACCTTCCATTCCTAGCACCAGGCATAGTGTCTGGCACTTTTTTGGGAAACCGAATTCAATACCAAGCTGGACACGCTGGCTCTCTCTGCCCTTTCCCTTCACTGTCTGCTTAGTGAGATGATCTGAATCAAACAAGTCAGTCACATCAGCCACTTTCTCCAGAGAGAGGAGTCTTTTCAATAAGAAAGATGCCCAAGTCTCCACGTTAAGCCTATTTTATAGACCTACCACTTTCTGACCTGGAAGCTCAACATAAGCTTTTAGATCAGCTAGTCCAGACCCCTCGTCTTGCACTTGCAGGAGGCTAAGTGGCTGCCCCTGATTCTGACCCCTCGGCCCATGCTCCTTCCACAGCTCCATCAGGTCTCACAAACTGGGAGTATGATTTCCTGGCTTTTAATTCACCCTTTTACCCATTTCTCTTTGGAGATACAAGGTCATCCTTGCTTCTGGGTTTCCTTTTTTCAGGATGTGTAGACCACAGTGTTATCCCATCAGTTGTCCAGTAACTCAAAATCTACCAGCCAGTCCTAAAGCAACCCATGATTCTGGCATTCTCTGCTGTCATTTCTCACCAGTGCTTTTTCGTTCCTCCTGAATGTCCGTCAGGTGGTTTAGTAAAAATAGGGAAGGGGAGGGATGAGACTATTGATAGCCATCAGTGATGAGACAATACAGTTACTTCACTAAAGTCTGGGGGTGCTGATGATAAAGAAAGGATCCTTGTTGACATGCAGTATTGACACAGTAGCCACACAAACCACATTCAATATCTCTCTAAACCAGCTGCTTGCTTGCTTGCTTTTGGGGGCAATGTAATTGCTGCCACCACGATTTCATGAACAATCCCCTCCTTATTCCACCAACATTAATAGATCAGTTAATAAGATAGTAGGTTTCTGTTTCAGGTAGAGTGCGATCTGCAAATCAGAAGCTTTCCAAATAGACTGGAAAGGGGTAGTTTTATTGTACACACCCTCAGTCACCTAGCTCGCAGCCCTCAGGTTTCAGAACTGTCATTAAATATTCCTTTCAAGAAACACACGAACCCCTAAATATGACCTATCTCCTCACCACCCCTTCTCCACACTGTCTCCATCCTTCAGGCACACTGTAAACTTAGAGAAATGTGGCCAGGAGAGAGCTAGACTATTTAGCGTGATGCAATACAGCCTGCTCAACTTTTGCATAGCAATTCAGCAAACACAGTTTTAAGCATTCAATTCTACTTCTACAGCTTCTTAAAATTCCCTGCAATATAATTATACTGATGGGAATGCAGAAAGATAATTGCTTTTAGAGGAAAGTTTCTCCTTTGTTCCATGTTCATCTGGCTTCCAGAAATGGAACAAGAGCCCTTGAACAGCAGAAATACACATCCATGTGTCTCTAGTTATCATTTATTTACAAAGATAGACCTTGACAAATGTAATTTGTTCAATAAAATTAAAAGGATGCACGATAATTCACTTAGACAAAGAGACTTGAAAGGGGACGTCATCGGCAGCAGCGCCGTCCATCATTCCAAATGATCAGCTGACTTTGAAGAAGTGGCAGGTGTTCCCCTTTTGGAATGCAGCATTGAAATAGTATTTAGAAGGGGGGAAAAAAGAAAGAGAGCTAGGAATTGGAGCAATTCTTTATTCAGGCAATAATTATACAAATTAGATCTATGAAAGCCAGAGAATGACTGTGCCTTGAACCCTGTCTGTGTGCATAGAACAATGGGGAAATTAATAATTAAATCTATTACATATGCTCATAATTCAATACAAAAGATACCTCAGTAGTTCAAACACTCCTGTATTTTCATTTGAATAAGGCTTTTACACATTCTCCTCATTATATATGTATTATATTTTAAATTTAACAGCTTATTTTGTTGCCTTTATGTTTGAATTAATAAGGGCACACTTTAATGCACTAATGGGGAATTGCATTAGCCGGCTTTGCAGACATAACTTTGAAAAATCTCCAGTTTCCCGAGGGTGAAATCAATTTGCCCCATAATGTGTTGTCTCACAGACACATCTGGAATCTTGGAAGAATAGCTCCCCTCTACAAGCTTCTGATTTGGGCCTCTGTATCTGAAAGAGGCTCCCCAGAGTAGAAACCTTTGCTAAATTGAACAGACCCATCAAGATCGTCTTCTGGATTTTGCAACCTCTTAGCCAGCTAACGTGGTTTCCATGCCTGGCCCATGTTATTTTTCCAGAGAGCAAAAATAATTTTCTTATGAAAGAGAAAAGGTTTATTTTGAATCCAATCATTCATTTTCTCTTTTTTGCTCTCTCACTCCCTCTGGCTCCCTTTATACCCCTATTTTTAACTCGCCGTACAACCTCTGAACCATGGAGAGGGGCAAAGAAAAGGAAGTTAGAGAAGAAAAGAGAGAGAAAGGAAAGTCTATCTTATGGTGGGTAAAGGGGGGGGGGTCCCACAGTTGCTGAGATGCCAATTAACAGCTCCAGAATTACTGGGGTTCCAGGACAGGGGAAACATTGGCTGAACTGGAGCACTGAAATCCAGGGGGGCAAAATGAGTTCACAAAATGGGGGTCCCAGTTACCTGGAAAGTAGAGTGACTCCACGGGAGGACTGAATACTAAGGATATAAGCAATGGAACATATCCATCCCTCTGAAACCCAGGAAAGGGACAAAAAAGAGAGAGAGAAAGAGGAAGCCCAACCAAACGCTCATATTTTGGTGCAAAACAGCTGCCAGTATACCCGGGGCAGCCCAGACACGCGTGGAGGTGCTTGCTGCTGCGGCCACTGCGGTATGACAAGGAGTTCTGTGCCTTCGGAGGAGCGACAAATCCAATGATGCTAATTGCATTGCAGATTTCTAGCATCATTAGCAATTCTTAAAATTACATTTGCCCTGCTTAAGTTCTCTACTTCCAGCTTGGTATACGGAGGGGGCAGGTCTCTGAAGGGGATATGGGTTACAGAGAAATTCAATTGGACACGTTGGCTTCAGGTGTGCAGCTGGAGGCTGGCTGGCGGGAATTCACAGACCAGGAAAAATGCTTGTTTGTCTTATTTTAAATGCTGATTGCCGGGAGAATAAACAAAACCCGCAGCTAAATGGGCCTTAAAGGAACGCTGGGAATTTTGGAAAGAAAAATAGCCTTACCGAATAACGGGTAGAACTAGCCCTGTGGGTCCTATGGTGACAAGCACCATCCAAACACCCCAAGCGATGGAATAACTTGCATTTGAAATAGTTGGTGCAGAAATAACCACTTCTCCCTCTCCTTTTGTTTGTTTGTATTTAAAACAAATGAATAAAATCCAGATGAATTGGTGTTTTTGCTTTGTTTGTTTGTTTCCTTAGAGAGAACACATTTGCTCATTAGGAAAGCTAGACAGTCAGCTCCAGAAACAAAAGCCCCAGGTCCGTGTCTCCTTTGGCAAGGACACTTGCCCCAACTTCCTCAGCTCAAGCATCTCAGTACCGTTGGGAAGGGAAGGGGACGTCCCTAGAGGAGAGGGGAGGTCAGAACCTGCCTCTGCCGCTGGCTCCTGACACTGGGGCAGCGCTCTGTGCAGCTGGGACTTTCCACTGCAGAGTCATTGAGAAGCCACCAACGCAACCCCCTCACTGGGTGGCCTCTGAATCTAGAAACAGAAAGGGGGCCTGCTCCTGGGTATTTTTTCCAACAATTCCTACCATGTAATTAAATTACTAAGCATGTGTGTGTGTGTGTATATATATATACACACACACACACACATGCATATACATACACACACTTATAAATATATATTATATATACAGCTCTATATATAAACACATGCATAGAAGGAATGTATAGCTTTTAATTGAGCTGTCTTTTAAAAATAATTAAGCCAGTTTTAATGAAATTCTGTTTAAGGCTGCCGGCAGGCGAAGGAGCCATCTTTTGCAGAGCATTAATAAATCGAGCCATTCACATTGGAGGATGGCTAGCTGTATCGGTGGCCTTCATACAGAGCATTTATTAATGAACAATCTCAGTTCTCTGCCATGGGCCAAGGACCACAGGGTCGGGAGCACCGAGGCAAGAGCAGCAGGCCAGGTCTCTCCCGTTCACTGTCACAGACAGTACCCAGAGCTGCAGTGGGGTCCAGGGGCCCGAGCGAAGCAGGGTTTGCCTCCTCTCAGAAAGGATCAGAGCCGGAAGCTAAGTTCTGCCCAAGGAATGACAAGGCGACCGAGTGCAGGGCTGGTGAGACCTCTGGAGCTCTCTGCAGCAGCCAGGCATGTGCTGAACTAGGACTGGGAAGGAGGCGGACGGTGGTCAGTTTCCCCTCTCTGGGTCCCAGCGGCCCCATCCACAGAGTGAAAGAAGATAACACCTTGTGAACCCCATGATACTAACAAGACAAAACAGAGAGAGGATTATTCAAATGTGAGGTGTTGACAGGGTTCATAATTTAAACTCTTAAAACAAAGCTCGTACACCTTAAACTCATACAATGTTATATGTCAACTATATCGCAATAAAACTGGGGGGGAAAAGAGGGTAGTCATTCTCTAACAGCACATGGATGATCTCTGCAGGACAAAATTTAGACAGGACTTTTCTTTATGCTTTTCACAGCAAGAGGTACTTAGAAGCAAAGGAATGTCTGGTTTGGTTTTTAGTCAAAGGCATGGTTTACACAGTCTTATATTGAGAAATCTTTACAAGCTATACTGATTTTCACCAAAAGCAAAGAGAAAGACTTGCTACCATGCACAGGTTCGTTCCAACGAGATTTACAGCAGTGTTTGGTGCCCCAGACCATTTCTTAAAAGGCTGGGGCCTGTGTGAAATCCCCACAGTACCACAGGAGGAAGCTGACCTGCCTCTCCTGACACCGTTTATCCCCCGTGGCATGGCTCCATCACGCATCCCTCTTCAAAAGTCCTGGGAGAAGAAAATTAGCCAGTCACCCTCTTCCTTTCTGCCAAGGAGAGGAAAAGACATTGTACCCCGGAAAACACTAATAACTCAGGGAAGTTTCTCCTAATCCCAAACATAGTGAGAAAACCAGGTACTTCTGGATGTCTGTAAAGTCAGCTTGGTGAAAGACTGGGGCAGTAGCTTAAATTTGATCACGCCGACAGCTATCATGTGTTATCTACCAAGAGGGCACTTCCTATACTTAATAGTTCCTGTGAGGTAGGTAATAGTATCCCATTTTACAGAACAGGAAACTGAGGCTCAAGAAGTTAAGCCACTTACCCACAGTCCCAGAGCTCTTAGACGGCAGAGAGGATTCAGACATCACGAGGGCTGCAAACGTGGGGCCCCAGGTTCTTGTAACCCTTCCAGGTCCTCCCTCTCCTTTTTCTTCCGCCAACTCTTCCCGCGCTGTCCACCGTCTCTGGTCTCACAGCTGAGGCTGATGTGCTATAGTTGACATTTCCTCCACTTCCCAGGCCTGCTCTCCTAGGACATTGTACTTACTAGTTAGAAGGCAACTTCTGGGGCAGGAAAAGAAACTGCCCTTATTCTCAAATCCCTTCCAGATCTGATGACCCTGGTAAACAGGAAACGAATACCTGAAGTATGCTTTATGCACTACGACGGAAGGAAAGGGACCAAACTTGGCTTAATTCCTGAGTCTCCAGAATTGGGAAGTGGAAGGAAGCCTGGTGTGGTGAGGGACCCCGGATCCGGCCTAAGTCAGTGCCTGCAGGGTCAAGACCAGCGAGGCGTCCTTGGAGCACGGAGCGGCGAACTGGTGGAGCGAGAGGGAGCAGGGACCGAGGACCCTGTGGGGACCAGAAGCCATTTGTCCGGATGGGCAGAGGAAATGGACGAGGTGTAAATGGTGATGCCGACGTGAGGGGACAGCAATTGACTTTGAAGTGGGGACAGTTGATTGCGATGTGAGAGGCAACTGGGAATCCCCGCGGGACCCTGAGGAGGGAAACGGCGTGGCCGACGAGGGGCGGCGGCCCCGGGCTGCATGCGCCTCTCTGCGCCTGCGGACGCGCCCGGCCCGGCTCCCAGCCCCGCCTCCAGGGGGCGCTCGGGGCGCAGGGCCGCGGAGACGCTGTTCAAGGGCGTGCCTGGCTGAAGCATCGGGACCCTTCGCCGGGAGTTAATCTCCCTCCCGCTGCACGGTCCCCACGGCAACCTCTCTGGGCCAACCCGAAGCGCACATCATGCAAGCAGACTGTATCACGTCTGCAGCCTTTCAAAAATAGAAAGTCAGGGAGGTATATTTAGCACCCCAAACCCTGTAACAGTGCCACTCAAAGCAAATGAATCATTAATAACACAGGGGACGGGGACGGGGGGCAGCGACTGATGAGGAACAAACACACTTTGCCCTTTGGTGTTTAAAATGCTGAATTGGAGCATCTTAACACCAAATGTGACACGACTCCCATCGCCGGGCAGGACAACGCCGGACATTCCCCGGGAGAGGAGCAGGAGCCGTGCTTTTGATGGGAGGGCAGGGTGGCGAGAGATGGCTGGCCGGAACCCTGACCCCAAGTCGAAAGCCCGAGAATTCCGCGGCGCCGCAGCGAGTCCTCCCTGCCTACGACCGCGCCTCGGGCCGCGAGGATGCTCCTGTGGTGCCACCTAGTGTCCGAGCCGCAGACAACGCCCCGGCGAGGGCTGCAAGGACAGGCTCAGACCAATTCTGGGACCTCAGACTCTGGACCCCACGTTGGAAAGGGCTTATCATCTTGTGGACTAGTGACACCTTTCGACTGGGCAAAAAGCCTCCCAAGACCCCTGTTCCTTCTGCCACCAAACCTAAATAGAAAATTTGCCAGAATGAGTGGAATAAATGACACTTCCTTTCAATGAGACGTCCATGAGGTGATGTCTGGTTTTTCCAAAATACAATGGCCAGTAGATTATTAATTCATCCAGAAAAAATATTGATGCTGTCATCGTATAAACATGAGTTGGGAGCAGAACCGAGCCTCAGACCATCTGCAGGGGCCGCGTCTGAGAAACGCTGAACTCGAACTTTGGATGGGACAAAAAAAGAATCTTTTTTAATTTAATGGTAAATTGAAGACCTCCGGAGAAGAAGATTCTGCAGTGTAATGGAAAGAATAGAGATCTGGGAGCCGGGATACTAAGGTTCTGACACCAACTCTGCCCCCAATTATCTATGTGACCTTGACCAGGGGCAAACAGTTTTTACCTTTTACAGCAATGCTGTGAGGTCCGAATTATTATCTCCACACGATAGAAGAGAGAATAGGGGCTCCGGGAGGTTACTCAAGGTCAGACAGCGGGTCAGTGTCAAAGCCAAGCTTCAAACCCACGTCTGCCCAACTCTGAAGAGTGCATTCCTCTCACAAGACCTTGGCTCCCTCTGTGCTCTGGCTCCCTCATCTACAGTATGAAGGGGCCGTGCCAAGTGGTCGCTTGGTCCGTTCTAGATACAGCAAACTCTGATCTAAGGTCTCACTAGTCCCTTAAAACCCACTTTTAGTGCTCACAAAACCTGTGGTGATAACAAAAGGGCCTTTAAAAAGGATTTATCCTTCTGTAAAAACCATTGAACTTTATTTTCGGCTATGGGCAAAAGAACACCAAAACAAACATGTTGGAACATCAAACCTCCTTTAAAATTTAGGACAGTGGGGAACAAGGAGAAAATTCTCACGGGGTGTGGAATGACACTTATGGCTCCCTGACGAAAACCAGACCTGCGGGCACTGCTTGTCACTCAGGCCACTGGCCTCCCGGGGGGTAGTTACCTTCTGATAATTGTTTAGACTTGATAAATACATGAAATCGGGCAGCCAGCAGTTTATCTGGCTACCAGTTGAGATCTGGACAGAACTAGATTAAGGAGTCAGGCACATTCGCAATAACCTCAGAGATAACCCCTTCCTATCTGAGGCAGTTTCTTTCCTCCTCAAGGGTCATGTTGCCCGGTAACTGCCACCTCCAAAAGAAGGAAGGGAGAGATGCACCAAAGGACTCTGAATTGGTCTTGAACCCTGTCTTCCTGCTGGCCTTCATAGGTCACCAGCTTGAGGGCGAGGGGGGTGGAACTCTGCCCTTGTCTGGAAAGCCTGGAGAAATATGTTGGCAAAGTGGGAACTCAGCAATTAGACCCCAAAGCCAAGGTCACCTGACTCCAAGGTCAGTGCTTTCCTCGTGGGCTCTTCCTCCACCTCAGAGGGACAAGCTAAAGGAACTTCAGACCCCCCCCCACCCCCAGCAAAGATAAGACCAGGAACTGCAGCTCAGATCTTGGACCCTGCTGGGGTCCAACTCACCATGTGACCAAAAGCAAGTTAAAACTTCTCTGGACCTCAGTTTCCTCAACTCTGAACTCAGAGCTTGGAGCTAAATAATCTCTAAGACTCTACTGAGCCATTTCGTGGAACTGAATTAACTAGCAGGAACACCTCGTGGTTTCAAAGAGGCCACTGGCTTCACTGAAGTACCGTCTCCCTCACGTACATTCTTCCTCAGTTCCCTTCCCGGCCTAAACTCTTGTTCCCCAAACATCACTCCATCCTCAATCTCCTTCTGACTGTTAGCAGCTGGCTCTACCAAGCAGCTGAGGAGCACTGGAAGATCACCCCCTCATAAAGCAGCCTCCCCACCCCTGCACTTTCCCTGGGTTGTGGACACGCCCTTTATTTTCCATCTGTCATTAAGAAGTGAGGCCACCTGTTGCCCACTCCCTCCTCCCATTCTTCTACCTTCCCACCAGCAGACTCTTCAGCTTCACAATATTCTGTTGGGGTATGGCGAGATTCTTCCTCAGACAAGATCCCTTGATATCAGATGCTGAGCCAGCCCCGCGCCTCGGCCCCACTCCCTCCCTCCGTTCCAGCCCTGGAGCAGCGCTCCCGTTGGGAAGGTCAGCTCAGCGGGGCAGCAACCAAAAGTGGTCTCCAACTGCCCTACAGCCCTAGCCTGATACCATCTCTCTGTTTTATTTTTTGACCTTTCAGGGGCCTTCTGGGGACCCATCCTTGAGCTAATTCCAGGAGAGAACTTTCAAAAGAAAATAATCAAGCATTGTTTTTCCAAGAGCCTTTTCTTCCTCAAGAAACTCAAAGTAAGCTAGGAATCTTGCTTACTTTCCTCTCGGGTAGATGAGGGCAAGGAGAGAGTACTGCTTTTTCTGGAAGGAGAAGTCCTAGAGGGTTGAGGTAATTCCTTTGTGGTGATGGAACAGCTTGCTTCCTTCAGAGCTCCTCCACTGTGCTGGCCTTACAATAAACATGTATTAGGTGCTGGTTAATTGAATGGATGCAACATTCTGATGAAGTTATTCAGTATAACCCCCTTCCACCCCATTCTTCAGACGACCCCACAGCCCTCCACTTCCCTCTCTTCCTCAGACCAAAGCAATGGGAGAAAGCTAAGATATGACCTCTACGGAAGCCCCTTTCCTGACCCCCGGGCCAATGTGCTGTCCCTGGGTGTCTCTGTTCTCTGCCTTCACTCTGAGCAATGATTCATGGCAGATATTAGGGAGGAAACAGCATCCTTCAATTCTTTCTCCCATTTCTCTTATCTTTACAGGGTTCTTATTAAGCAGTATCTTCAAACTTATTTATGTGATGTCATGCTAGGCAGCTGAGTTGTCAACATGGTACTTTCCATGAGCATTGAATTCAGTATAAATAAAACCCAAATAAATGCCACATTGTCTCCATGCAGAATCTTCTCTAGGCATGACTGGAAGCGTGGATATCCACAGAGAGAGGTAGTGAACACCTAAAGGTCACCAGATAATGGCAACTTTTGCTTACTGGGCAGTCGAAGAGCTCTCCTTTCCTCTCCTCCTCTGGAGTGATTGATCTCAGAAGCCAGCTTCTTACTGGAGCACACCCTCAATATGCTCTTAGAAGACAATTTAGAAGCAGGGACACCAAATCATGGGGGGGCTGTCCATTGCCAAACACTCAGGTCATTACCCTTCACTTCACGTTTTTGTTAGTTCCTATTTGAATGTTGTGAAAGACACAGATAAATGTCTTTTATCCCTGTTTTCATATTGAATATGAATGCTCCAGAGGAAGAGGGGGAGGGGAAGGATAAGAAACTAGCCTTGGAGCAGGTCACAGGCCAAATGCTGTGCTGGGAACTTGGTGTTCTGCCCAATCCCTCCAGTCTTGGCCAAAGGAGAAAGGGAACAGGCATTACCTCTTCTTTCATATTTGAATCAATGCTAATATTTGGAAATGGCTTGAACTGCAACCATGCATGATGGAGCCCCCACAGGATCTCCACGTCGTCTCTGAGAGCGTCTCTTTCTTCTAGTCAGGTAGACGGTGCTTCTTCATGCTCCACGACTTTGATCGTGCACTTCCGTTTGTCTTCAGTGCCTTCCCACTCTCCACACCCTCATTCCCAACCCCCTTTCACTTTCCAAGACTTCTTTAGAAGTCATCCCCAGGAAAGTTCCCCTGATTCTCTCCTGTCCAATTCCATCTTGGTGGGCACCCATATACACAGACATTTTGTACTGCATTTGTCATGACTGTGTTGTAGTACTCTGCTAATTTGTCTTCTTCCCCAAAGTTACTGTGAGCTCTTTGAAGGCGGGGTCTTGTTCATATTTGCATCCCCAGCATCTATTGGTTGAATTCTAGCCCACCACTTGCCTGAACAACTCCTCATGTTCTAAGAAAAAGATGCCCTTCTGGAAAAATGTAGGTCCACCCCTCCTACCCATCCCCTACATACCCTATCAGCCTCCAAGCAAGGCTTGGCCAGCATATGACTCCCATTCAACTCTAAATAGGCGCTCCTCCTTCCTAGTGGACGCAGCCCTACAGCAAGGAGCAAAGCTTGGCAAGGAGTCCATGAGCTGGACTTCTGTACCCACTTGCCCCTGCCCCTAGGCACCCTGCACAACTGTATTTGGTGGCCCTGGTTGAGTTAATCACTCAATCATGAGCACAGTGACCCACTTCTCCTGACCTCTGGCTCAGCTTCCAAGACACCAGGCTTCCTTTCTACTCTGCTTCCCACCCCTCCCCACCTAACTACAGCCGCTCATGAAGTGAAGAGTCTGTGTGTCTCCAAAGGCACAATGCCCTGTGAAACCCAGGAGAGAGAGGCTGAAGAGGTTCTATCTCTCCCAGGCCCATTGCCGGCCGGCCTCCACGTGGGTCTGGGCACGTGGGCTCAGTTACACGGCTGGTTTGGAGCCTTTGGCAGATGCAAGCGCTCAGATAGTTTCATACGTGTTGCTCATCATTAAACCTCCCCTGCAGGGTTTCTTGCCGCCTTTGGTTTGTGTCTCAATCTGGAGCAAATTTAAGCAAAGGTTTAGGCCTCTGTGTTTCCTGGGTTTAATTAATAATTCATAATAAAAATTTAATCAAGGCATAAGCTTTTGTGGAAGGTTATAAAACACTTTTATTTGCCCTGGAGATCAGAATGACCACTTTCTAAATCTGTGAAATGATTTCTTTTTTCCCAAATGAGGACATTTTACTCTCAACTGTAAATTTCAGCTGTTTGCCATATGTAACCACAGAGAATCTGTTTATTGACTTAGTATATTAGAAGTAGTTAGGCAGGAAGAAAAATAAACCCAAACTCCAGACGGGAGAAAGTGCGAGGAAGGAATGAGGAGTTGGAGGTAAAGTCTAGCAAAACTCTCGCTCAGAAAATAACAAGGAGAGACAAATGACTGAACCCGCCTCCCAGAGAAGGGGACAGGGATAATAACCAGGTCGGGAAACAAAGAAATTGGCTGGATGGTAATCACAAGCTATTCAAGATCTTTGGAGAAATAAGCAGAGAATGCAATGGAAAAATGGAGCAGTGAAATGTTGTCAGGCACTGGGATCCTCAGGGGGCCACGGAGCCCTGCTTGGTAAAGTCTGTAACACAGGAGAGGTTTCCACCTGCCTGGATGGCAGAAAGGGGATCTTGCCTAGTGGCAGAGAGAGGGTCTGGGCAAGGGTAACTCAGACACCCATCCATAGACAAAGCTAAACCACTAGAAAAGCTACATCAAAATACAGATTCCTTGGCATCCAAGTTAAATGTCTTTCAAAGCTCTGCAGGTGACTGTGATGTGCAGTCCGGTTTGGGAACCAGTGGTCCAGACGACCTTTCAAGAATCAGCACTAACTCGCTGAGATTTTTTTAAATTGGGTCAAGAGAGGAAGGACAAAGTTGATGCAGAAGAGCTGGGCACCATCCATGGATTCCTGCAATAATGTGTAATAATCAGTTGTTCTTCGTGAGAATTATTGTAGCGACAACATGTTGTTAAGTGTGTGGGTACCCCCCTTAATCTGAGAGCAATCCAGAAAGAGGGAGATTATTGTCCCCAGGTTACAGAGGAGGAGAGCGAGTCTCGGAGAAGTGAAGTGGCAGGCCCAAAGCCGTGCTGCTGGGGGGCGGCAGGGATGGGTTTTGGGGTCTCCTGACTGCGGGTACCATCCTCAACCCTTATGCCCTGCGTGGAGCAGTCCTCCCTGAAGTGTCCTCCCTGAAGTTAGATGAGGTACCAAGGGGGTTTGAGGGTGGTTAGGGTGATGAAGGAGAAGCCCCTGCCCTGCCAGCACTGGGCCAGGCTTATGAGGACAGCACAGGAGAGTAAAAAGAAACGGACTCCTGGAGCCTCATGGCCACCAACAATCTTCCCGCTTGGAGAAAGTAACTTGGATCCTAGCTTGGTACTATTAGCTTTAAATAAGAAGTCTGGGCCTTTCTTCATTCAAGCCGTACCCTCACCTCCAACTCCCACCTCAGCCCCAATCTTACCCCCAAACTTCCTATGCACCCTGGTCACAGTGGCTAGCCCACTCCGGCATGAAAAGCTCTTTTGAGAGAAAGTGCTAAGTGGAGGCCGGAAGGACCTAGGTGTTGCACGTGTCTGGACATCTGGTTATAAGAAATGTTCCTGGGCTTCTAAGCCTGACCAGAATGCACTGACATCAGAGTGGAGGGCGTCAGCACAGAAGAAGAGATCCAGGGTGTTCTGATGCGCTTCCTGAGCCTGCGGCGTGAGGGGCATCCACGGTGAGTACTGCCCAACGGCTTGGAGGAGCCCACTTCACTGAGTGCTTGGCTCAGTCCCCTAAATCCCTCCATCACCTACTTGTTGGTATTTTTAAATGTATATCCTTCCTTGTTACAAAGGGGATTGGAGATACCTTACAGAAATGCCTGTATGATCAGCTTCAAGTAGGTTAGAAATAAAAAGAAAACACAAGGCTATAGAAAGTGGAACAAAGGATGTGGCTACAACAAAAATTCCAACCGCATAAGCTTATTTTAAATCGGGCATAGATTTGGCTTTGTTTTCTAGCTGCCATGGTCAAACGAAAAGTTGGAGGTGGGAAATCTGATTCGTTAGAGATTTCAGTGACCATAAGATAAAAACAAGCCAGGATCATGAAATAAGCCAGTCACGAAAGGACAAATACTGTCTGATTCCATTTCTAAGGTACCAAGAGTAGTCAAATTCATAGAGACAGAAAGTAGAATGGTGGTTGCCAGGGGCTCGGTGAGGAGGAGGTGGAGAGTTATTGTCGAATGGGTACAGAGTTTCAGTTCGGGAAGCTGGAAAGAGTTCAGGAGATAGACAGTGGTGATGGTGCACAACATGGGGAATGTACTTAGTGCCACTGAACTGTACACCTAAAAATGGTTAACATGGTAAATTTTATGTTATGTGTATTTTATCACAATTTTAAAAATCTATAACTCAAAAATGGGGGTAAGAAAGCAAACAAACAAATGAAAAATACAACCAGGCCCTTAGGAGAAGCTGAACTACTTCGGATACTAAGATCAGAAAGAGGTTTCTCATTAGAGCACCACTAGAAGGAGACTTGGTTGTAAACAATGGCGTCCCAACATGCTAACAGTAGAGGCATTTCCCAGCTCTCAGTGTCGGTTGATGGCTTGACACTAAACGCAGTTCAGTGAAACTGTACAGTGGGGCAAGGGCGACATCTCGCAGTCCAGACAAGCAGACTCATGGCTCAGCGAGGCAGGAGAAGCCATCTGCTCATGTGGCTGTAGGACAGTGACCTGCCTGTCCTCCTGCATGGGCCACAGCATGGGGGACCTTGTGACAACACCTCCGTTGCCCAGTTTAAATGAGACTTGCAAATATTGCCACTTGACCACCCACCAGAGTTAACGCTGATGTGAGGCTGGTGTCCCCAAGTTCTCCAGCCTTCAAGGCTGAACTCTTCCCTCACTCAGCTCTCATGCCAGGAGGCTGCAGGAAAGCCAGTCTCCTTCCCATCCCAGGTGTTTCTGAGAATCCTCGAGTCATGTGTCCGTGTTCCAGAGGTCAGATCTCTTTGTCACTTGTCACATTACCCTGGACTGTGTTCCACTCCCTCTAGGTCTTCTCTGGCTCCCCCACAGCATAGACATAGGCCCCTCCCCTACTCCAGGACATAATCAAACCAACCTATAATATTGATCAAGATTATCTGAAAGCTTGAAGATAGCAGAAGGGAATTACAAAATAGAAACCAAAAGCTTACACTCTAGAAATTGGGAGCCCTAGCTATCTTTGTTCCTAGCCCCTAACTTGCTCCCACATTTCAGGGGCCAGCCTACTTTCCCCCCAATTAAATGCTTTGTCCGGATCCATTTGACCTAGAACCTAGGTCCCCCAGTAACTTTCAGGGTCCAACAGGAGATAGAAACATCTCAGGCTGGCCTCCAAGTAAGTGTAATGACCATCTCAGAGATGTCACTCTACATGTAGAGAAGACAACCCGTCATGTTATTTTACGGAGCCGCCTAGCTCCTCTTTGTCTCAAATACTCCATTCCAAATCGGCTTTCCTTGATCGTGACCAAATGCCTGTTAAAGCGCTTCCTCCAAAATAAAGCATCATTTCCCTCAATGACGAATCATAAAGTTGCAATGAGTATGTCTTGATTTCTAGTCACCGTGTTTTCAAAATTGTGGGATGTCCTCTAAGTTCCAGTGGCCCCCTTATCCCACTTCCACTGCAGTGGAGCTGAGGGCTCCGCCTTGCTCCTTCTGCCAGGCATACTCCTTCTGGCAGTGGATCAGATTGCTTTAAATGTTTGTGGCTTGGTAATTTTTGGACTCATTTGCAAGGCAAATGCAGACTCCCTAAAATTAAGGTACAGGGATGTGGGACACTAGCTGAGGATTTCTTTTGTTTGTTTTGTTTTAAAACCACAGTCTTGCTCTACACGATTGTTATCACAGATCTAGCAAGAGGGCTGGTAGCTTTTATTCACTGCATCAAGTTTATTCTACTTCCGATGAAGCTTGAGTGAATGCGTCCTCATGGAAAGGACCATTGAGGTAGGGTCGTTGGCTGGTCACAGATGAGTGCTAGTGCCATTAGGGACGGGGCTAGGCTGGAGAGTTGGCCTGGGCTGGGGGCTGGGGTCTGTGCTGGTATTATTGGTCACGGTCACCAACGGGAAGCTCTGGGCTCTGATTCCTCTTAGTGAAGTGCAGTGTAGACAGTTTGGTCAACTTCAAAGTCCCATGCAACTTCCTCAGATCTTTATTTCAGACTCAACCCAAGTCTGATCCAGACATGGGGGGCAGGGGCAGGGAGGGGCGGAGCAGTGTTCAACTTAGTTTACTCTTGGCACAATAGATCTTCCCGTGTCTCGGGGTGGGGAAAGCAGCTTAGACAGATGTAAACAGTCTCTGAGGCCCTTTGGACATCAAATAACACTAGCAAAACAACGTTTCGATGAGTTAAGTGTAAATCAATCGGAAACATATGGACTACATTTCCCTGAGAATACACAGGGGTTTACAAATTATAGGCGCAGGGGTTTGGCAAAATGCAATTCAGGTTTTGCCAAACCTAAAATGTTTGGGGAACATTTAAAGAAAGTAGACTGACCCCAAATGCCTTCAACTCTGCCCATCCCTGGCACTGATAATATCCCACACAACCACAAGCATTTAAGTGCATGAGTTTTAAGAGATTTATGTGTTGAATAAACTTAACTACTCACAACAAGCTGAGATTCTTTTCCAAATGAACATTCACAGAAAACAGAAACTGCCAAGTGACTGCACTCACAAAGGGAGAAAACATTTACCTTTTGAGTTGGGCAAAGGAGATATACCTACATGTTGAAACGTGAAACAAAATGGAATATTCTAAGCTTTATAGCCTATAATTGCACATTCATGGAGCACAGGCTCAGATTTTCCTCAGCATGGGTCTGTCTTTGCAGTAGGGATTCATTTGTTGTGCATGGGGACAATATGTTGATAAACCCACTGGTGTCTCTGTTGCATAGTGACTCTCCCTCATGTGGCAGTGGGCCATGACACATTTCTGTCTCAAAGGAAGGTTGTCCCAATGGAACTAGGTCACCCAAGATCTAAATGTTTCAGTTTTGAGACTCAAAAGTAAAGACATAAAAGATTTGGTGGCCCTCACCCTGAGATGAGATCACATCCCCAGACTGGATCAGAGGCAAGTGGAGCAGAAGGAAAATAAAAAGACTCTGAAGACTTTGGGTCCCTGATAAAGCCCAACCACCACTGCCTTGGCCGCCTGGCACTGCATGGCTCTTTGGAGGGTGGAGGGGAATGAGGGAAAGACCAGAGAGGTTTGGGGATTGAAGAACAAAGGACACCTCTGCCCTTCTGTCCTATGCCACGAGGGCAGCATCATCGCAGAGGACCTGGGCTCCCAGCACGGGCAGGAGCAGCAGAGTGGAAGTGACTCCTGGTGCACCCAGAACAAGGGGCCTGTGACCTCCCCAGGGAGCTTCCACAGCCCAGGAGTGGCGTGGGAGGGAGGGAGGCAGGGTTTCATTCAGGCCCTTAAGAGGGGCTCAGAAGTATAGAAAAGAGTCAGATCTGTACAGGCCTTGCCTGAGGAGTGAGGGAGCATAGCCGCAAACCTGCGTGGGGCAGCGACCAAGAATGGGACAGGATGGTAGAGACCTGGGAGGCTGGTGTGGACAGATGACCTGGCTCAGAGGCCCCCCTCTCTCCACTCCCTGTCATCCCTCCCATACTGCTGAGGAGGCAATAATGAGCCATCCAGAATGGGGACACAATTCCCAGAGATAGAAAACTATCCAGCAGTAACAGAAATTGTCAGCCACCAAGCAGAATGGGTATTTGGAATGGAAATGACATTGATTTAAACAAAAGTAGTGTTTCTTACACACTTGAGCTGTGGTCCCAGATTCCTGCATTCTCCTAAGGTGAGCGAGGTCACAAATGTGGTCAGGGGTAGCGTGCCCTTTAGATTGTTCCTGACACACCCTGACCTCTAGGGGGCAGTCAAAGCCCCCCTTCCCCACCCCCAACTCCTTCCATCAAGGAAGAAAGGAAAGTTGGTCACGGTCTTCAGGGAGGGGCTGAGGCAGTGGGAGGAGAGAGAAGAAAGTGCAGATTTCAACTGAAGGAACAAAGGGATCGTGAATGGACCTGGAGCACATGGACAACCCCTTTTCATTGTTTCCCTCCTCGTGGAATCTCAAACCTCTGAGCCACTGAATTAGGGAGGTGGGGTCCAGAGACGGATGGGAGACAACCTCTTCCCACCCTCCACCCCCCTGGAGAAAGCCTGGAAAGCCACAGAGAACACTCCACAGTAAAGCAGGTGTGGAGTGAGGGCTTAGGCAGGCTGTCCTCAGCCTTCTCGAGAAGCTGGGCCTCTCTTGTTTTGTCACTTCATCAGGGCTGGAATCTTCCTCCTCTTCAGAGGCCCTCAGGGCTAAGGCTGGGCAGGGGCACCGGGCAAGTGGGGAGGAAACCAGGCAGATGCCTCCAGTAGGGAACACGGCGCCTGGTATTTCACTGAACAGGGCGGAGAAAATGCCAATAATAGCAATAAAAAAATACAGGGGATATAAATTTTTCTTTTTGTTGTCACTTAAAAAATCCTTGCTCCTCTAGTGGGGCTCTCTGAGAATTCTGCCTGTTGGTGACTGACAGCAGGGACAAACGGGCCACTCCAAAATGAACAGAAAATTGGCTTCCTGTCTCCCTAAGGGTAGAAGCTGGAATTTGTCTTTGGGACAGAGGCTTCCTTCCTTCTGGGGTTCCCTTTAGTGATTCTCTGGGTCACGCGATGTCAGTCAACAGCCTCCCGTGGTCCTGACCTTAGTGAAGCTCCATGTGCAAAGACTGCAGTTTAGGTGGGGTGTTAGGAGCAGAAAGTCTCCTTATTTAACAATTCTGGGACTGCCACTTAGTAGGAAACTACCTAAGGAAGACAATTTGACAGTAAATAGGAGGGGAAAAAAGGTTCGATTGGGCTTGAACTTGAAAAATAAAACTCAAAATTATGAAATTAAGCTTTTTCAAATTTTATATCTAACAATTTAAGTTATAATTACAAACATGCATTCTTACTGAAAAAAATGAATCATTTATTTTAGAAAATTTTTTCAAAATATTTGTACAATAGCACTAAATCCTTTGCTTTATGTCTTACTTTTACAGCCAATCATACAAAGAGACATGTTTATAAAAGTCTGCAAGAGCCTTATGAATTTTCCCAAAGCTTCTCATGATTGTTTGATACATACATTTTTTTCTTTGAAGTGTCTCTGGACTCACTATTTCTGCCAATTTTTTTGGTTTTCCTGTTAACTGGCACACCCCCACCACGCCCCTATTTTTCATAGCTTGCTGTGATTCAAACAATTCTCCAAGTTCATTCTCCTCAACACTGTGAAATCCTCCATCTTTTGCAAGATTTGAGACTTGACTTTGAAATAGATTTGCATGGCTTGTGTCGTCCTGTCAGATGTTTATAATATCCCACAGTCGTGAGGAGACTGATCCAAAGAGCGGACTCTGTGAGGTGGGTGGGAGAAGGGGGACGGTGGATGTGCATGAGCAAATATTTTTGTTACCATGACTTTCATTTCCCGACACAACCTTGTAACTACAGGGACTCCACTAATGAATAGTTGGATAACCTCTGTAACTCTGTTGATTAAAAGAGAGGGAAGAAGCAGTATACCCCATAGGAAGGGTTGTTTTGTGGCGTTTTTTTTTTTTAACTCTTCTCTTTCCTGTCTTGGCCTTTTTGAAGACGACATCCAGCAAATTTGGCCTCTAGTTGAGGCCTTCAGTTTGCAGTTCACAATAATTCCTGGAGGTTTGCATGAGCTCCATGGCTCTTCACCAGATAGGAGGTGGAACGATGATCAGAATCCAAACCTCTAGTTAGAGAGAATGTTCCTTTGCTGGGTGTCCCCGGAGCCAGAGATGAAAATGGTGAGATGACCATAGTAATAACATAACCAGTATCTTTAACAAGTAAGAAATAAGTGATGTCATCAAAAAATACTTTAATTTGCTTCTCCCCCCACTGAGGATTCAAGCCAGCCCTGTGGGCTAGCGTTCCCTGCATCCCTGTGAAATCTCAGGCCGCCCTAAAGCTTATCCCTTCAATTGAGATAATTGTGTCTTCTGGTCACTTGTAATCACAGGAACAGACACAGTTCAGGAGCTAACATGTCCAGTTCCATGCCATAATCAAAAATGCCAACTCACTTCCACATCCTGCAGCGTGGGCCTGCTTCGGGGGGGAAGGTTCCAGAAGTATAGGGGGGAGGCAGGGGATGGAGGGTGAACTGGGCTTTCCTACTCCTCCCCCGGGCCCCTAATTGAGGGGGTCATGGGCTCTTTGAGAGTGAAAGTGGGACAGAGCAGAGGAGGGGGCGCAGGGACTGTCTGTGGGCTGGGCGTGGTTTCCTCTGACCACAGTGGAGGGTGGTTCTGTCATTTCTTGTCCAAGCCGGGACACTTCTGAGAGTGAAAGGATGCATGCTTTATAATGACAGCAGAACAACAGGTACCAACCAGGACTAGCAAACGGGACTTATGGTCCCTGTGTTTAAAGCTGACTTCCTCTGGCTCTGGTGGATCTTCCAGCCCAGGTTCTCTCATCTGAAGTTCTGCCCGCCCAGGTGGTGTGTCCTCCTCTCCCCAGCTGCTTGCATCTCTCTCCTGCCTCTGGAGTTCTGCAGACCATTCCCCCCAGATTCTCTTTTGGGGTCCCACTGCTCCTCCAGAAGGTCTTCTTAGACCTGGAAGACAATTCCAGGCCACCCTCCCATGGGGGCCCTCAGGTCTACAGGGAAACATATTCACCACCCTACTGGTGAAGGGGGGCTGGGGGGTGCCACAGAACACACAAAAATTATTTTGGAAGAAATTTTCTTTCCAATCTCTGCCACTATTTTGGCCTATGAATCTTCTGATGGTCAGCTGATCGTTGGAAAGTCAGTTCTTGGCCACCTCCTTTGTACTTCTTGCGTTGGCAGCCAGCATCTCGCCGCGAAAAATGAAAGAAATTGGCACTCATCATTGAAAGAAATTGGCACTCATCATCTTAAGGACTTTACTCGAAACTGTAACAGAAAAGGTCCTTTTACCATCCTTTTATGACAACAAAAATAATAAGAATAGGACTTGCTCTCCCTTCTTGTTACTATAAAACGGTGACTATGCTAAGGGCTTACAGGATCATCTCATTTAACCCTTACAGCAGCTCATGAGGCAGGTACTAGGATTAGCCATATTTTAGAGATGAAGAAACTGAGGTTTTGAGAAGTTAGTTTGCTGCGAACCACACAGTTGGTAAACAACAGAGATTCACACTCAGATTTCTCTCACTGTAGAAGATTTTGGAATTCAGAACATTGACCTTATCAGGAGAGTCTACTCATGATAACTGTTGGGGCCAATTTGTCGCACCGCTCTGCATTGTAGGTTTGGAGGCAGTTGAGGGATCAAAACATCATCTCTATTGCTAGAAAAGGCTGGGTTGGAGAATGCAGCTGAACTTTTAACCCAACAAGGCTTCCTGCTCTTTCTGCTCTGGGTTAACCGTATTCCCCATCCCCCCACCACACCCCCAGTCAGATGCCCACTAAATGAGTAGAACCTCCCTGGTGCACTTGCCACAGGCAGGAGGCACGCACAGAGGGGAGTGCAATCCCCTGGGGGTCAGGCAGATCTCACAGTCAGAACGGGGTTCCAGTGCCCCTCCAATAGAAGTCACATTCCAGGCTAAGGGCAATCAGGCCAGCCAGCCACGTCCACCTGCTCTGGGGGGACAGAAAGGGGCTGAGAGATGTGAGGAGTTCTGCACTGGTTAGTGTGCTAGAACCAGGGCTCTGCCTAGAGAGGAAGATGCTGAGGTCAGAGGAGGGCCCTAGAGACACAATAACTTAGGGGAAGGGAGAAACTTGGAATTGTTCATATAGGTGCCATTGGCTTTGAGGGGAAGTTAACGGAAGAGAGGAGTCATCAGCAGCCAAGAAAATTCTAGGTCTTTTCCTGGCTTATGTGGCACATAGTGTCATTCAAGGGCCAGCCCACAATGTTCCTATTTTCCCCTGCATCTTGCCTCTTGGTTAGAATGTGGTTCCAGGCATATGGGACTTGAAAGAGTTGAGTGTGAGGTTGCATCCACATTCATGAAAGCACCCAGAGGTTTGCACAGGCCTCCTCAGCATGAAATGTGCAGAGAGGCTCAACAACCAGCCCACTCCCACCCTGTATTAGTTTTCTTCCGTGGCTGCAATGAATTACCACACACTTAGTGCCTTACAGCCACACAGGTTTATTATCTTACAGTTCTTGAGGTCAGGAGTCTGAAATGGGTCTCACTGGGCTAAAGTCAAGGTGTCGTCAGAGCTGTTCGTTTCTAGAATCTGTTTTCTTACCTTCTTCAGCTTCTAGAGGCTGCCCACACGCCTTGGCTCATGGCCCCTTTCCCTCTTCAAAGCCAGCAGTGGCTAGTGGAGTCTTTTTCACATTGCGTCACCTGACGCTGATTTTCCTTCGTGTTCCATCTTTTAAGAACACTTGTGACTACACTGGGCCCAGCTGGATAATCCAAGATAATCTCCCTATGTTAAAGTCAGCTGATTAGCAAACAATTCCATCTACAACCTTAATTCTCTCTTGCTACGTTACATAACATATTCACAGGTTCTGGGAATTAGGACGTGGACATCTTTGGGAGGTCATTATTCTGACTAGCACACTCCCCTCGACCCTGCCAAGCATTGGCTGCTGTGTACACACACATACACACACAACTGACACACCCAACTACTCCCTAAAAGGAAATCTGAACAATGAACTCACTCATATCTGGTGGCTCCTGCATCTGTTTTATTTGGTCCCTCTTCTAAAGAAAGCTGATTTTTACTTTTTCAGACATTAGAGATTCACTGCTTGCTGATTTTTAATCTTAAGTTGGAAATGGTTTAACCCAATTAGGAACAGCATGTGGCAAAAACATGTGCTCTCAAGCCAGTTATTGATTTATTTCAGTCGAGGCATCAGCGGAGCACAGCCCTTTAATGCCAGGCCCTCCCAGAGGTGTGCTGGGGGCTCGGTCCAGCCACCACAGCGCCGTCTGCATCCTTCAGAGCCGCTTCCTAGCAGTGCAAGTGTTAACTGAATGATTAAAGATCATGAACAGAAAGAAATATTTTATATTTTTTAAAACCCCACAGTTATCAATCTTTATTATAAAAAACATATGTGCCTGCCCTTCTGTAGTAGACGCGTTCCTGACGGGGTATATGTAAATCAAATTCTTTATAAATTGAGTCATATTTTAAATGCACTAGGGGAGCTGGCTATTTAAAGGGATCCTGCTGTGAATCTCTTTGTCAAGTCAAGAGGCTGTTTGCGATGCTAATTTTCACCCCTTAATTTGTCTGTTCTGTAGGTGCAGATTTTCATGAAAATCCCCCAAATTCACAAACCAAAGCAAGGCACACCTGTATCCTATATTTCAAGGGTATCTTTTTCTGAAGAGCTCAAAGAGCTGTCAGGTGGATTACCTCATTTATCTTCCCAAGATTCTTCCAAAGGAGTTTGGGCCAGTCATTATTATCCTCAAAGGAGGTATAACTGTCTCCCAGACAGCCACAGCCTCGCAGGGGGTCCCATGAAAGGCGAAGTCATGCTCAGCTGAGAGCTGTTTATCTTCCAATTAGCAATGGGCTCTGTCCTGGGAGGAGTGCTTTGGGAGATTTTCTTTAGAGTCTAGAATGTGCTTTTTTTGCTACTCTTTGTCACTACTGTCCAGGTAGAGAAACTGGGGAACAGAGAAATTAAGTGCTCACATTTTAAATGTTTACTGAAAGCCCACTATGCACAAGACATGGTTTTGGAATTGGGTCGGGTAAATGTCAAGATGGTCCTTGGGGCCCCTGACCTAGAGTTGCCACCTAGTGGAGGTGATGGGTAATGACAACGCCTAGAATGCAACATTAGGAAACACCACCGCCTTCAGCTCGCCCACAATTTTCTTCTCCCAAGGATTTTATGGATATGACCTCATTCAATCCTCACAACACTGTGAGGTGACACAGGCTTTGGTTTTATTTTTTGTGGCACAAGGAAACTTAGAGATTAGTGATTTTCCAAAAGTCACATGGCAAGTAAGTGACAGAGCCAGGTCTTAATTCCAAGTCTGTCTCATTCCAAAAGCATGTGCTTCACATGTCACTATTATAGAACATAGGCACAAGCAGTTGGCTTTGTGAGTGTGGTGGCAGGAACAATAGATTCTGACTCTCGGGATGGAAGAAGCTGTCCCAGAGAGATGCTATTTGAACCAGGCCTTGAATGGTGAGAAGGACTTCCATAGAGAATTGGGTAAAGCAAGTGGGCCAAGGCCTGAAAGTATATATGAGCGGTCTGGTGTGCCCAGGTTACGAGGGAGCTGTGGTGATAAACAAGGCTGAGAGGGGAGTTAGGGACGTATCATAGAAGGTCTTCCATACTTCCTTCAAGGAGCTGAAACTCCCTCCCACAGTGGTGGGAAGCCACTGAGACTTTCTGAGGGAAGGAACAAATTCCCTCAGGAAGACAATTCTGTCATCGGTGTGAAGAATGAGTTTGAGCCAGAAGATCAAATCTTGATACTTAAAGTGAGATAGTATTCTCTTCTCCAACAGAAAGAAAACAAAACCTTGTGGACGCTGCCCGAACCCCAGGTGAGAAAAGGGGCAGTCTGAACCGGAAGCTATGTTGCCTGGCTCCAAGACTAATCATCTTTCCCTCTAATTTTTCTTCTCTTGTTCTGTGCAAGGTCATTGAGCCAGACATGCTCCAGACATCTGTGAGCACTGGACTGGGAACCCGTCCACCTGGGTTCTGGGCAGCTGGGCTCTGACTCCGAGTGACCTTGGGCAAGGCCCTTCACCCTCTGGGCTGTAGGAACCCCGTTTGTAATCCGGGAACTTTGACCTTAATCTGTGATTCTTCTCCCCACTCTCCAAACCATCAGTCTCTTTATTTTTGAATTTTTATTGTGGTGAAATATATATAACATAAAATTTATCATTTTAACCAGTTTTAAGTGAACAGTTCAGTGGCATTACGTATATTCACATTGCTGTGCAACCTCCACCGCCAGCCATCTCTAGAACTTTTTCGTATCCCCAAACTGAAACTCTGTACCCTTTAAACAATAACTTCCCCTTGCCCCCCTCCCCAGCCCCTGGCAACCATCCTTCTACTTTCTGTCTCTATGAATTTAACAACTCTAGGTACCTCATATAAGCGATCATATGGTTTTTGTCGTTTTGTGACTGGCTTATTTCACTCAGCATCATGTCCTCAAGGTTCATCCATGTTGTAGAATGTGTCAGAATTTACTTCCTTTTAAAGGCTGAATAATATTCCATTATATGTACAGACCATATTTTGCTTATCCATTCATCCGTCGATGGACACTTGGATAATCCCTTTATTTTTTCAAACAAAACTGTACCGGAAGCCCAGTTTGAAATCAGATAAAAGCAGGTGGCTGGGGCAAAGCCCCCTCCTCTCTCCCTCTTATCAAACAAAAAGCTGCACCCTTGAATAAAAGAAAGGAGGACAAGGCAGGTCCTGGCCAAGCCACCACTGGCTTGTCTCCCCTCCCTCTGTACCCAGCAGGGCCAGGCACAGAGGAGTGGGCTGTGGTCTGCATTTCTCTTCATGCTCTGAGAACTTCGCGGGTGCTAAGGATGGCAGTGTGTGGCCCAAACCTAACTACCGCATTTTAAGCTGACTCCATCCTTCAAGGCATCTGTTGTAAGTCATACTTGTCTGTCCTCAGCCACACAACAAGCTGGGCTCGGGGAGCGCCTCTGGGGGTGTAGGAGGCGAACACAATCACACTGAACATTCTCTCTTCTTCTGAGACACAAGTTTATGAGACGCATCCAGCTGGAGTTCCAAGGTCTCTGAGCTACAAAACCAGAGATAGGCAAGATGGTGAAAGCTGGTGGGGTCTGAGGCAATAAGAAAGTCTCGGGTCTCCTTGACTCATCCATACCCACCCACTGAAGTTTATAAATCTTTAGTATCCACCCCTCAAAGCAACTATGAAAGGCCATGAAGGAGGAGCAGAATTGGAATAAGGTGTATATTTTCCCTCAGTTTCTATTTTTTGGCCTGCAGCATAATTCTTACATTTGTAGAGATCTTGGGGCTCCTGGAAGAAAGGAAATTTAAGTCTAAAAGCCATTATAATCGTATTGCTATTAGCAGTGGTGGGTTTGGCATGAGGCCTGGGCCACCCAGACTCCAGAGGCCTAAGTGACTAAATGGGAGGCTCAGTCTGACTCAGATGGGTCTGATCTGTCAGCCAGGGGGGTGCTGGGAAACCTCCCCTGAACACAAAGAGAATGTCGGGGGCTGGGGGGGGCGTCATACAGCGGGATGGGGAGAAGCAGGAACAGAGGGTATGACCAGATTCAGGAGTCTCTGGGGGTTCAGAGCAGGTGCCACCTATGAAGTGAGATCTCTAGGGGCAGGAGGCCCACCTACTCACTTGCCACTGTGCCACACCTCCGTGCTTGAGGATGCTGGACTCCCACAGGCAGAGGGCTTGTTCCTTTGGCTTCAGGCCTTGTATACGTTGCAAAAATTCAGCTCTGCCCTCCACTCTGGGAAGGTTGGACTCACTAGTCAAGGATCTCTCCAAACCCTTCTTTGCAGAAAGGCCGTGGGTGCGCAGAGGTAGAGAGCGCGTGAACAGTAAGACACAGAGGGGAGTGAGGGGATGACGGGCAGCAGGGACAGGGGTGCTGGGGACAGCTACACTTCGCTGGGTCCCCATGTCGGATCTGGGCCAAGGCTGCTCCGTGCAGTGCCTGGAAGGAGGCACAAGCTGCTTAGCACCTTCCGCCTCCCCAGAGCAGCCTGGACAACCTCCTGCGGTGGTGGCTGTTGTGCAAAGGCAAGGTTTGTACCTGGAGAACCTGCTGGAACCAGAGAGCCCCAGGAGAACTCATAAGGGAACACAGGACTTGGACTTGGCCTGTGCTCACTCCCAGGCACGTTGAAAAGCAGACCCAAGGCACCTACAGTGATTTTCCAAACACTGAATCTGGAAATCTGGTTACTCTTCAGACAGTAACAAAGTACCATTTATTGACCTGGGAATGAAGTATGAAGTAAGAAATAGAGTAGGAGGAAGCATTTAAAAACAAACGGCCTAAGCATGTCCCTCCCACCTTCCAGTTGCAATCCGTTGCCTTGGAGGCCCCTGCTGAGCTACAGCCACAGCTGTGGCCCACGTGGACTAGGGTCCAGCTTCTCTGTTGCCAAGCCCTGTGGGGCTGTATGAGAGAGGCTGAAATAGACATGTGGCGAGACTCTCAAAACAAACCCTCCCCCCTGCCTGTCACAGCTGTCAGAGCCTATGTTGCACGACCGTTAACAGCTGGAAGTCAGCAGTCAGACCTGGATTAGAATCCTGCCGCTGCCACTTCTAGCTGTACGATTGTGGGAGAGTGGAGCTCTGAGCCTCACCTTCCCCATCTGTAAAATGGGGCTAATGGTACCTTCCTCGGAGGGCTAAGAGGATGAAATGAGATAACAAATACAAAGCACTTGTGCAGTGCCAGCACATAGGAAGTGCTCCATGCACGGGCAGTGGTTTGCCTCTTTCAAATATAATGTGTTAAGGAGAATGCGTTGCATCCGAAGGCTCAGGCTGCTCCTTTGCTGATCTCCGGAGCCTGCGGAAGGAAGGCCCTGACATGCAGGAAGGGATTAGTTCTGATTTCCCTGGAAGCCCCGAGCCTTGGTTTGGGCTCTTGCTTCAAGGAGAAAAAACCACAGATGGAATTGATGAGAGCCAGGTGGGCACTTTTGTTTAAGCTGCACAGTTGGAAGAGTCCACATGTGACTGCAGCCTCCGAGCCTCAGCTGGGACGATACTGCCAATCAGGATAGCACCAAGGATTTCCAAGTAGCTGCAAGGGTTCCCACAAACCTCACCCCACAGCTCCACAGATACTGCCAAGGCAGTGAGCAAGGAGCCCTCTTGCTGTTAAATCCATCACAGTAAAATATCAGAAGTGACCAAGGAACACTGGGCCCAGAAATGTCCCAGGTGAAATATGCTGACTCTGGGTAGCCATTTTGGACCCCCCCGCTATATTTCTGGATTTCTGGCCCTGGGCATTGCAGTAGCCATTTTGAGGTCCATTCCCCGAAAGCAGAAACTCATTAGATGGGGCAGAATTTGTGCCTTACTCCAGAAAAGTACATCCAGAGATCTTTTTCTTCTTCTTATTGCTCTCCTCCCTCTCTCTTCCGAAAGGAATTTACCAAGAATGGAAAATCTAAGATAAACTATAGTAAGGAGCTTAATGAAGAAAACAGATGGTGTTGGAGACAGATGGACCTGGGTTCAAATCCCAGCTTACAACCTCTTTGTTATGAGAGGCCTTAGACAGGTTACTTAAGTGAGCTGAGCCTGTCCTCTCATCTGTAGACTGGTGTTCTGGTCCGGTGGTTCTTGAACTTCAGTCCACGTCAGAACCACCCGGAGGGCTTGTTAACACAAAGAAAGTCTGGGGCCTAAGAATTTACCTTTCAACAAGTTCCCAGGTGATGCTGATGCTATTGGGCCAGAGACAGGACTAGTTTAAGAACCACTGCAACTGTTAATCTGTATCAGAGCCCTTGTTCACTTGGAGAGACAGGCAGATAGCAGGAAGGGCATCAGTTTGTGGACTAGGATCATGAGGGCTGGGCTAACCCATCTTCCTCTTACTCGCTGTGTCAGTTTCTTCAGCTGTAAAATGAGGATAATGATATCCACGTTCGAAGTGAGAATCTAATGAGATGATAAATGTGAAAGGGCCTTGTCAAGTATAACATACTATGCAATTGTAAAAGATTAAATATGAGGATTATTCCAAGGGTTAAAGTTCATAGTGCAGAGAGAGGTCTGTAGTGCAGTGTCTGGCACATAGTAGGACTCAATAAATATTAATTAAAAGAAAAAAAATCCAATAACTAAAATAGCCACTGACTCCATGCCAGGGATTTCCAGTCTCTGTCATGCATTGAAACAGAAAATGGTAATAAAGCTACAATACATGAAATTCATACTCCAGTGGTAGGTGACAGGAACCTCCTTCTTGGCTTCTGATCCGGTTCATTATTTAAATCCTTTTACCGTAGAGTGTTCCACGGCTTAATGTGGAACCAGCTGTGGATCTTGATAAGAGGAAAAGGCTGGGCTGTTTCCGCTTTGCTCTTGGCGGTCCTCAAGCCTCCAGTATAACTTTCTTACAAAATGAATGGTGTTGGCTCCCAGAGAGACCAATCTAATCTCATCTTGTCCACTCGGAAGATCCGTATCAAACACTACAGACTGTCTGACTGCAGGAAGGGGCAACTAATTCCATCTGGATTTGGATCAGTGTTCAAATGATCGAGTGGGGAGCCATTAGCATGGTAGAAACAGAGCAGCAACATATAACTGGCCCACTTTTTAAACATTGTTCTTGTCTAAGGTTTTATTTGAAGATCTCCTACATGAGACAAAGACCGACAGGAACAGAGCAGGAGTCAGAAAGAGAAGGGAGTTTAAAATCCATTGTCTCCTTTAAAAACACGTGTGAATGAATCAACATCCTGCATTTTCACTGTTTATGGGCATGACAGTCTGATCAGATAACTGTGCTATGCTAAGAGACCTAATTACTAATCCTCCGGAGGATTTAAGTTACTTTTAAAGGAAAAAAAATAAGTCTCTGGTTACTCTTGGTTGAATAAAATGTCACTTATTTCCAGTCAGCCATTTTCAGAAAGGCACTGCCCACTCCTGAGCTCTGTTACCCAGAAAAGGTATATTTCAGTCCATCAGTTTTGAGAGATGCTTTAAAACATCAATTTCTAACACATAAGACTGAAAACTCTCTACGCTGTTTCTACGTCTCAACCTGGCTGAGTAATTAAGGCATCACCTAGAACAAGTAAAACGGATACAAATGAAGTGTGATTGCCCCAAGCACTTGAAATAAATCTCTAAGGATACTACATGAACCACCTCAAATTAGGTCAAATTGGTTCACATTTGTGAAAGAAAACCAAAGTTCAGCAGCCGGATCACTTGGGGACTGTAGGTCTACCCTTCACCAGATTTTAATACTCAATTAGATGCAGGTTCAAGCTTTAATTTGGTACTTTCAGAAGGCACAATTTTTAAAAAATCACAAATTAGGTGTTTAATGTCAGCTTCTTTGATGTCAAGTTTCTACTAAGAGATTGATTTAACTCAGAAAGAAGGAAGAAAGAGAGAGAGAGAGGGACAGAGAAAGAGGAAAAACTAAACGGTGATTCTAGAATCCCAGGATAACCTCTCTCGATCCACCTGACCGCCAGCCTCTGGAGGATTGTTGGGTCTAGTGGTCTGCTCAGCGATAGGAATTTCTTAACATTCTTACAGTTCAAAATACTTGTCATTTCGTTGCCTGTTTAACGGGAGGGCTGGGGAGGAGGAGGGAGTATTTAGCAACAAAACCTGGGCAGAGGGTCAGTCCCTGCACTTAGAGCTCATCCTGCTCCTTCTCCAGCATCACTGATAGGCTGACAGTTCTAGAAATCCAGCTGCCCAAACCTTTGACTGAAACCCTTACATGCAAGTTGATCCAACTATGTTTCCTCTATTTCCCTGTAAACTCTCTCAGTGCTAATGATGTGAAACATTTCCAGGCATCACTTTAATTTTGAAGCTTCAGCTCCAGGGAAGTCACAGAGATAAGGTAGGGCCTGAAGTTGATTGCTGTGTTTCACTAGATGCCTTTGTCATCAACCCACAGGGCAGTAGGGAAGTTTTGGGGAGATTCTTTGCCAAACCCTAACCCAGGACACAAAATCTGATTGAGCATAACAAGTCATGGGAATCAAACATTTGACAGTGAGACAGTGAATTCTGTCTTTGTGGTCCCAGGTTCTTTGGGCAAACACTAGCCTGTTTTATAAATTTTCACCTGGAAAATAACCGTCATTGCATAACTGGGGCCAAAGCAAGGGATGTTGAACATTTGTAGAGATGCAGTGTTCTGCAAACCCAAATTATTGCCTCCAACCTCCACATACTGATCACATCCCATCTGTCACCAGATGTTGGGGTTTCTGGCCCTGAGATCCATCTGCTTCTCCCCAGTCTTCTCACCACTCCCCTTGACAACTGCAGTGACCTCCTCCGGTTCTCAAGTTCCCAGCTTTCAGCCCAAGAGCCCACTCTCCACAGGGCTGCAATTATCTTTCAAAAACTCAGATGTGACTACTTCATCCTCTGCTTACAAATCCCATCACCCACAGGTTAAAATACAAACTACTTGGCCTAGGATTCAAGACTGAAAAATCTCCTTGGGGAAAACAGTGGAAAAACAATAAGCTCCGGGAAGGACACAACCCTTAGATTTCTCTGCTCTAATGAAGGGATAAATCCATGAATATTTAGATTAAAACTAACTTTTGTGGGTTGGGCCCACGTAGAGAATATTGGTTCTACATAGATTTCAAACAACCAGTTTATAATGAATTCTTAGAGCACAGCCAATTTATAAGATTGGGGCTAGGTGTATTGCTTGATTTGTATTTCTTTTTGTTTAAATGACTTTGGAATTGAAATATAATAGAATTAAAAATTACACCTGAATGTCAACAATGCCTTTACAGTAAAACCTTATCATTTTAATCTATGAACCCAATTAGGTGTCTAGAGAAGTGGGAGGACAGATTCATTGGTCATGAAATTAAGCCAATTATATAAATGGATATGGAGGATTACATTTTAGAGCAACCTACTGGGTACTACGTGTCTAGAACTTGATTACCGGGGCTAGGTTGGTGCTTCTGGTATTTCAAGGCTAAAACTAAGAGACGAAGCTGTTAACTGTAAAGGGGGTGGGGCATGAATCTTAACAACAACAGAGGTGATTTATCAGTAAGGTAAGAAAGAGATTCTTGCACAGTGCTTTGTATTTCTTTACCTCCTCTCAACAACTAGAGGCCATGACTCTTTTGTTCATCTTTCACAGCCCTCATACCTGGCACATGTTAAGGGACAAGTGGATATACACTTCAACACAGTATATCCAAATAGATGAGTCCCTTCTTTTCTTTCATATTTATCATAGAAGATAATGTCAGCACTTAAGTGCTTACCATGTGACAGGAACGAGGTGAGAACTAAGGAAGTTTACACATATATCATCTCACTTAATCCTCAAACTAACTTGATATTAGCGCTTCCCCCGTGTCTCCCATTTTACAAACGAGGAGACTCAGCTCTAGGGAGGTTAATTTGTTCAAGATGAGAGAGCTGGTAAGTGGTGGCATTCCAGAGTCCACATTCTAACTGCCATAAAACTGCCTCTTTCTTCTCATGGCCAGTCTAGATCTCTCTGTACCTTTAACTGCATCTTTCCAAAGTGACTTTCCGTTGTCCAGCTATGACAGTCTCCAGAAGCAATGCGTATGTGGTGAAGGACTGTGGGGAAAAGGAGGCAGGTGCTGAATCTTATGGGAATATGACAGACCAAATGTCATCTGAGACCTCAGTTTTCAAGGTAAGATGAAAGTTTTCAAACCAAAAAATAATCTATTCAAGGGACTTTATCCTCTCTCACAGAATGAAGTACATGAAAGGCAAAAAAACACAAAAACCAAAAAAAAAAAATCCCTCTTACATTTTCCTATTGTTTCCCCCACAGGTCTTAAGTGCTAACTATATTATCTAGGAGTCCATTACACCGTAAGTAGGCCCTTGAAATATTTTTAAGCTCTCTTATCTGTTTAGTCTCATGCTGCTAGGAGAAATATAGCAAAACACGAGAACAGCGACCTTATAAACTTTTTCCTTGTTTGCTGAACCGGTATTCCTGAAGTAGAAAGGGGGAAAACTTGCATTTGAAGTCAATTTTGTTGTTGATGCTGTTTGTTGGTTTTTTTTTGTTTTGTTGCAAGGTGCCACACCTGTGCTCTGTGGTAAAAAGGTGAACCAGGGTGCCCTGAAGACCAGGAAGGGTAATGGGTGGGGAGATTCCTTTAAAGAAAACTAGTGGACAGTAATTTGGAAATTGCATGTTTGTAGTTATTACTGGAAGAAAATTCAGAAAGTTCAACCGCTGCTTTAAAAAATAGCTAGTGAAGATGAGCACAGTGAAATTATGCAGGTTTAGGCAACAAACATTGCATACTAAGTTTATTTTTCCAGATATCCTAAAAACCTGGAATTCTAAAATGATCAACTAATTTATAACTCTAAGGCAAATATCCTCTTTTCTTACTGAGTACGGATAGTTTCCTTTCTGTTGAAAGAGTGTAAATCATTTTATTCCAGGTATCCTGAGTTTTATATACATACTACTCGGCAGTCCACACTGCTCAAATATAATATGTGGACACAGACGCTTCTGGAATAAGCAAGTCCAATCTCCTTTAGAACAATCAGCACTGCCCTCCTTTTCTCATGGGAAATTTCTAAATGGAACAATAGCACGCATCAGAACCAAGAATATCTACGCTAGAGGCACGTAAGGAGACATTAACAGGTTGTCAGTAAAAAGTAAAACTCAGTGTCATTCAAAAATATTAATAAAATTATCTTCTATAAAATGACACTAGTATTCTGCAGGGTTAGAAGGGCAGGTCGGCTTCCTGACAATATTCCAACATCATAGCCTATAAAAGCTGTCGTTTATGTCTACCCTGGGCCAGCACTTTGCACCTATCATGTCCAACCTTTACACCAATACTGTTCTCTCCATTTACTAAAGTCACACTGCTAAATGCAGGTCTGCTGGTCTCTCAAATTCATGCTGTCTGTTCTGCCTCTGTGAGTACTGATCAAATTCCCTGTCTAGAAAATTTATCACTGAACTAGTATTTCATTCAATCCTACATGAGATAATAGAGAAAGAATCAATTACTTGTACAGAACAGTGAGCCAGTGGCTGGGAATTGGAAATCTATGTATTTGAGAGTTTCTCCTTTCAGGGTGAAAAAACAATCATTAGAAATGTGTATTCTCAAAGAAACATTATGGACACGTCTAAACTGTGTAATAAATGTTAATCAGATTAACTTTTTTCTTTCAAATTTCCTTTTCTGTGTGTGAGGAAGACCAGCCCTGAGCTAACATCCATGCCCATCTTCCTCTACGTTACATGGGACGCTGCCACACCATGGCTTGACAAGCGGTGTGTCAGTCTGTGCCCGGGATCCGAACCTGCAAACCCTGGGCCACCGAAGCGTAGTGCTCGAACTTAACCGCTATGCCACCGGGCCAGCCCCTCAAATTTCCTTTTTATTCCAAGTTGCTAGCCCTTTCCTTATTTCCTTTTTTCTTCTAATTAAGTGTATATCCTAAGCACACCTTGTAAATTCTCCATCTGAAATGTCACTACCAATGATGAAGTACAAAGCAAAAAGCAGAGGCATGTCTGCATGTCACAAATAAGCCAGAAAATCATGACAGACCAATGATGATGCACACCCTTCTGGTGGCAGTGATACCTGGGAGTTAAGTTGATGACACTGAACACTGAGTCCACTTGGAAAATGTCTGTCAGCATCAAGGCTATGGAAGAAAATATTAAAACAGGACACCAAACCATTTTTCCCCTTCCCACTGAGTGTTTATTTTATAGCTTTTGCATCAGGTAATCAACTGAAACACTTCAACAACAGAAAGCTGGCAGAATGTTAAGGAAAAGGAGTGATTATCTCTCCAACAGATGTGACAAAATGGCTTCAAGTTGGAAACAGTAGTGCATAAATGAGTCAACTGAACGGGGGGGAGGCAGGGGGGTGAGAAGAGAAAAAAAGCAGAGTCAGAGGAAGGAGTGAGCATCTTCCAACATGGATTGGGAGGAAGAAAAGGCACTGTTTAGCTGTGTATTTATAAAATAAAAGTCAAAATATACAATCCATATTTCTCACAATTACATTCAATGCTGCTTTAGAGATGCTCACTTATCTGACTCTCAGTAGAAAGCTACGAAAACTGTCTAAAAATCAGATAGACAGCACCAGTGTGTCTAAATCATAGGCTTACCAGCAAGGTGTTTGAAAGAGATCATCACCATTAGGGTCCTTTCATACATAGTACTGCAAAGGTCACAAAGCTGCATGAACTTAAATTATAGGATAAATCTGACTAACTGATCAGCCATTTCAGTCTCTAAAATTCCCACTCCAGGAAATCAGAAAGTAAGCTCCGCTCTAGAGGAGCTGAATTGGCAGTGCATTTGAAACAGGATTGCTTTTCCCCTCACAAGGCTGCCTGAACAGCAGTTTAGCTGGCATCATACAGCAACTTTGCAGAGGGTAAATGGTTGCAAAAATTCAACAGCAGTTGCCCTGCTCCCTCTTAAAGTAAATAAGCACTAATTTATGAAAAGGCAAATTTTCAAATCATAAAGTAGAAGCACCTGGGCCTCTTAAAGACAAACTTCATAAAAGGTACTTCTCATAATAAAGGATTCTAGGACCATAGGTGTGTTTGAGAATGATCAATGGCAAAACCCAGAGAGATAGTTTACACAGATGTTCTCTATGTAGAATTTGAATATAAATTAAAATACCAGCTATGCATTTGGGAACCAGCCTTTAGTTAAATTCTCTAGTGCTTTTAGAATTTTTATTTCATTTTATTAGAAAAAGAGAATCATTGTCTACAAACTATTTTCTTCCTAACTATGCAAATACAATGAGCAAATCACCTGCAATATCAAAATACTGTTTGTAAATCACTGATGGCACTAAGAATTTTAGGAATTTCCAATAGGACATATATTGAGAAAGAGCAACAGTAGATTTCAAATTATAGGCATTAACTGAATTTTAAGAATAGAAAATAAAATTTAAAGTTTAAAAGTAAGTTCAAGTTCTCTGATTTTCAATTATTTAAATCCAATCATCAGGAATTCAGAAGCACCCAATATGTTCAAAGTTGCACAAATGCGTATGGATGACAGAAAAGTAATCCCCATGCAATATTTTAAGTGTTGCTATCAGATATATTTAAGTGATACTTTACAGATTAAAGCTGGGTAAAATCAAAATATATCCTCCCCATTACATTTTAAAACAGTCACAATAATTTATCAACAGTTGCCATTTCACAGCAATTAGAAAACAGGAGTTGATACAAGTTGAACAAAAAGGTACTTTTTCCTTTTTTTAGGAAATAAACATATATAGATATAGATATACACACACACACATAACACTATCTTTCGAAATTCAAAGTGGTTAATTTGCTTTTGTATTATATAAAAAAAATTTCCCTATGATCAAAATACTGAAAAAGCGCAAAGGCTGAAAAAAGAAAACCACATTTGCCACTTTAAAAAAATACATTATTGTCTCAGTGGTTCTATTTATTTGATTATAAAGTTAGGTATTATAAGGGTCTGCATTGGGCAGACTCCAAGGACTATATTGGACCAGATGGAATTAAGTCTAACCCTTTCTCAGTCTTTAGGAAGGATACTCCTAACCCACCCTAAGAGATGATAGAATAAATGCCCCTATTCTGAACCGTTAAACTGGGAAAGAAAACACGCTCACCTAGAAGCAATCTACGTCATAAAAGTCTATGAATCTGTGGGAGAGACCGCCTGAATCAGAAAGCTATTCTTTGGATATAAGTTAGGAGCTTTTGGAAGTATATAAACTCTTTTAGGCCACTAGAGTACAGATTCAAAAATGATTTCTCCATAATGATTTCTCTTATTACAGGGGTTGGCAGGTCACCCGTTTTCGCAATAAGGTGTCATTGGAACACAGTCATGCTCATTCGTTTATGTATCCTCCATGGCTGCTTTTGGGCTAAAATGGCAGAGTTGAGTAGTTGTGACAGAGACCGCATGGCCCGCAAAGTCTAAAATATTTACTCTTTGGACCTTTACTGGAAGTTTACTGACCCCCTGATCTAGTGCACTGTGTGATGCTCTAATCACCTAAAAGAGTTAACGCACCTCAAGATTCAGCATGTATTCCACGAATAACCTGCATCCTGGGCTTCCTTAGCAGATAAATGTCAAATGCCCTACCTTGAAGTGGTGCCCTACTTTTGGGCAAGGAAATAATTTGTATATTTTTCAACAAATAATTGTAAAAGTTAATAAGTACAAAAAAAGAAAGAAAGCCAAATAAGAAAAGTACGCCTGTTGATGTTCTCTTAATATTTTCCTATTTTGGGGGGGAAAGGGTGTTAAAATGATTCTTTCTGTCAACTTCCTTTAGCCTTTCCTTAACTTTGTTTATAGCTGTTTTTTGATAAGTAGTGCTCCCTCTTCACCTCCCATACAATTAATAACCTTCAAAGCAACCTGCCTAAAATGCTTACGTTTGGTGAGGCCTTGTTCAGGAATATTTATTTAAACCAAACATATTAAAGATTATTCCTTTGGAAAATGTTTCTAAAATTCTTTATCTCTGTTAATCTAAGAAGGGGAAGAAGGTAAAGAATATTCAGGGAAATTAAACTCTGCAAAATATACCTTAAAAACCAGAGGTATACAATAGCTACCATTTCTGAATGGTAATGTAAAATAAAAACAGAAAAATCTTCCGAATTTGAAGAGCAAATTTCCCCTGCTCTGAGTCAGCTAATGAAGTCTTTTTCAAACAGGGAACCTCCTGAACTCAAGTAGCTGCTCAAGAATCTTGAAGAGTTCACAGATGTTTCGTATCTCAATAGTTGTTGAAACAGGGAAGATAAAACACTGAGGAGGTATTTATCAAACACAAATTTATAGCAAGATTAACTTTTTTCCAACCAGTTTATAAGTGGACTTTTCCCTTTCTTTGTTAAAAAAATGAAAGGTATGAAACTATATGTTAAACATGTTTCCATAATACCTTACATTTACAGAGCGCATTACAGTTCTCAAAGTGCTTTCTAGGCCATCTCATTTAATCCTCACAACACCCCTGTGAGGTAGGTACAGCAGGTATTATTATCCTCATCTTGAGATGAGGACATTGAGGCAAAGAGAGGTTAAGTGACTTGCCCAAGGTCACACAGCTGGTAAGTGGCAGAACCAGGACCAGAAATCAAGTTTTCTGACTCGTTGTCCAGTACTCTTTCCACTGTAACTACTGCCTCCAATTATGAATAATGTACTGTGTATCAAAAGTGAAGGTTATTGAAGTTCACTTCAGTGATGCCTTAACAGTAAAGTAAAATGAGAAATACAAGAACAGTAGGTCTGATGGTTTCACTTGACATAATAAAATTGGTGCAAAACCACTTTTGTCTAATTACTTATAATCTTTTGGTCCAAATACATAAAATATGCAATATTTACAGCAGTTTCCTTTTTCTTTTGTAAATGCAATGCTTTAAAACACATTATAAAGCACCTTAGTAAAAACAGTCTACAAGTAAAAGTACAGAATAAGTAGGAAAACCCTACCCACACCACAGCTCACTAATGGAGTGATAATATGGAGTCACCGATATCTCATTTTACAGCTTTACAAATAACCCATGGAGAAACAAATACGAAACTTACTTTTTTTTTTTGATATTAACGTGTGGAAGCCTTAACTAAAACTTCAGGCAATGCCAACACTCTTTGAAGTATCTCCCCAATCTTAGAACATGGGGAGACAGGAATGAGCAATACTGCTTTGACTCTTTTTACAGTATTAGTAATGGTTTAAATTGTTAACACTAATGATTATTTTTTTAAAGAAAATTAAAATGACCTACATCAATATGGGCAATTCCAACTACAGCAGAGACATTTCTTATTAAACACGATCAAACGTTCCAATAAATTTCATGAAGTGTGATTCACAACAAAAGCACACACTGCCAAACAGTTCATAACACTATTCAGTGGAGGTGAAGAACCCAGACCTCCAGGAGAAGGCGGAAGCGACAGATGGATTCATCTTCCTTCATGGTTAGTGGAAAAAAATGCTTTATCAAAAACAGAATGTCAGAACTTTTTCTGAAATTTTATTTAGCCTTCAATTAGACCTGCTATGTGTTTATTTTAGGTGATGTGTAGATTTTTCCCCAGGCAGGAGGTTGTAACTCCCACCAAAATTTAACCAGAAAAAAAAAAAAAAAAGGCTGAAACTTAAACTTCTGAGACCACTGACATACCAGCCAGTATCTACTTCCTTGACGTTACTGTCTGTTTCCTAACTCAGCTCAATGCAAATTGTCTTCTACACCCATCAGCAATCCAGGTTGTGGAGCCGAGGACTAAGGTGAAGACAGGGTCAAAGTTTTAGTTCAAGAATCGAACAGTCACACCTTGTACTCAGTTCGATTTAGGGTAAATTTTTTCATAGAAAAAGTTTTGTGCGAGGATGTAGAGGTCTCCATCTTTTTCTCGTACAGCATGGGCTCTGATGAATTGGAACTGCTCTAGTGCAAATTCATAGAACTCATTCTCCATTTTCCAAATGTCAGATTGCTGGAGCTTTGCAATTGTTTGTTTAGTGGGGAGTTTCTTCTCTGTGGTTTTCCTAAGATGTGATTTCTTTCCTACTTACAAAGGAAGAAAAGAAAAGGTAAATAATTCTGAGAACACACAAAAGATCAATGCCTCTTGATTTGAAGAGATGGTCTAAGTTAATACGACACATTGAAGGACAGGTAACATAATTGTTTTGTATTAGTATCATTCAGGCAAAGATGGTGACCTAGTCATACTAGAACTGCGACCTAGTCTATTATCATGTAAATCCTTAACCTGTTAAAGACTTAATGAGACGTCAAATAGTAAAAGTAAAGACTGCCACTCAGTAAGTGTAGGCTGTCACCTTACAAGCTGTATTCTCAAATACTTGGTGCTCTGACTAGTCTGTTTTTTAAAATATGGTAAAATATCTATTTTCAAACTTAATACTAGTTTTTCATAACCTATATTCGCCATAATTATGTGTTAGAAGCTAGGGCATATGCATACAGTAGGAAAAGATTTCTTATGATTGTATCTTACCAAAGAACAGCAAAAAACCCCACAAAAACACTAGAATTAGATTGGACCTGCACGGTCACTTTTAGGTATGCGATATTGTCAAAGCACACTTTTAGGAGTACTATAATGTCACAGACATAGCACAGATGATCATTATTAATGTGACTGAGTCTCATCTTCCCACCTCTACTCTAAATGGCATCAGGCAGGTCTAAGGGTGGAATTCATAGTCCTGATGTTTGGTATCAGGCATTATTGAATATTACACATTTCTAAGGCTGGTTCTGTAGTTTGTATCTTTCTGCTATTCCTACAATGCCTTCTAATTATCATCGAATGAATGTTTATTAATTCAAAAAATATTTAATGAACACCATCTGTGTGTCAGGTACTGTTTTGTATTGAAAATGGTGAGGAGAAACAGACAATATACCTGCTTCTGGAGTTATTTCTCATGCTTTACTCAAGAAACTTCAAATCAGACATATTTTTCAAGTTGCAAACAAACAAAGTTAAGGACAGCTTTAAAAAGAAACCCGTCCTTTATATACCTGTACGGTAGAGTTCTGTAGCACCCCTGAAGAAGCGGGGCAAAGCTGCCTCCAATAACATGATAAAATCTTCAAGCTCTTCAGTAACTCCCACCAGAAAGTATTCATTAATTAGGTTATACTTGGCTTGATCCATGGCCCACCTGCTTCCCACATTCCTAAAACCAAAAGAAAGGAATTAAAAACCTGGTTGTGAAATCTGCTAAGTATCTTTGATGCCTCTGACACTGTATATTATGGAGAAAATAGATAAAGACGCGTCCATCCAAAGCCTTAATGCTGTTTTATTGATGTCCTTTGGAAGGCACACCTGTTCTGAATTTCCTTTGCCTCTATCCCCAGTTTCTGCTCAACTATGGAGTGTTAATTCAGACTTTACTAGGGGGCACAATATACACAACGTTTAGTTTGAGGGCAGTTAAAAAAAATATATGTATATAACATAGATTCCTCCCATCTGATTTAATGTGAGTGCATTTAACTTTTTAACAACTCTAAACTAAACTTTGTTCATTTTATAGAGCTCTCTAGTAAGGAAGGTCTAAGCAATTTGTGTTTAGTGCCTATCTTAATTTAATTTGTGAGTCTAGGTTTTTCCGAACTTTCTAAAGATTAGAAATAAGATAAGAAATAGCTCTGCTAAGAATCTTTTATTTTTATTTTTTACATTGTCAGCTAATGGCTGTAAATAGAGATTTAGCCCCAAATAAACTCTACTTTTGGGTTCTTTTCAGCACTGATATTCCCTCCTCCTAACTCCAGCCCTCCTTTAAGCAGTGGGATATTAAGCTGGTGACTTCACCTTTCTCACTGTTTTCTCAGCCATTAAAAAGCTGGGGTGGAGGGGGGGGATAAATGAGTTGATTTCTAAGGTCCCTCCTAGTTCTATGAATCTATGAAACATACTAAAGACATTTAATTAAAATCTCCTCAATAATGGCCAATAGAACAATACTCTTTATTGTTCTAAGGCAAGAGTTGGCAAACTTTTTCTATAAAGGGCCAGAGAGCAAAATATCTTAGGCTTTGCAGGCCATATGATCTTGGTCACAGTTACTTAACTCTGTCTTGCAGCATGAAAACAGCCATAAACAATAAGTAAACAAGTGGATGTGGCTGTGTTTCAATAAAACTTTATTTATAAAAACAGGTGATGGCCAAAATTGGTCTTCAGGCTATAATTTGCCAATCCCCATTCTAAGAAAATGATTAAAAAATGGAGAAGACATTCTTTCAATGCTTCCAATTCTTTTTATGCTATTATTAAGCTTTGATATAATCTATTGAATAGGACTTTAAGGTTCACAATAATCAAATATGTCTCAATTAATGAAAAAAAGAACAGAAAGCATTCCTTGCATTTCTCTTTATGGTTTTAAGGAAGAATACTATACTAACTTTGAATGTGTCTCTGTTTTTTTCTAATTTTCCTATTAAAATGATTGATTAGAACAAATAAATACATACCATTATTTTTAAAAACTGAAAACTCAGCAATTTTCTGAGGAAATCAACTCTTTATTAAAAATAGAATATCTTTATTTCCACCTCACGTTTATTAGCAGACTAAACCACATCCACAACCTTGGCTTCTCTCAAAGTCAAGTCAGTTTAACAGTAAAACCAGATGAGTAATTTACCCACTAAGCCTTTTCTTGATCTAACATGAACAGGCTGAAATAGTAAGCTAAGGAGAAAATGAGGTATTTGAAATGACCCCTGACCTCTAATTAAGAGCTCTACTGGAATATAGCAAAACATGTAACATCAAAAACTAACAAAATTCAAAAAACCAGCATCTGAGAAACTATTGCATGGATATTATACATGAAGAATCTTTTTAATGCACTTAGAGGTAACCACACAACTAGATATTACTTAATTACATGTTCCTGTGAGTCTGGTCTTTCACTAATCTCCTTATACCTGGCCCTTGACTAACACATTCACATTTGTGAAATACTAATTATAGAGATAACAAAGAAGATTATCAATTTAAGTCAACTTGATCTCCCTACCAGCATTCCGAGCTGTGGCCACAGAAGAATGGGATTTGAAGCCAGAGCTTCTCTGGAGCACAGTCTGAGCCGCCTTCAGCTACACACTCGTCAAAGGTCTGGAACCAAGACAAAGAGCACATGTGAGCCATGAACCAAGTCTCACCTATCAAACGTCTTAACGTGGTAAGTTATTAAATAAACAGGCAGCACAGGTGGGACGAGACAGTGAACGAAAGGGATAGGCAGGTAACGAAAGGGATAGGCAGGTAACATACTTGAGATACTGAGGAAGGTTAATCATGGATTTTCCTCACTTTGTTTTATACTAATGTTTATAAGAGTTCTTTTACTATATGAATGGAAACCCTTCCAGATAATGATCTGTCCTTGAAAATAAGTACTGGTTTATGTTGAATTTGTGTATTTATATGTTCTATCCCCTAAAGGAAATTAAATAAAAACAAGGCTAAAGATACTCTTTTGTGAAATAATCATTTAAAAAGAATACAAAGTAGGACTACACTTAAGTCTTCTCTCCTTTTCTCATTAAAACAAGCAAAAACATCATTGTACAAAGCAGAAATGACCTCGGATTCTTATGACTTGCATGCCCTCCTCTTCAAATGCATCTGACTGAATTAATTAAAAGGGAAAGAGACTCATAGGCTGTAAATCTAAAATTCATCAACTTCACTTTCTTGAGGACTTACTGCCTGTCACAGACATTTTAGCAGTAGGCATTATCATCTGAAATGATATAATACTGCAATACTGGAGAACAAACCTGGGAGCTTTGCTTGTTGCAGTGAGGCATCTACAAATACAACCTGTTATTTCTGAGAAGAGGAAGTATGAAGGAGTAGAAGGAGCACTTGTCCTGAATCCAGGCTCCTGAGTTTCTAGAACCAGGTTTGACCCCATTTTAAGTAAGTCTTTAAGGCCTTCAAATCTCACTTGCTAATCTATAAAATTAAGTAAACTCAAAGGGCCCTTTCAACCAAAAACCTATGAGAATAGGGCCAAAAAATCCTCAGACATGATACACATAAAGCTATAGTGGAATGATTCTCTTTATTCTGGCAACATTCAAGAGGCAACAGCAAACTGCAGCCCGAAATTTATTTGCCCATTTCATTTACAGATGACCTTCGCTATGATTCAGTGAAAAGATCTTTTGATCTTGAATCCTGAACCCTGAACTCTGAGCCTGGAAAACTTAAGTTTTGTGTTAGTTTCCTTATTTAAAATGGAGGACATAATCTTACTTTGAGGAGGAAATAAAATCATGGATGTAAAAGAATCTACCACAACGACTGGTTCACTGTAGGCATTCAATAAATGGCATGTAGTCTATGTCTGTCTCTCTCTCCAGGTCTCCTCTCCAATAGTCAAATGCAATGTTTTGCTGGTTCTTGTTCTCCCTGACCTCCATAGCGTGTGGCCCCAATGACCACTCTCTCCTTTCTGAAAATCTCTTGGTGTCTCTGCCACTAATAGATTGTTGTCTTTTTCTGTGAACACTCCCCTTTCTGGCTTTTGTTGCTTCTCTGCATCTTTCTGAATGTACCATCATTATCTTCTTTGAAGGCATGTTTTGTTCCCTCTACCAAGTATGGAAATTCATCTCAGCTATCTTCTCTTTGCCCACTCCCTTCCTTAGCTTATTCACACTTCCTTGACTTCATTTATAATTTCTAGGCAAAAGGCTTTCAAATTTGTACCCCCAGGTCCATCACTTCTTATCTATTTTCTAATACCTAGTGTGCATTTTCATCTGAATTCCCAGTATTATCTCGTATTCAATATTTTGGGCAACAGGATTATATTGCCCCTTGTAATTCAGACTCAAGATCTCAGAACATTTCTTAATCTTTCTTCTCCCTTACCTCACATCCTTGAGGTAATGTCTTTCCAATCCACCTTTTCTTTTTCAATCCTATTTCCATCAGGAACTCACAATGTCATGTCTCAATTCTTACAATCACTTCCTAACTGGGCTCCCTTCCCTCCCTTCCTTCCAGTATGCTCTGTACAGTTACCAGATTAGTCTAGGTAGTCACTTCCAACATCCTCTACTCAGAAACCTTCAATGGCTTCCAATATCTTAAAAAAAAAAAAAACCCAAACTCTTTATTCTGGCTTTAAGGAATGCTTCATCCTCTGACCTCAGTGTGCTAGTCCAGCCTTATCTCTATGTGTAACTTCCATCTTTACCACATTAACTTGTTTTGTAGTCTCTCAAGCATGTCACGTGTATTTCCAAATCTATATACTTTTGCTGACTACATTTCCTTCCTCTGACAGTGCCTTCCCTCTCCCAACCTGGTTTACATGAAGACTATTTTTCCAATGACTACTCTGGCCTAAAGTCACTCCTATTTTTCTTGAACCCATATAAATTGATTATATACTGCCTCTTAAGAGCCAGCTCTGAGGATTCAGGTATGTATAACTACATACACATTTTTATCTAAAGAACTTGCTTCATGCACTTTTTTTTTTTTCACTACAGTGAAAACTTCTTGAAGGGATCATTCAATATTCATTTGTACCCTCCACACCACATAAGATATTGCTATACAAATTGTCTGCACAATCAATATTTGTAAATGGCTGGAATTTGGGGATTTACATGGGTATTAAAGGCACAGTTCTAGTGGAGATGAAGTCAGGGGCAGTAAAATTTTTTCATGAAGCATTTTGACAATCCCTGAGAGTTCTCTCAAATTCTCTTGGGATCTCTCTCTCTATCTCCACACACACATACACACACAGGCATGCACACATACATACATAAATATATATAAATAAATAAAGTGAGAAGACCTCAGTTTATACTTAAGACTCAATAAACCCATTTCAATGGCCATTATATTAGTTCTGAATTTTACTAGATGGTCTGACTTAGATTTGCTGGCCTAAGTCACTTTATAAAAGTTGTTTTATTATCATTTATGCTAATTTGTAGCTCATAAAAATAAAACAACCTATGTATCTATCTATCTCTACCATGTCCCAATTTCCAAGAAATCTTTGGCTTAATGAACCAAGCAATGATAGAGCAGAAGGTTTCTGATTCCATGCCTCTCCGATTTCAGACAGGCCCTAGATCACAGTATGGTGCTTCTGAAGCTCTGAGGTGCTTCACTACACCTCTACCTGATTAGAGTACCAGACAGAAAAGGAATGAATCACATGCAGACACACACACACACCATTTTGTGTGTGTGTATGCATGTAAGAGTCAAAGACATTAAAAAGATTTTGCATTAATGTAAGAAACTAGGATATGAAGAGAGGCTGCAGTATTAAAAGTTTCCATAGAGTTACCACGTGAACAACTTTGGGAATTTAAATATCCACTATTGGAATTAAAACTGATCAATGAATAAGCAAGCAGGATGGCTATTTTAACCCAAATTCTCTAGTTAGCCAACTCCTATACCCTGTGCTCTTGAAGTCTTTCAGTATTTCAAGCAAAGACAATCTGTACATAATCCTCAAGTCTATTTTTAGCCAGCAGTTTTAAATCTGCTAGCCCACTCTGGCAGTCTAAGAGTTACCTCCAAAATCCATTCTTCTCCTCTTCCACAGTCATAGAGTTTAGCCTCCCTTGCAGTTAGGTATGGCCATGTGACTAAGTTCTTACCAGTGGACTGGGGGCAGAAGCGACATGAGCAAGTTTTGGGTCACTGGTTAAAAGGAAATTGCTTGCCCTCTACTTCCCTTCTTCCCACGGGCTAGAAGGCAGATGGAGTGGTGACCCAAATTCAATCAAGCACATAAGGACAACCCCCTAAAGAAAAACAGAGTAACAATATGGAAGGAACCTAGGCTCCTGAATGATGGTGTGGAGCAAAGCTGCTCCAAGAGCCTGGGCCCCTCCCCTGTAGGCTTTTATGTATGATAGAAATAATCTTATTCAAACTATTTGGGTTTCTTTGTTTTAGAAGCTTAGCATCCACCCTAACTAATTTACCTACCAAATGATTTATTTGACAATCTAAAAGTGGAAAAATAGTTTGAGTTTTGCCTCCTTTATGGTTCCTCCTAATCACCTGGGCGAGGTGTTTCACTCTGATCAACTAAAAGAAACCCAAAGATGGCCAGTAGCAAGGAAGATGTGGTGGGGGGGGGGGAACCCAAAACTATGAATAATCAAAAATTGGTGACTATACATGAGTGTGCCAGATCTTAGCATATAACAGAAATTCTCACATTTCTACATAAATATTTCATGAATAAAGCAAATCAAGTATTTCCTAGAGAGAGACAACCAAATCAAGACAACTCAACACCATCTTGACTGCATACAAGTTGATGAATCAATCCACTGAGATCTTAGGATGAAGTGCTGCAATGACTCCAGCAGTGACATCAGCACTTGGGCTTCTCTACTCACATCATAGAAGACTGTCACTCAAATGCCTGGTCACCAAGATTGTCCTGCTTATTTGCTAACTTCTATTAGCCTTTTGTAAACATTTTGGTCACATTTCAAAATAGAATTTTCTATAAATAAATATTTTTCTCCTATAAAACAAATCAAATAAAAACACTCCAGGCTCTCTTCCTCTCCCTCAAAACCCAGCTCAGTCCATCACATAAATAAAAAGTTATGACTAGCTTTTTCACTTGAAAGCCATCTATGCTTAGAAAGAGCAATTCTTTGTGAATTAGATACAAATATTTTTAAAAGCATGAAATATTAAAATATTCTTTAGACCATTTAGATTATTAGTTTAGTCATTTAACTCCTAAAATTGAAGATTAAAAAAATTAAGCAAACTTTGATGCTTGATAGTGATGGCAATTATATCTACATTCAAACTCTTACTGCAAATGATCTTGGTTCATATATTATATAGAAAACTGAAGCTAAGAGTAAGCCCCCTCGATTTCCCACTTAGATAAAAGCACATCTGCATCTGTAGCCCCCCACTGCACTCATCTTTAAAGAGGCGTTTCCTTCTCCTATCTTCGAATACCATTCTCACCCCCTTCTGAGACTCTGCTCCATCAATTTCTCTCCAGTTTCTTCTATCATTACCCCTTGCTCTCTTAAGATATATTAATATGCCCAAGTGTCTGTCATCTTAAAGAAACATTTCCTGGTGTTTTTTTTGTTCCTTTCAGAGTCAAACTGCTATCTCAAGAGTAATCTTTCCTCTCGGTCTAACTTCATCTCTCAGTTACTCCTCAAACCCTTTGGATTCCACCACTTAAACTCCTTTCTCCGACATCCCTAATGATCTCCCCATTGACAACTCTAAGGGACAGTTTTCAATCCTCAATTCACTAACCTTTACAATTGAAATCATTTTCCCATCCGTTTCAAGGACTCACCAGATTTGTCTTCTGATTCTCTGACCTCAGTCTCCTTGGCATGCTCCTCTTTCTCTGCCTGCTCCTTAAATGTTGGCATTCCCCACAGCTACATATTTGCACCGCTCTTTATCTTCTTTTTCATTCAGTTCTCTTTTCATACACTATATGTCTTTCAAGTGCAATTTCATTCAATCCCCTGTTTCAACTCCCACCTAATGTTGACTCCCAAATCTAAGATTTAGTTTAGACTATTTCTTGAGGCACAAATACAATTTTTAGTGGCTACTTCCACCTACTTATACACAACTAAAAATAATGTCCAATTTGAACTCATCATCTCTTTCTTCAATTCCACTACAACTGACTCTTCCTTCTGTTTTCTCTCTTTTGGTGAAAGGAACCACCTATGGTCCAACCAGAAACCTGGGAAGAAGACAGGTCGAGGCTGACTCTGGGTTGTGCACCTTTTACTGAAATAGAGAAAACTGGTCTAACAAAAAGTTATCAAATCTTTAAATATGTCATCTGCAAAGATATTATGTTATACTGCTTTCCTGTGGTGCTTTTTACACATAAAATACTTTTTAAGCAAACAATAATAAGTTCTCAAATGCTTTTGTAAGACAGAATAGTAAAATTCAAGTTCCATGAGCAAACCATGGTCAGAGAATGGTAAACTGCTAAGGACTATAAAGCAACATTTTGTAAGCCAATCAAGTAGCGCCAAGTATGGATTTCTTCTAACCCCATTACTATCTTTTATAAATTAATGCAAATTTTTAGATAGAATATTCTAAAATTCATTATAACTCCTATAGCTGTCAATAAGTCAAGTTAATTTAGAGTAAGAAATACAAAAAACAAACTGGGGTAGGAACTATGATCCCTGGGACCAGGAAGTTACTTACTCAACAACATAAACAGATTTTCCTTTAGATTGTTACTTAGAGCATGTAACTATTTACTCCTTCTGTAAGTATAATCTCCTTGGTATTCTGCTAATAAAACAATTAATAAAAAAAAAGTTTAATAATCTATAGGGCAGCACAAAGCTGAAATCATATAGAATATTTACATATTTAGAAAATGTGAGTGATGAGATTATAGGTGCACTTAATATTATTTGGAAGCCATAAGAAGGATGATGCTGAAAGAAAGGCTGAGAGAAAAACTACGGCTATTCAAACTCGGATATTTGGTAGATATTTTCTCAAAATGAACAAAGTGTGCCTGTCGCTCGAAAGAAAACAACTGACAGTGTTAGTAGCCCAGTGGTTCTCAACTGGAGCTGTTTTGACCCCCAGGTGACATTTGGCAATGTTTGGAGACATCTTTGGTCCTCTCAACTAGGGGGTATTGGGGGTGCCACTAGGTAGAGGCCAGAGATGCTGGTAAACATCCTACAACATATAGGCAGCCCCCCAAAACAAAGAATTATCTGGCTCAAAACAACAACAGTGTTGAAGTTGAGAAATCCTGTGATAAAAGTTAAGCTTTCAAGCAAAAAAATAAAATTTTGTAAAACCTGATCTGCCACTATAAGCTTGACAGTTTCCTAATACTTAAAAGATTTTTCTGATGAAATCAGTGGTGATATTAATGAATATGAAATTTTGATATTATATAAAAAAATGTGTCAACATTTGGAAGGTCCACATAACTCAGTGAACTAATATATTCCAAATGACCAATGCAGGATGTTACAAAACTATGCTTGGTTAAAATATCCATTCAAAATGTAAAATATATCAACAGATGTTAAGGTAGCAGAGCATAAAAAGTTCAGTACTATGGTTTCAGACTCCACACTTCAACAACTTTAAGAAACTACACTTTGTCAAGTTTTAGTATAGTATTAAAGAAGAATATCCATGATTTTCTGAAAGGACTATTAAAATCCTCCCTTTTCCAATTATATATCTGTGTAAAGCTGAATTTTCTTTATACACTTCAACCAAAAGAACATATTGAGCAGACTAATTCAGCAGCAGATATGAAAATCCAGCTGTCTATATTAAGCTAGATATTTTAAAAACTTGCAAAAATGTAAAATGCCACTTTTTACTTTTTTTTGAAAATGGTTACTTGCATAAAAATATATTATTTGTGTTACCATATGATAGGTTTCCTACTATTATTTTTAAATTAATCAATATTTTTAAAATTTCTCAGTAAATTGGTATATTTACTGATATTAGTAAATACTGATAGATATAACCTACATAAACAAAAGCTCTTTGGGGGGGTCCTCAATAATTTTTAAGACTTAAAAGGAGTTCTGAGACTAAAAAGCTGGAGAACTACTGATCTATAGTTTTTCAATGCTGACCTTTGGATTATTTAATATCCCTATTTTCCAGGTACTGGGCAAAGACTAAATCAAGTAAAATTCTAGAAAGCTATCATAGGTGTACATATGCCTGAAATGTGTTTGAAATTACTGTTTGACAGTGTAAGCAGAAAGCAGTTCAGTACTACAGTTTAAAACATAATAGTTGCCATGAGTGCTGAACTATTATCTAATATGCTTCAAAGTATCACCTGAGGTGCAAACAATATATGATTTCACGGAAATGAAGCCAATGCAAGGTATTTCCTACATCATCACAGCCACTTTTTAATCCCCATTATCTTCAAATACCCTGCCATTTTCAAAATTGTTACATGCCATGCAGTCTTATCAACTTTACAGATACAAGTTTATTAATGAAAACTTTTGCCAGTTAAAGATATTAAGGAATTTTGCAATAAAACATCATTTAACTAAGTCCCAGAATGTTACCAACACTTGTGTCATAAGAAACAAGTCAAATGATTAAAAATGTGTATGTTTCAAGACTGAAAAAGTCCATTTTGTCTATCACAAAACAAAGTAATTTTTCACTTTAATAAAACGCTTATAGATGGCCCTATCCTCACGAGAATTAAGGTAATTCAACAGTATCTTGCTGATGTTACTAATATTACATCTAAATAAACAAGTGTATTCATATGTATTTTATAATAACAAAAAAAACAAACCAAGCCCCATCATCGTCAGGGTGAAGAATGGTTAAATCTCCAGACTTGAGGGCATATCTACCTAAAACTGTCAAATATGAAAGGGAAATGATGTTAAAATATTTGCCTGGATTTTTCTGTGAGTGTTGAACATGCAACTTTGGAACATCTCTCATACAAAAATGTTAAGTAGCACGTTGTATTTCCTCCCTCCTTTTTAAAGGGAATAGAGGGATTAGGACAGTGAGTTCTGGAATTAGAGCATTTGGGTTTAAATTCCACTCTACCATTTACTGGTAGTGTAACACTGGGTAAGGGGCTCAACATTCCTGTGCCTCAGTTTCCTTATCTGTAAAATGGAGACAATGGCAGCCACTACCCCATAGAATTGTTGTACAGGCTGCCTAAAAAAATACAAATAACTTAAAACAATGCTTAATACACAATAAGCACTCAATAAATGCAAGCTATTATTGTTGTTATATTATTATTACCTAATTCCCCAAACTACATAGGATAGCAACCACAAAACCATGGTATCCAGGACTGACAGTGACCAGTGGTGGATGTAGGAACCTACATGACTGCAAATCTTTCCTTACCAACGTTAATATTCTTTTGGTCAAAGGAGGAAGATGGATACTAACATTTACTGAGTAAGAGCTAAGTGTAAATGATAGGGCTAAAATTAAAAAAAAAATTTTTTTAAAGTAAGCGTTGAAGTGAATTTAGAAATAACTACCAATAAATTCTAAGGCACTAGGTCACAAAAGAGTTATATTATTAGATCTTATAAAATTTTTCAGAATCTCCAAAACAACATAAGTATATATATTGCTAAGATTAAATAATACAAAGAGATCAATGGACACTGAAAAAAAGGTCTGGTCAGTTCTCTGTGTTTGGATCAGTACCTCTGACTAAAGCTTTGAGATAAAGGAAAGAAACAGCAATTTCTAGAAAATAAAAATGTAAAATAAAACAACAAACCATTGCCTCCTTATGTGACATGTATAACTTGGAAAAAAATTAATTGTTGGATGCTGTTATAATGTATCCAGTATCTAGCATCACTCCTATGCAACACCTTAGGTTTAAAAGGTGCAGAATTCACTCTTTCAACTATTTGTTGAGCACATGCAGATGAACTAGGCACTGTCCTAAATACTGGAGAAACAAAGATGAATGAAATGTAGCCCCTGCTTTAGAAAGTTCACAACCTTTTGGAGAAGACATGCATGTAAACAAATAATTCAAATGCCATAAAATAAATGCTTAAAAAATAGAGGTTTGAGCGGAGTGCTCTGGGAGCCTTGAAAAGGACATGACTAACTGCCTGGAGCACCAAAGAAGTCTTTATGGAAGAGGTAGCATTTAAGCTGGATCTTAAAGGTGGACAAAGAGTTTTCCAGAGTGAAGAAGAGACTTTCTAAGTATAGGGAACAACACATGTGCAGACAGTATGAAGCAATAATAAGTTTGGAGGACGGTGACATTTCCCATGGCTGAAGCACTGTGGGTGCCTGAAAGAAAATGAGGCAGGAGAGGTAGGTCTCAGATTATGTTAGATTGTGTCTCCTATGCCATGGGCGATCCTGTGAGCAATGAGGTCCCAGCAAAAGTGTTCCACCAGAAAAGTGACCAATCAGTTTGGTTTCTTAGAAATAACAACTCTGATGCTCCTCTGGAGGATGCACTTAAAAGAAAACAACTCAAATCTGAACCTGCTAAGAAAGAACTCTGTGGAGCCATTATTCTCTCCTTGCCTGAAAAAAATAGCTGCTTTAGCAAAATAGTGTACCTAAACCTTATAAGAGAACCAAAGTACATACACAAATACATCCTATTAATGAATAATTATAATGGTGTCACAGAAGATTGTTAATAGGACTATAATAAAAGAAATATTAAGCCTTGGAACAGAAGTAAAATATTTTTTTAAATGACAAAAAATTATGTATACTCCAAAATATCAACCATAAAGTAGTTTTACTTTTGCTTCTTTATACTTTTGGGTTCTTTTCAAAATTTCCACAATAAGTGAGTGGTACATTTATAATCAGTAATAAATTTTAAAAGCACACTGTTCATTGCATGTCATAAACAATTATCTTTATAAAAATCTTAAAACTAAAATATTACCTTTTTGTCTCCTTGTTTTCGTCTTCTTAATCCTGGTCTATAATCATCTCCAAATCTCAGAAAGTAATAATAAGAAACTAGCCTCTCAATAGGATCCCTTATGACATTAATGTAAATTGGCTTCTTCTTTACACCAAATCTGAAATAGAACAAAATTTAAAAGGCGAAATCGACATTTTCATTCTGTTTAGGGGTGTCCTGAAATTATAAGTTTGAGCTATTGATTCTATATGGAAAGAAGAACATGAATTAATTTAAATAAAACAGATTATGTGAAGATTAGGAAATATTTAATGATTATTTATGACACAATAAACAAGAATTTAAAACTTATGGCTGAAGATAAAGGAGAGAGGGAAAACTGAATGAAAACGAATTTTAAATTTTACTGGCAAGAATTACACAAAGCATTTAAATTTTACGTAGCAGTGATTTCTCACTTCTGGCCCACTGAACTAGATAAATATTATCAATGGATACCGCCTAAGTCCACACAAGTGCAATCATTTGAGTCTACCTTCTACTACTGTTAATTTCAAAGACAAGATAGAAGCAAAAGACATCAAGTTTTCAGCATCACTTCCTTAGGGGATGACAGAGTTGAAGACTTTTACTTTACAACCCTTGAAGACCCTAGAATGTCCAGCGGCTCCCTGTTTTAATATCCTCACCTACCCAGTCTTGAAACCTTAGTGTTATCTTGACTCTTCTCTTTCCTTTATTCCTCATTTAGGACAGTTACCAGGATCTTTTGATTTTTCCTTTTGTAGGCTTTCCCATGGATTTGACCTGTCTTCATCATCCCCTTTCTCTCCACCATTGCCCTCTTCCTGGGCCTCTTGCTTAGATTACTGCAATAACCTAGCTGATTTTCTTGCATCCAGTTTCCCTCCCTTTCAATCTACCTTCCACACCAATTCTCAACTGATATTTCTAAATCACCATTTGTTAGATCACTCTTAGGAACTGGAAATAACTCTACAGTTTATGTTGACATCAAACCCAAACTCCTTTGCCTGGTTGTTAATGTCTGCTTGCCTATGTCTTAGGTACCACCTTATTGATCTATTTTCATCCATCCTCAAACAAGACATCATCTATCTGTGATAGGTAGGCCCACCTCTTCTACCCTCCTAACATACCATACTTATTTCTATTTCTCCTTAAATGCCTTTGCTCCTTCTGTCTCTCTTAATTAGAATGCCATCCTCATTTTTCTATCCTTTTTTCTATTACATTAATTCATGCAAAAAATACTTTTCTGTGTACCCAATATATGCCAGAAACTAGTCTGATTCTAGGAATACAGCACTGAAAAAAAAAAAAAAGACAAAATTCCTTATCCTTCTGGACCTAACATTCTACTTGGGGGAGACAGAATATAAACAAAGAAATAAGTAAATACGTCATACGGTAAAAAGTACTCAAGAGAAAAATGATGCAGTGAAAGGGCATAGGGAGTGCCAGGAGAAGTGGGGAGAGCACAATTCAAAATAGGGTTTTTCAGGAAGGCACCACTAGTACTATGTGATGAGAAGGCAGCCATGTAGCTATCTGGGGGAAAGTGTTCCAGGAAGATGAGACTCCCAAGTGAGAAGGCCCTGAAGCAGCTAAGTGCCAGGGGTTTCCGAGGAACAGCAAGGAGATCAGTCTGGCTGCAGCAGAATCAAAAAGGAGATAATAACAGAGAATGAGAGTAGAGAGATGGCGGTGGGGTGGAGGAAGTGCAGATCACGTGGGCCTTGTAGCCCATTATTAGAATCAGAGTCAGCAGAGAAGTGTCATGATGTGGGGTCTAAAGCACAGCACGGTGACTGGAGTTAACAGTACTGTACTGTACTACATACGTGAAAGCTGCTAGAAGAGTACATTTCAAATGTTCTCACCGTAACAGTAGCAACAACAACAAAATGGCATTATGTGAGGTGAAGGCTGTGTTAACTAACCTTATTGTGATAAACATTTCACAATATCAAATCATCACATTATACACCTTAAACTTCCGCAATGTTATATGTCAATTATATCTCAGTAAAGCTGGCAGGGGGGGAAGGCCATTGGCTGCTGTTTTGAAATAAACTGTAGGGGGCAATAATGAAATACAGACATTTTAGAAGACATTTTAGGATCTTGATTCTTGCCGTGTCAGCACATGTGGTTTGACAAGGCAAGGGACACAAACCAGGCTCCCTTCTTTACAGGTATAGTCTCCACAGCTTGGATAGATGGGTGAACATCAAGAATGGTTAAAAGAACAGATGCATACTCAGAACATTTGAAAGGAACCTTGTCAACTGACTAGACAAAGCCTAAATGGAAGATGATGAAGCTGAAAAAGGGCTGAATAGCCTTTGGGAAGCATTATGCTTTGAGATTTCTGCTTCTTACTAGGTTTAACATCTCCAGTTAAGCAGCAGTCTCACTGGGGAGATTGATATCTTATACATATTTATACTGGACTCTCTTAGCCTTAAAGTGTTCATAGAAACTTTCAAATCCTTCTAGAGGCAAGTTCTCATCGTCTTGTTTCAAAAATAGTGAATGACTTGATGGTATTTGTTGGTCCCACTGATGATAATGTTGTGAATAAATGATTTTTAAAGTAATTATTTATCTCTTTAAAAGGGCAGTCATCATCCATCACGCATCTATTAGAATGGACCAAATTGAAAAAAAAAAAAGGTCTAACACCACCAAATGCTGGAGAGAAGGCACAGCAACTAGAACTCTCATACACTGCTGGTGAGATTGCAAAATAATACAACCACTTGGGAAAAGAGTTTGGCAGTGTCTTATAGAATTACCATACAATCCAGCAAACCCACTTCTAGGTATTTTTTTTTTATATACTTTTTGTGTGTGTGTGTGAGGAAGACCAGCCCTGAGCTAACATTGTTGCCAACCCTCTTTTCTTTTGCTGAGGAAGACTGGCCCTGGGCTAACATCCGTGCCCATCTTCCTCTACGTTACATGGGACACCGCCACAGGATGGCTGACAAGCCGTCCGTCGGCCGGTGCCTGGGATCCGAACTCGCGAACCTCGGGCTGCCAAAGCATGAACTTAACCGCTATGCCACTGGGCCGGCCCCCCACTTCTAGATTTTACCCAAAAGAAATAAAAGACATATGTCCACACAAAACCTGTACGCAAATGTTTTTGGCAGCTTTACTCAGAATCAACAAAAGCTGGAAACAACCCAAGTATCCAAAAACTGGTGAAGGACAGAAATTATGGTGTATCCACACCACGGACTACGACTGAGTAAGGAACCAACTACTGATACGTGCATCCAATAGATGCACGTCAAAAGCATCACGCTAAGTGAAAGGAGCCAGACTCAAAAGACTTGGTGATTGATTAGATGCATGTGGTAAAGAAAAGTGTTGTCCAAGATGACTCTAACTTCTTGCTTGGATGTCTTGATAAATAAAAATGGGTAACCTTCCCAAAAGAGAATAATGGAGGCAAAGACAGAGTCTTGAGCAATGCCTTATTAAGAGCTGGAATAAGAAGGGCCAGCACAGATTCAGACAGGGAGAAGAAAACACCAGTAAGACAAAACGGTAACTGAAAGAAGACAGAATTTAAAAAAACATAACTCTGCTCTGTGAGACACAGAACTACACGCTTCACATACATTATCATATTTAATCCTCACAACCACGCATGAAGTAGTTACTTTGATTATCCTCATTTCACAAATGGGGAAACTGAAGATCTGCAGTAACGCGGCTGAGACCGCAGAGCTGGTAAGGAAATGGGGGGATCTAACTGCAGGTCCATCTGACTTGAGAGGTTGCTCCTTAGCCGTCTGCAGGATCAGTGCTGGAGAAAGAGCTAGCAGTACAAGGTCAATAAAAAGGCATCTCTCGCCTATTGCCTGTAACGATTAAAATAATTTTTAAAATGCCTCTACCATGTTGTGACATATTTGCTGAAAGTTGTAGAAAATGGTGCAAACTTCAACTGGTTCAGCAGAGAAGCACAAGGTGAAAGGGACAATCCCACATGAATCTATATACTAACAAACTCTATTTAGGCCTAAAATATTGTCACTTTATTACTCTCTAGGATATTTCAGAGCTAGTGAAGCATTTAGTTATTTGGTTCCTGTCCTGACATATCTGCTTCTTTACCAATTCACCTTAATTGTTCTGAAAAAGACAACAGGGGTGATATGGAGACACCAAAAGGACAGCGATGAAAACCCATGCTCATTCCTGGGAACAACCACAAAGTACCCACCTGATGTGTGCCTGAACAAAACTGACTGTTGTATCAAAAATAATTTCCGAATATCTCTAAGGCAGATGCTGACGTGTGACCCGTAGATAGCTAGATCATAAAAGATCTCAGCAGAGTCTGATTGTAACTAGCATTACAACAGTTTTCTTTTAGCTGAACATTATTCATTATAAAGGAAAATGTTCCTGAAAAAGGTTTTTGAAAGAGAGGTTGTAATGTTTTTCTTTCATAAAATTTGAAGAAAATCAAAGTGGGGATAATAGATGCTGCTGATAAATGAGAAGTATGAATTTTAAAGAGTGTAATCTGTAATATTTTCACTATTTATAATGAAACATAATGAATTGATAATTGTAGGAAAAAATGGGGTTTCATTGAACTTGCTAAGGAGAAGAACTGGAACTTATGCAACTTTATATTTCCTGCACCCTAGGACATTTTGAAAATGTTCAACCTATACAATGTTTTTTAACTGGAAATAAAATTTATGGCATTAATTATTATATGTACATCACTTAAAAATTGTGTTGTTTTCCACCAAGTCAAAAGAAAACAAAACAGTAATTGAACACTAACGGGAAAAATGGAAGGAAGAGCTAGGAAATTAGGAAATATGCTAAAAAGATCAAGAATAGGATTAACACAAAAAGGAGCAAGACAGAATAGGAATGCAAATTTGTAACAAAAAGATATTTTTGTTATTATTCTAAAGTTCTGAATAAAACCAGATAAATATAACCAAAACATGGCTTGAGCAGACCTAGGCTTGCAAACAGAATGTGTGCTTCTTGGTGAGTAGTCTAAAGTAGAAAGAACTTTTCATTTTTTATTTCTCTATCTTATTTCCTGGATTTCTACTCTTTTTAGTGTCTCTGCTAAGGCAACTGAAAAGCTATGTGATTAAATACTTCTTTCACCAAATTGAACCGTATTCTCCTGAAGGCAAGTATTTTGATGGACTCCACAAAGTACTATACCAGTCAAGAATATGTTTTGAAGAATAAAGTACTTTAAAAATTGGTTAGGTGATGTTTCTTTCCTCTTCCTTAGTCATTCATGGTGAGTATGGCTGTCAAACTAAAAATTATTTTAGAAGACCCTAATTATATCTACAATAGTTCTTGACCATATATACATGAAAAAACATTTCCTCCAGTTGATTTTTTTAGGTATTTGTTTAAAATCTTGTAAAAGTCTATTAAAATTTTTCACAATACTTTTCACTTCCAATAACATGAGACTGATTATGAAAATATTCAAACCCTTAAACGTTCATGTTAGTATTTAATAAGTGAGATTAATCTTTTCAAGAAGCTTTATACTTTTACAACTTCAAGAACCCTAGCACATACCAGAGCTTCATACTAAGTACAAGACTTTTGCCAAAAGCAAAAGTACTCAATATATTATTTTAATAATGAAAACCTAAAGTATTAGAAACCAAGCTATGTGTGGAAAAAATAAATCATTTAGGTGAAAGGGTAACAAACATTCAGTTGAAGGATAATGCAGCCCTGAGGGAAAATATGCATATGAATGAAGTTTATGAAATTGGTTCAATGTCTCTGCAAAGAAAAAATAATTAGTTTATTTTAAAGCTGCCTATAAAATGTTTTCAATATTGCAGTATGAATTATTTATAGAAAAATGTACATCTAACTTTAAAGCTACCATTTTACTGAAAGATCTTGAATACTGTGGGAGGAACTAGAAATAAGAATATATTGCTTTATACATGTAATATTTGGGAGATTCCTTTTTAATTACATGCTTTTCAAAAAAGTTAAGATTTATTATCCATCTGAATCAGTAATAGTTCATTCAACTCTTTCTTTTCAAATTGAATATGTTAAAATGACAATGGGATATCAATATAATTTTCAAATGTTACACAGAATGCTCTTTAAAGCTGACAAATACGAGGGTGTATTACTTTGAAGTCACGACTGCTAATGAAATGACTGAGCGAACATGTCTAAGTTTAATAATTTAAAAAATATATTTTTTGAAGTTAGTGCAGAATCTTACTAGGGAAAAGATTGGGATTTGAGGTTTTACTATAATGGTGCCCTATGTGCTACAAAAAACATTCCAATGGCTTCACAAGGCACATATGTTTAGAATATTCCTTTTGACGAGATTTTGATCAGTACTTCATGTGGCACAGACTCTAGGGGGCACCACATAGTGCTTGGATACTGTAAGTAGGCCTGTAGTTTTATGAACTTTTCTTGAGACAATTATGATAGAAATACCCTGACCCCACCCCTCCCAAAAAATATGGAAAATGAGTTATTTATCTCCAGTTTCAGGCAAATCTGTATAAAGGAAAATCACTATTTTTTAAAAAGTTTTTTTGAACATATCAGAATTTTAAAGCTAAAACAAGGGAAGCCCAAGGGAAAGTATACACTTCCCTGCGTCTTGGCTGAGAAGCAGACACAGTGGGGCACCAATAACTGACGGCTTCTTTGCTTTCTCAGTTCTCAGTCAATGATGTGGTAAGTCATAATCTGATTGGCCTCTAGAGTAAAACTTGGGGCTATCCTGGAATAGTGTCATTTGTTGTATGAGAAACATAAACGCGATAATGATAACTTTAAAGAGTATTACCTAAATTTAATCTACCTTGAATTTCTAAAATTAATATGACAACTATCAATTTATGAACACTAGAGGGCAGTAAAACACTAGAAGGTGTATTTAAATTACACATCTAAAAGCGGCAAAGGCAAGCCAGTACACTTTTTAAAAATCAAAACCATAATAATTTTTATACACCAATGTTACCTCATTAAAAAAAATATTTAATGAATTTATTCCTTTTTAGGTGGCTAAAGTACAAAGCATCCTTTAGTGCGTCATTTTAGGTATAACTTACTTTGCAAAATCCAAATAAGAAACATGTCCATGATAAAACCCTGGTTTCATCTCTTTCCAGGAAGTTATATTCTTTACAAAGCGCACCTAAAAAAGAAGAACATACTCATTATTTAAGTACAATTTAAAGAAAATGAAATTTGATGATAGCAAAATACTTTCCGTTTAGGCATTTAAAACCAATCACACCAGCTTAATAATTACAGAGCTTGAAACACAGTTTTCCACTAAAGAATGTATAGTGTGATCTGTAATTACTAATTCGTCATAGAGAAAGCTACTACCAACACACACAGAGGAGAGTAAGGAGCATCCTGAAGATAAAATCACACAATGCCAGCGTTTACAGTGCTACACAGTGAGCACATTTACACGAGCTGAGGGCAGGGTGGCCACCAACACGCAGGCTGAAGCAGGCACACTCCAGGATAGAGATATTCATAAAAATTCATATTTATTAACGACTCAACAAATAAAACGAAAATCCTTAAACCAAAATGATTAAAGAAAAGATGATGATTATCAGAAGACTTTGTGGCCGGCCTGGTGGTGTAGCGGTTAAGTTCACACGCTCCCCTTCTGGCGGCCCAGGGTTTGGATCCTGGGTGCGGACTGACGCACTGCTTGTCAAGCCATGCTGTGGGGGTGTCCCATATAAAGTAGAGGAAGATGGGCACGGACGTTAGCCCAGGGCCAATCTTCCTCAGCAAAAGGAAGGGGATTGGCAATGGATGTTAGCTCAGGGTTGGTCTTCCTCACACACACACACACACAACAAATAAATTAATTAAATTAAAAAAAAAGAAGACTTTAAAGAGCTAAGAGCAGATATCATAAGCTTGTTGATTAAAAACTTTAATAAAATCAGAGATATGATATAGATAAAATAAAATTTTTTTAAAATATCTAAATATTACTATTTGAATTTACTGGAATTAAAAGTATACAAAAGATTAGTTAATATGACAAATTCTTTAAGTGTAAATATATTTAAAACATTTTAAGAGCTGGTCAATATAGAACTTAATAAACCTAAGTGTCACCAGCTGCAAAGCAGTGATACACAATTTCTCAAAGGAAAATGGTATATATTTTTGATAAGCATGATTTTTGATAAGCTTGATAAATGGCAAGTAGTTAGAATCTCTTCTGGAGACTAGACACAGTGTGGGGGTGGGGTGGGGTGGGGTGAGGGGTGGGGGAACACCACCCTATACTATACCGAAAGCATCTGCAAGCTGGGACCTCAGCACCTAATGCACAGGACTATCAGTTGCATTCTTCTGACAATTCATCAATCTTTCATTCACAGTTTAGAACAGAGTTAGTCACATGGAGATATTCTGGAGCACTTCTTACCAGATTAGTCAATAAAATAATAGCAATGAATGATGATGGCTGCCTCCTGGGGAAGGCCTATCGGTAGGGCAGAGTAGGGAAACAGAGCAGAAGCAGCCATATGTCAGATGATGTGAACTAGGGAAAAAATGGAAGGTTCTAGGAGAATTTATTTTTTAGGGAAAGCATTAATAACTTATATACTAAGAAAAATAATGAAGTTTTTAAAAGAGAATGAAATGAACCTCATCTTATTATCTTTCTCTTACACACAGTGTACACCCCCTTAAAATCTGAAAATTGAATGTAGATATCAAAATTATGTTGCATTAGGAAATACACAATCATATTTTAGCAGATATTTACAATTTTTCCCTACCAAAACAAAGAGCCAAATAAATGTGTGATTAGAGGTTCTCAAGTTCTTTCCTATTTGTTCTTCAGGTAAGGCACCAAATACAATGAAAATATCAAACGGCAAATAAAAAACAGAAAATAAAAATTTAGATAACCCAAAAGCAGAATCCTTAAAAAATTTTACATGTTGAATATGAAAAGTCCTTATAACTGCCACTAAATGGTAAATTATTTCATATAAGCCTTTGGTTCTGCGAAAATCAGTTCCAGTATTTCAGTCAAAAATGAGGGGAAAAAGGAAGGCAAAGAGAATAGGAATGGAAGGTGGTGGTTCAAGGGTGCTTAAGACATACTTACCAACTCAGCTCTATTTTCCAGAAGCTAAGACTTAATATGGAAGTGACGGTGTAAAAGGGAAATGAAAGGAGATGCTGGATTCAAGTCCGAGAAAATGTTGTTATATAAGCCAAATGTCAGAGAGGATCATACACAAACTTAGAGAACCCTGTGCTGACAGTCAGGCGGAGGTAAGAGTTAGGTATAAACCTCAAGTATCTTGTTCTCCACCCTTCCTAAGGACCGTCAGGGTTCAACTGAAGCCTCCCAAGGACACACTTCATCCAGTGTGTGTGCTTCAGCGTGAGGTTAACAGCCCAGGAAGCTGGACACTATCTGGGCTGCTGCAGGGCTTCTCAAACTCCATGTGCAAATGAATCATCTGGGACTCTTGTTAAGATGCAGATTCTGATTCAGGAGGTCTGGAGTGGGGCCCAAGATTCTGCACCTCTAACGAGTCTCCATGTGATGGCCAGGTCACTGGACCACACTGAGGAGCAAAGCTTCAGCATGTGTAGGCCCAGGAGGTAGCTCCTGGTTTTGTTAACGTGAGGCTTGTTTTTGTAGTGCCTGCAAAGGAGGCCTGAGGTCTGCAGAAGCTCTTCGGCAAGGATATATTCTCATATTCACTATTTTTATGATATAGAAAAAATATACTGAAATAGAGCAAATTTTTAAAGGTTATAAGGTACTGCAATACATAAAACAGAAGGGGGGACAGGAGCAAAATGAACCCTGCCTACTCAGCCTCCTCATTCTACACACCGCCCCCCCCCCCCCGCCCCGCACAGTGATGCCAGAAGCACAATGGAACCAAAGCATTCCAAGAAATACAGTTTAAAAACTAATGAAATAAGAAAAAGGGTTGTGTCTCCAGTTGGACTCAGGGGAGAGTTTGGTGAAGGCAGAGAACAGAACAAGGCATGAATCTTCCCTGCTGTCACCAATCTCAAACTCTCTTGTTTGGAGAGTCATCATTTTAGAGGTGGAAGGGACCAGGGATATCCTGTACTCTTTGTTTTATTGATAAAGAAACTGAAGCCCCAAAACTATATATCTCAGATTTTAATCCAATCATCCTTCTATACCACTGGCTCATTTCTTAATTTATTACTGTCCAATTTAAACAAAGGGGAAAAAACCAGAAGTATTTGAAAGGAAAGGAGAGTAGACATCATTCATATCATGATTCTGATCAACAAACTTGAACATTGAGAATTTCAGGTTTTATCCACTGCTTAGGAAACCCCTCAGATCCAGTCATTCAAAACTCCTCAATCTCCAAGATCTACAAGCTCTGTTGATATATCTCTCTCAATTTGTTTATTTTCCTTATTACATTCATTATAATCTCAACTTCCAATCTACCCTGTTTACTACTCTCATATTAGACAACCATTTTTCAACAATGACTGCTGACTGATTCTTGCCTCTTTATTGTCTTGGGTAACCTCAGGGGTTGCTGAACACTGCTGGTCAAAACTAAGAGATCTACTCCAAATGTCTATGTAGGACTGGGAATTTTATTTCCTAAATTCTTTCTGAGGTAAATTCAGGTGGGCTATTATTGCTTTTAAATTCTCTACACTCTATTGCTGTTAAAGTCTCCAAATAAGAGGATACTGAAGGCTACATATATAATATATATCCATACGTATTTTTTTTCTTTCATCTCATCAACATTTAACTAAGGCAATATGTTAAAGTCTCATTAATAAAGCTGTGGCTGATTTACAATTTGCAATAAATCAAAAGATGCTGAGCTGAGATGTACCCTTCCCTTTACAGGGAAGAAAAAAGTGCTAAGTAAACAAAGGATGTCGATAAGGTTCAAGTGGTGGTTCACACTAATCTAGGGAATCGTCTGAGCATTAGAAGTGTCATTTACATACTAGCGAAATTCCATTCCATCCTAACCGCGTCTTCAAAACTGATCTCCAAGGACAGAACAAAGTAATCAACCCCCTTTGAAGAACAGTATTTTCTTAGTTTTCTTTTCAAAGTATTAATTTAGCCACTTCCCCTTTTAGCCATGTTTTGAATATCTGTCCCTGTCTCTACTTCCACCATCTCCATTTTTCCCCTTTCACCGTCTACTTGCAGTTCCTGCTCTTTCATTTTCTCCCTTCTCTTGTGCCACCGGCCTTGTCTTTCCATTTGTTTCCTTCTGGTTTTCCTCTGCAGTGAGACCTTCTGTCCAAGACCTCTAGATAAAGCTCTGGAATACAGAGGAGTAGGAGGAAGTGGAGATGAGGTGAGGAAGCTTCTACTCAGTTCATTTTGTGGATTCTCACCGACTATACTTGGCACTAACAAAAGGTAAAGTCATAGGCAAAAAGGAGCAAAACTACTGGTATCAAAGGGAGTTAAGGAGACACTGGAAACTCTGGTTTAGGGAAAAGAAATAAAGTCACCATGGTGACTTTAGTCAAAGAGAATTTCCATGCTCTGATTGAAATAGGCTACCAGGAAGGATGTTCCAGAAGCAGTAGTTAGATATAGTACACGAAAAGAGATGTTTTTATGGCTAGCCTGGAGCAGGTCCTAAACTGTGATTTTTGTCAGATTTTATAACTCAAGTGGAGTCAGACTAGCAAGTAATCAGAAGAAACCTTTAGGGAAAACACAAGCAATGGAAGGAGTGGTGTTGTGATTTACTTGCTAGTTGAATCAGACCTGAACCAGTGCTGTAGGAAAAATCTAAGACAGCACCATCCCACTAACAGCGTATCTAGATCTACATTCCTAACAAGATTAATCTCAACATTATGATCACATTATTATCTGTGATCACAAAAGAACTTGTTTCACTCTCTAAAAGTAGGGACGTCATCCTGAACATCCTAGCCAAATTCCAACGTTGTAATTACTACCTATTGAATGAACACTATGATTAACTTGGGGAATCACTATATACCAAACTCCTACTCATGCAGATACTTAAAATAAACACTCATTGCACAGCCGTGGGTAGCTTTATGAGACTAAACTAGAGAGGAAGCTTTCTACCCAAAGAGAAAAACTGAGTAATAGGTGGATAAAATATAAGATGGGTTCAAGCAGCAATAGAACATAATATCTTCACTAAAGTTCAGAACTGTGTTATTCATCCCTATTTTTTGTGGGAATGGTGGGTGTGTGTCCCAGATCACCTGAGATAAGAGTAGATCTTATTACCATTAATCAGAGGGGCTCACTCTGCCAGTAATTACCGTTATGATATTATACTCAGCTAAGAACTACTTTCAGAATCTAAATTGTTCATTCATTCATTTTAAAGGAAAATTACGGAGTATTTACTATGTCTCAGGGACCGTTCTAAGCACAGGGGATACAGTGGAGAACAGGACAGACAAGGTTCCTGTCCTTAAGGAACTTATATTACAACAGAGGAAAAGACAGACCGTAAACCAATAAATCAGTAAGTAATAGGAAAGATACAGAAAGAATGATGGCACACAGTAACTTGGAAGAGGTATTTGATATATAGGATGGCCAAGTAAGGCTCTTCTAAGAGCATGTCATTTAAGCTGAAACCTTAAATGGGTAACATGAAGCCAATTCTGAGAAGCAGGGAGAAGTGCATTCAAACAGGAAATGGTAAGTGCAGAGGCCTTGAAGTGGGAAAGGCTTGGTGGTGCATTCAATGAATCAAGAGGCCAGTGTGGCTAGTAAATAAGAGGTTGGAGCAAGGGACAAGGGCTTGATTAAAAAGGGCCTGTTGGCCTAGTTACGGCATTTGGATTTTGCTGGGGAGGTAGGAATATGAATTTAAAGATAAGTACCTCACCCTACTGGGAAGATTATAACATGCATCTTCCCATAACGCCACTAAGAATCATGTTCTAGATCTTTGCTGTTCAAACCAGAAGCATCAGTTTTGGCATCAAGTGGAAGCTTTTTAGAAATTCAGAATATCAGGCTCCATCTTAGTCCTTCTGAATGGGAATTTGCATATTAACTGGTGATTAGGATATACATTATAGGTTAAGAAGCACTCATCTCAAGTGTTGCTCTGAAAGTCAGTATCTACAACTGATTATCAAATATATATTATCAAATAATACCAAACCATGGGCTCTAATGCAAATGACCAGGAGTTGGCTTAACAGTGAATTAAAGGAGAAAAAATTTACTATGTTGTCCTACAGAGAATGCAAATTCTGGATATTTCCAATGTCTTAACAGAAAGGAGTAAATATGATCTCAGATCTAAATATATGAGAGCAGAAAAGAATTAAGAAGGATCATAAAAGGTGCTGCCACTTACACCTATTTGACTTCATTACCTTCAAGACAAGATGTTCCCTAATGTACAGACATTTTCATGACAGCAGAGTAAACTTCATTTTCTAACTAGAAGAGCTGACTGGTTACCTGTCTCCTGCCAATTCCTGTCTATTAACTGAGTGAAGTTCATCTCAAAAATATAACTCTCACAAGTGAGTCCACCTCATTTTCAGTCTTCTCATGCCTTATATTCTCGAATGTTTATCTTTTAATCTCCTTATTCTAACTTTTCTTATTTTATCCCAACTTCTTAATTTTGAGAAATTCCTAAACTACAGAAAAGTTGCAAGAATAGTACACTCTTCACCAAGATTCACTGTTAACATTTTGCCACTTGTTTCTCTCTCTTTTTCTCTCTACATGCACTCATACACAATTTTTCTCAACCATTTGAAAGCAAGTAGCAGACATTTTTGATCAAGGATCCAATCACAGATCACAGACTACATTTTGTTTCCACATCTCTTTAGTCTCCTCTAGTCTAGAGAAGACTGTCCCACCTCACTCCTGACCACACCTTTTTTTGGTTGTCATGACACTGACACTTTAGAAGAGTTCAGGACGGTTGTTCTAGAGAATGTTCTACAATATGGATTGATCTGTTTCTTCAAGATGAGGTCCAGGTTAAACATTTTGGTGAGAAACATTTTTGGTTAAACATTTTGGTGAGAGTACCATAAACTGATGTTTTCTTTGAACAGTCCTCATAATTCCTGCATCTATGTTTTACCTCCCCAAGTAAATTATAAATAAGCTCTTTGAAATATGTGTTCTTGCTTTTTATTTTAGTATTTCCCTGAAGAATGTAGCACAATTTCTGCATATATTATAAATTACATACTCAATAAATAAATGAAAACTTGAAAGCAGAGTTGACAACTGTTTCTAAGGATGGCAGAATATACATGGCTATTACACATTTAATAGTTTTATACCAGACTAAAAATATCTGGGCTTTGCCTCTAAAATTTTTTAGAGAAATAATTAAGCATGTAAACGGTTTAGCACAGCGCCCAGTAGAGTGTGTACAAAATATGTCTAGGAAAGAGCTGGGGCTAAAGGCAGATAGATTATTCAGCAGACTGGACTGCTGAGGTTGGAAGGTGAGGGAATAAAGAGTGGGGGACCTATTATATTCCAAAATATTTTTATGAGTAAACTGGGCTTTAAATGGAAGGTTGGGAGAACAGCAGATTTAATAAAAATCTCATCTTTTAAGTCGCACTGGAGTCAGATACTGATCAGAAACTATTTCTCAGAGAAGAAAGAAGAGCAAAATAGGTCATTTAATTCCTATTTATATAATAAAACAGTTGAGAACAGTATACAAGAACAAAAATATGGCATTAAAATCAAAGTATGTTATACAAGATGGAGTTCAGGGAATATTAAAAAAATTATTTTCAGGCATCCAGTATAATTTAAAAGTTTACATTTAGATGAAGTTTACTAGATTGAAAGTGAAATAAAAATGCTATCTAATATGTCATGCCAAGGAAAGGGAAGCAGTAACTATGCCTTGTTGGAAGAACTGCTTCCATATAGAATAAGAGATCAATAAACAATTGAAATATGCTGTATTAGAGAACATTTGGCATACAAGCCATTCCTAATTAAAACCAGGTTTTGAACTACCAGCTGACATTCTGAAGTATGTCAGCTGATTAAGACTATTCCTCTACTCTCCTCCACACAAACACATTTTAAGTGTTCGTTATGCAATCCAATTGCTTTTAAGATAGTGTTTATGCTTCTCTTCTGCTGGTTTTTTTTTTCCTATATATAACTAACAAGCTAGTGAAAGAAAAACAGAAGCTTTATCTCGTCCAAACGCAACTGGGAAAATGTACCACTACATGATGCCTGTAAATGTCATATGTGGTGAACTTCTGTAGATTTATATTTCATGAAAAAAACGGTCGATGTCATTGTCAGACATCTTCTAGCTGCCAGACAACTTTGTAATGCTGGACACAACACAACTCTAAAAACTGAACAAGCAATTTTATTTTTCTAAAAAATACTACTAAAGAAATCTAAAATTATTATGTGAGAATCAAGAGATGTTCCTTTTAAATCAAGATATATTCTGAAAAGCAATCATGCAAATAGATTTAAAATCTACCACACACTGTATAACAAGTGATTATTTAAGATACTTGCCCTTGAGATATACAATATTATATAATGAATAGTTTTATGACCCACTTAGCTAAATAAGCTCATGTTTCTTCTCATTTATAGAGTTATTTGGTTTCGCTGACAGATGTAGATTTTTTGGTTCTATGAAAAAGAGTAATTGGGGATACTGCAGAGAGCCAAGAACTATATGGGCAGATGATATACCATACACTATTAGCCTTTACAAACAGCTTTCTAGCAAGAAAGCAAACCATAACCTTGTGTATTAATGTTATCCTTTTACTTCAGTGTAAGGACTATAGGTATGCTAAATACTCAGATGACAGTCAATTCTGTAACAATAAAACAAGTTCAGTTGTTTTCAGATAAATACATTCTAACTCGGACTACCACAAATACCTTTTTAATAAGGCTACCCCAATATGGTATTTGAGCCTCAATTATATTTTCAAATATTATCCTTTCTTCTCATGGGGCCCAATTTCCATTGCCTTCAATATTTGTAAAGAACTTTATTTATTTACAATTATACTCAGAATTCCAGGCGTGAAGAAAATGTTAAAGAGGTAAATTTCATTTCATGAGATAACTTCCTCCATTTTTCTTAAAACTATTTCATAAAATTATCTATCCATCTGTTTGTCTAAAGTTTCTTGATGAGTTAAGAAACAAGATTATGTTAAAAATATAAGCCACAATCTCTTTTCTCCAGGAGTTTATAGCTAATATTTATATAAATTACTAGTAAAGATAAGATGAGATTCAGGACTTTAGTCACAAAATTGAGCCATACAGAATACAAGTATTCATCAAATAAAGATTTCTCTATCATAAGTTGAGATAATATAGTGATTTTTATTGCAGGGTATCTTGCTAAAAATATTTCATATTTTCTCTTCAAAAATTTAAGCTATTAATTCATTTATTTCACAAATATTTGAATACGTACTATATGCAATGAAATGTACCAAATATTGTACAGAAAGTAAAATTATAGGAAAATTTGGTCAGTCCCTTCCCCCAAGAGACTTATAATTCACTGGGATCAGCACACATATCCCTTAAAATGCTTTGTCCCCTTGAGATACAAAATTTGAGTGAGGAAGTGTCAGAAAACATTTATGCATTCCCTAAATGGTTTTTACCTGGTCTTGCAGTGACATCACCGGATTATTTTTGGTAGTGTTGATGTGAAGAACGTGGTATTTATTCTTTGCACACAGGTCATAGGCAATATTGGTAAAAGAGGTGCTTGCAGTTTTGGGGACTCTGTTGTAAATGATCACCATGTCCTCCTCCTCATCTAAAGCCACATCTTGCCGAGAGCCATCCATTGTATGTCGCTGCTCAATTTCTCGGACTTCATGCCTTGCAATAGCCCTTTCTACAAAGAAAAACAGATATGAACTCAGTTTTTAAAGACACTATAAGGAGGTTATAAAACACTGAAAATAATTTCCTATTCCTGGAACATAAGTTCCTAGTCAAGAATTGGGTTAAGAGCAGTTGAAGAAATGTTTTGAGGACCAAAACTTCAGATTCACCTTTGAAGAGTAACACATATGCATACAAAGAATAAAAGAATAAACAGTCATCAAGTTTAGAATACCACAGACCAGAGAGTTCTTCAGTGTAGTTCAAAAGTCACTTTATACTCTAATAGAATTTCTACAGACAGAATTAACTCTCAAAGACAGATTGCATGGAATACTAAACTTCACAGCAAAAATGCATTTAGAAAATAAATCACTTATAATTTAATCCAAGATTTTGAAATTTGTTGCTCAGGATTTAGTTACTCCCCGGTTTATCAAAATGTAGCAGGGCACTGATTATAAATGCTGTGGTGATTTTAGGTAACAAGAGTAGAAACACCACCATCACAAATCCTTTTTCCTTTTGGTGCTGCATTACAGATAATTTATTATCTGTAATAAGATAATAAATATAGATATGTTTATTCCTTAAATTCCATGGTTCCTCTAATTCAAATCGCTGTCTATCATGCAGCTTGAAAAGCAGTTACATTTTGCTTTCTACAATCTCTAATATAAATTTCAGCTTCAAGTATTTTTTAGAATAAGGAAGCAAGAAAGGGGGAAAGGAAAAAATGAGGGGAATAAAAATCTCTAACAAGACTGCAAATTACTTTGCACAGAAACAGCTGCTCACACATAGCACGCACCCTCTGACAACCAGATCTTTGTGCAAGCTATTTCACCTGCCTTTAACACTCTTCCATTCTCCCTCTATCCTAACTCTGCCTGGTGAACTCCTCAACCTTCACATTGAATTTAATCATCACTTGCAAGGGAACCCTTATCAGATCTCCCTAACTAGGTCAAGTCACACGTGCACAATATATGTATACATACTTAATACTACACTCTGGTACTTATCCTAATTGCAATTTTACATTACATGTGTTATTATTAGTGTCTGCCTCCCATAATGCCAACGATTTAATAAAGTGACATGAAAAAGCAACGTGGTATAATTACAATAACAAGTTCAGGCTTCAAATATTGTCAGACCATGCATCTTAAGTTTTGCTTCAGAAGATATGATCACAATGTTATAGAGAGTAGACTCTGGGCTGAGGATTCACATTCAGAAGACTTGAATTAAAAGTTCCAGGCCTGATGCTTACTAGCAGTGAGCTTTCCAAAACAGGAGAAGTACATATGCTCTATGTATATGTGTGTGTGTATGTATATAAATAAAAAAATATATATATATATACACACACACACCTTTTTTTTTCTTGGGAGAGTTGGTTAGGAATGTGGGGACAAAGAGATGAGCTTAATGTTGAACAAGCTGTTGGATTGCCTGGGACATTGAGGAGATATTATGTAGATAATTGGGCACATAGGTCGAGAGTTAAAAATAAAGGTTCGAGTAGAAGAAAGATATCTGAGAAAACCATGGGAATAGACGAAACTGCCTAGATAATCCAGAATATGTAGCATGAAAGGAGATTCTAGGGCAGAATCTTAGGAAATACCGACACTTTAGGGGCAAGGGAAAAAGACAATCCACAGAAAGGGGCTAAGAATAAATAGAAAGAAAAATGAACCAGGATAGACTTTCTTAAAAGCACATACCACATGTCAGAAAGCATAATACTTTTCATTTTCCAAATGAGCCTATAAATCAAGGTAATGTACGATGCTATAAGCATCTACATAGGATTTGGAGGTTGTTCCAGATTGAATTCAACAAGTATTATTGACAGCCTACTCACATTATTATATTCAATAATTTAAAGGAATCTTATCTTCCAAACAACCTCAAATTGTCATCACAGTCCAAGACTATTATGATATTGTTATGTCCACATATCTTCCTTTTTCTACTAAGAGAAATGAAACAGTGCTGTTGTCATTCAAGTGCTGACAGAAGTGTGAGAGGTTTCCTCTAGCAGCCCAGATATGCGTGAAATTGCCTTTAAAAGATTCACCTACAATCAACAATGCTGAATTTACTTTCACTAGTTTTTCTGAAATCAAGTATTTGGAAAAGAAGCAGATTTTATGTGTTATTTCATAAATGGCTATCCATTTTAACTACAGAAAACACAATGATTAATGAAAAACTGCAATATTAATAGTTTGTATAATTACTCCATCTATTTATAAAATTTTACATGCCTAATAATTGCTTTGAAAATTAGCTAATAAACTAAAAATATTTTTAAAAGGAAGTTATTATTTAGTGTAGGGTTTTTTTTTTAAGGTGCTAAAACTCTAGCTGGATCATGAAACTAACATGTTTTAAAAATTAATCATTGTTCTTGGTTCATTATGTGTGTTAAATTATATGAACTGTATATTTCCCACAATTTAAAAAAATTTCTTACATTATGAAAAGGTACAAATATGGGAGTCACTACCTTCCTCATTCAAATAATATATTTATATGCATTTCCTATTTTTCAAGTGTTTTTACTTTACTTAAATGAGCAGGATAATTATTAACATGGTGTTATGCCTAAAACTACATAAAAGATAAAAATAGCATAAAGAATTTTTATTAGTACTATCTCTTTATAAAGTCAAATCTCACTTAGTTGAATAGTAACAGTAACTACTGTTGATGGTAAATTACTATCTATTTTCTCCTGTGACAATACTTAAAAACCAGTAAGGGTGTCTGCAATATGGCCATATTCTTTACTTACTATGTGGTCGATAGTTCCAATTTTTTTCTTATCAAAGATGTTCTGCATCTAGTTAGTACAGCTTCTTCTGAGACTCTCTTAAATCAGTGGGGAAGTTTTATTTGTAATAGCACATTTGTAGTGCACTTAGAGAATGTAGGCAGTATATTTAAAATACTTAAGATGCATTTTGAAGCAATGTTTCTTCATGTTTCAGTAATGATTACAGAGAATCTGCTAGGCACGCTATTTCAGAACCACCACAAAATGTATAGCCTGCAAATAGCATGGGGTGCAATCTGAGAGTCATGAAATTACAGGCAGGCCAGGCACCACTGGCACTAATGTGCCAAACACTAAAGATCGACACTGAACTCTGGCAATTCTAGTTCTTCTAGGTTCCTGTTGAATGCGGCACATATCTCAGTTCAATGAATCCTTCCATGTGGTAGATTATCAACAAACTCAAGTCTTTCAAAAGACCATTCATAATAGCAATAATTACCTATTTCTGCATTGACAGGGCATTAAAGGCCTCATTTATTAAAAGAATATAACGATCAAGCTAACAAAACACTGCATTAAATACACTAACCTAAATTCTACACAGCGTTAAAGTCACAAAGATGTAAATATCAGGGCCGCGCGGTGGCGCAGCGGTTTCGTCCGCGCTTGGCAGCCCGGGGTTCGCAGGTTCGGATCCCGGGCGCCCGCCGACGCACTGCCTGTCAGCCATGCCGTGGCGGCGTCCCATATAAAGTGGAGGAAGATGGGCACGATGTTAGCCCAGGGCCAGTCTTCCTCAGCAAAAAGTGGAGGATTGGCAACGGATGTTAGCTCAGGGCTGGTCATCTCCACAAAAAAAAAAAAAAAAAAAAAAGATGTAAATATCAGACCAAAGAAAAACGAGAACTGAAGGAAATATTTTTTTTAATCACAACATATCTTTTAATGACTAATTTTTTTTAACATTAAGATTGCTGCTTTGGGGAACACCATTTCTCTTTGAACATTTAATTAAACGTTCAATGTATTAAATAATTTACAGAGAGTAATAAGTTATGTGTTCTGTACAAATTAAAGGACCCATGAATATAATCCCCTGCCAAAGCTCAATTTTGCAATGGTCTCAGCAGAAAATAAACAGTTCACAAATGTTCAAAATGTGTAGTATTTCTGTATTGTGATTAACAGTTTAGGGCTAAAGGGATAAAAGAAACAGCAAAAGGAAAGAGCAAAAAATTGCCTTGCCTTCAAATACTGAAAGTTCTGCATGTTAAAGTAAAAATATACATATATAGCTAGATAACAGGCAAATAATAAATAAAAAGCAAAGAACATTAAGAAAAAAATGACCAAAATTTCAAATCTATTATTATAGAAAGAAAACATAGAAATTGGCAATAGCAATATTAAGACTTCAGTAGATAATAAGCTAAGGTGGTTTATAAGACATTTAAGCTATATATGCATAATAGAGTAGAGCAAAAATATGCATTAGTGGCTTATAATGATTTCTTGGGTCATGGACTCCTTTGAGAATATGATGAAAACTATGAACCCTCCCTCTAGAAAGGTTGACTTGCGCATTTCAAAGTTTCCACTTAGAGCCCAACCGTGGTTGGGGGGGGGTGGCGCATGACCCCAGATTAATTACTCCTTAAAAAAATGGCTCCTATCAGCAAGGCCTGATAGTAAACTGCCTACAGGCATTAGTACATACCTAGAAAAAAAGAGTTTACTCACAAGTAAGGATTATAGGCAAAGATAAATCACAGAGGAGACTGGCAGCATCTATCCAAGAAATGTCTATGGGTGAGGATGCCTTGGCACAAAACTTGACCTGTCAGAACTCCTTGGCAAGTAAGCCTATTGTAGAGCTAGATATGCTGGGCTCTAAGAGCTTGTGCTATCAAATACCTGAATTAAAGTGGATCCTTAGCATTTTCTAGGGCTAAATCCTGAACTGCGTGAATCCCCAGACACTGTTCTGAAGTATAACTTATTCCCTATAAAATCTGTGCACAATGAGAAGTAGGAAGCAACAGAGTTGCACCAAAAGAAAGCTTTGAGGCTATTTACCTGATTCTTTCTTCAGCACCACTTAACTATGAATGTACTGTCCAGCCAAACAACTATCTGATCCTCACGGAAGTAATATTTTGTAATCATTATGAATTAAATAAATTGGTTGTCTGATTGTATGCATCATTTTCTTATGAATATTTTTAGCCTGAACTAAAATCTCCTTGAACCCAATCACCACAGAGACTGACAAAATAAATTTCTACATGGAAGGCTGAAGGCCAACTCTGAACATTGGCAAATGCTTTCTTGTGAGGTTTCTAGGCAGTCAACAAGGGATACATGTGTTGTTATCATTACAACTTACAAATATGTTTACGTGGACCACCCTATAACAAAGAGCTGATAGCACCCAAGGAACGACACAGTTGTGAGTTCCCTAAGTTTTCTTTTAGCCTCATATATCCCAGACTGGGAGCAGTAGATGCTGGCAACTCACAAACAGGCACACACAAAAAGAATCTCAACAAAAGCCTGCTCTCTCTAGGCAAAGGACCAAGAAAGGGACTAGACAGCAAGACAGAAAACTTTTAGACAGTAACCATCTCCTTTAGTCAAACTCCACAGAAAAAACTGTGGTGCCACCTCCACCTCCTCACAGGACAAGTAGGGAGCCTAGACTTCCACCCTTACGAGGCTGTAACCAGGTGCCCAATATCCCTGGTGAGTGGTGTCAGAGAAGGCCAAGTAGGGAGCCAGTATTTTCATCCCGGGCTGTAAGTAACAAGGCACCTCTGCAGCGTCAGTGGGGACCAAGCAAGGAGCCTGGATGTCCATCTCCACACGGCAGTAACGAGAGGCCCCTTCCCCTACTTATTTGGTGGTGTCAGAGGAGACTTACTGGTGAGTCAGGAATTTCACCATCATCTAGGGTAATGAGGCCACTCCCAACCCTGCCCAGCAGTAACAAGGAGCCCACTAGGTGTTGACAGAGGCCAGGGGGAACCTGGACTTCTATATCCACTTGGTAGTAACAAAGCAGCACTCCCTTGCCAAAGCAGTGTTGGAAAAAGTCAACTAAAACAGGTTTAAATAAGATTCAGAGTCTCACAACACAATATAAAAATGTCCAGGTTTCAATCAACTACTACTCAACATATCAAGAACCAGGAGGATCTCAAATCCAATGAATAGAGACAATCAAGAAATGATAACACCAAGATGACAGAGATGTTAGAATTATCAAAGATTTAAAGAAGTCATGATAAAAATGGTTTCATGAACCATTACTAATGAGCTTGAACCAAATGAAAAAATAGAAAGCCTCATAAAATAAGCTCTATAATGAAATAATATACACAAGGAAGAACTAAATGGAAATTTTAGAACCCAAAACTAAAATATTCAAAACAAAAACTCAATGAATAGGCTCAATAGCAGGATGGAAGAGAAGGAGAAAAGTTTAGTGAACTGGAAGATAGAACAAAAGAAATTACCCACTCAGAATGACAGTGAGAAAATATACCGGGGGTGGAAAAAAGGAGCCTCAGGGAACTGTGGGATATAACAAAATATCTAACATTGGTTACACAGAGTCTTGGAAGGAAAGAAAAAAGAAGGCAGGGCTAAAAGAGTACTCAAAGAATCATGGCTGAAAACTTGACACATTTGGCAAGAGACATAAATATAAAGATTCAAGACACTGAACAAGCTCCAAATAAGATAAACCAAAGATACTCATGACAAGACACATCATAATTAACTTCTGAAAACTAGTGACAAAGAAAAAATCTTGAAACCAGCCAAAGCAAATGAAGCCTTACCTATGGGAGAAAACTGGAATAACAGCAGATTTCACATCAGAAATCATAGAGCCAGAAGAAACTGGCACAATGCTTTTCAAGTGCTGAAATAAAAGAATCCTATACCCAGAGAAAATAATCTTTAAGAATAAAGGGGAATAGATATATACACCCTATGTTCACTGCAGCATTATTCACAACAGCCAAGACTTGGAAACAACCTAAATGCCCATCAACAGATGAATGGATAAAGATTATGTGGTGTATATATATATATATATATATATATATATATATATAATGGAATATTACCCACAAAAAATATGAAATCTTGCCATTTGTGGCAACATGGATGGACTTTGAGGATATTATGCTAAGGGAAAAAAATTAGACAGAGAAAGCCAAATGCCATATGATTTCACTCATGTGGAAGGTTAAAAAACAAACAAACAAACACACAGACACTGAGAATAGATTGGTGGTTACCAGAGGAGAAGTGGGTAGGGGTAGTGCAAAAGGAGTAAAAGGGCATATGTGTATGATGATGGATGGCAATTAGACTTTGGGTGGAAAAAATAAGAATAAAGGGAAAATAAGATATTCTCATATGAAAGAAAACTAAGAGAATTTACTGCCATAGATCTACCCTAAAAGATTGACTAAAGGAAGGTCTCCAAACAGAAAGGAAAGGATAAAAGAAGGAACCTTAAAACACCAGAAAAAAAGAACAAAAAATGGAAAGAGTAAACACATGGGTAAATACAATGAACTTTCCTTCTCCTCTTGAGTTTTCAAAAATATTTTTGACAGAGCAAAAATTATAACACTATGTGATATGATTCTAAATGTATGTAGAGGAAATATTTAAGACAATTATATTGTAAATAGCAGATAGTAAAGGCATGTAAATGGAGGTAAGGTTTCTATACTTCACTTGAACTGGTAAAATGATGACACCAGTAAACTGTGACCTGATACTTATATAACAAGATACATAAAGCAACCATGCAAAAAGCTATACAAAGACATTAAACTCAAAATCAATGTAGATAAATCAAAATGTAATTCAAAAATATATATAAGTAACCCATAGGAATGCAGAAAAAACAAAATAGAAAAACAGAACACAAAACAAAAAATAAAAGAAGTATCAAGGGAATTAAAAAATACATTGAAGGGGCCGCCCGGTGGCGCAGCGGTTTAGTCCGCGCTTGGCAGCCCGGGGTTCGCGAGTTCGGATCCCGGGCGCCCGCAGACGCACTGCCTGTCAGCCATGCCATGGTGGCGTCCCATATAAAGTGGAGGAAGATGGGCACAGATGTTAGCCCAGGGCCAGTCTTCCTCAGCAAAAAGGGGAGGATTGGCAACAGATGTTAGCTCAGGTCTGGTCTTCCCCACAAAAAAAAAAAATACATTGAAGTGAATGAAAATGAAAAGAAGACAACATTTCTGGGATACAGCTAAGGAAGAACTGAGAGGAAAATTTACAGAACTATGTTGGATATATCAGAAAAGAAAAATAGCCTCTAATCAATAATCTAAGCTCCTACCTCAAGAACCTCGAAAAAAGAGCAAAATAAACCCAAAGCAAGAAGGAATGACATAACAAAGAGCAAAAATCAATGAAATTGAAAACAGAATAACAATAGGGAAAAACAAATCAATGAAATAAATAGCTGTTTCTTTGAAAAGATCAATAAAGTTGATAAACCCTTAGCAAGACTGACAAAAACAAACACAAATTACTAATATCAGGAATGAAACGAGATATCACCAGAGATCCTGCAGGCATCAAAAGGATAATAAGAGAATACAACAACTTTACAGAAATAAATTTGACAGCTTGATGAAATGAACAATTTCCTCAAAAAAATAAACTGCCACAACTCACCCAATATAAAATGCACAATTTGAACAGCCCTGTAACTACTAAGAAAACTGAATTCATAACTTAAAAATTCCCAAAAAAGAAATCTCCGGGTACAGACGGTTCAGTGGAGAATTCTGCAAAATCTTTAAAGAAGAATTAACAAGAATTCTACACAATCTATTCCAGAAAATAGAAGAAACACTTCCTAATTCATTTTATAAAGCTAATATTACCCTGATACAAAAGCATGACAAAAAAAGGAAACTATAGATCAATATTCCTTATGAATATAGCTTACCAAACTCCTTAAAATATTATCAAGTAGAATTCAGCAATATATAAAAAGAATTACACACCATTACCAAGCAGGGTTTATTTCAGGGATGCAAAGCACGTTCACATTATAAAATCAATCAATGTAATCTGTTATATTAATAGGCTAAAAAAGAAAAAAAAATCAATCTATGCAGAAAAAGGACCTGACAAAATTGAACACCTTTTCATGATAAAAACTTGCAGAAAAACAAAAATAGAGGGGAACTTCCTCTAGAAAAGCCCTACAGCTACCATTATACTTAATAGTTAAAGACTAAATGCTTTCCTCCTAAGATCAGGAACAAGGCATGATGTAAAATCTCACTACTCTTATTCAACATAGCGTTGGAAGTTCTAGCCAGTGCATTAAAGCAAAATAATAAGGAAAATAATAGCAGCAGCATACAGATAGGAAAGGAAGAAATAAAAGTGACCCTGTTTGAAGATTACATGATTGTCTATGAAGAAAATCGAAGGAATCTTCAAAATGAAAACAACCCTAGAATAAGTGAGTTCAGCAAGGTTGCAGAAGACAAGATAAAAATACAAAGACTAACTGTATGCCTATAAACTGAAAGTAAACACAGACACAAAAATTAAAATTACAGTGTCATCTAAATCACACAGAAAATATCCAGTTGTAAATCTAATAAAACACATACAGGACTTATGTGCTGCAATAAAGGTCGAAAACTTCCAAAATTTGAAAGACATGAATCCATACATCCAAGCTCAATGAACTACGGGAAGGATAAACTCAAGGAGATCCACACTGTCACACATTAAATCAAACTGTTAAAAGCCAAAGCCAAAGTGAGAATCTTGAAAACAGCAAGAAAAGAGCAATTTGTCACATACAAAGGATCTGCAATAAGATTAATAGTATATTCTGGCCCACTTGATTGTGTCCCATAAATTCCTTAGGCTCTGTTCACTTTTCTTTATTTTTCCTTTTTGCCCCTCAGACTCTAAAATGTTAAATGATCTTTCTTGAAGTTCACTGATGCTTTCTTCTGCCTGTTTTGAGTCTGCTGTTAAATCTCTCTAGTGACTTTTTCAATTCAGTTTTTGAATTATTTAGCTTCAGAATTTGTTTGGTTCTTTTTCATAAATTCTCTCTCTTTATTGATGTTCTCATTTTGTCCATATATCGTTTTCCTGATTTCCTTTAGTTCTTTTTCCATGTTTTCCTTTAGCTCTTTCAGCACATTTAAGATAGTTTTTTTAAAGTCTTTGTCTAGTAAGTATGATGTGTGTTTCTTCAGGGACAGTTTCTGGAGATTTTTTTACTTTTTTGAATTGGCCAAGTTTCCCTGCTTCTTTGTATGCTTTGTGATCTTTTTTTAAAAGTTGGGCATTTAAAAAACAGCCACTTCTCTCAGTCTTTGCAGATGGTCATGGAAGACCTTCACTAACGAGTGGATCCCTGAGCCTTAGGACCAGCTTGAGATGAAGGCTTAATATCTTCTCAAGTCTTTTCTGGACATAAGTCCTGACTGGGCCTGTGTGTGTGCTTTTTAAAAAATTTTGAAATTTTAAAATTAAAAAAAAAAATTTCCTCAGTATACATAGCTGCATTTAATTTAATGTTAATTTCCCAGAGTCTCACCTCAGTTTCTCCTTGGGGCCTTAGATTGTATTTCTATAATTTCTTGCCCCCAGAGGTCCACAGGTCTGCTGTCTCCTGCAGTTTTCTGCAGCATTCACCATTGTCTTCTATGGCTTCCACCAGCCTGAGATCCAAACTATGCTGCCATTCCCTGTCTGAGCTCCAAGTCAGGTGAGAGGGAAACCAGCCCCTTGGGCAGCCCACAGATAGGTCAGAACATTGCAAACAAGTTCTACTTTGCTCTTTCTGGCTCAAGGGAACAAGCCAAAAACTGGGCCACTTCCTCCCAACTGCCCTGTGCTATAACAGGGAAGGGGCGGGGGGGCAAGGGCAAGTAAAACTGCCATGAAACTTCCTACTATTTTGAATGTGGCTTTTTCTGGATTGGGCATGTTTGGTTACTGTAGATCTTTGACTGGTTTCCAGAGCTCCTATAAAGTTATTTTAGTCTGTAGTGGTTTATTTAATGTTTCTGTGGAGGAACGAAGGCCTGAACCTTCCTAGTCTGCCATCTTGCTGACATCCTGATCTTGTACAGGATTTTGTGTTAACATAAGTCTTCATTTTCCTGGGATAAACGCCCAGTAGTTCAATTGCTGGGTCACGTGGCACTTGTATGATTAGAAATGAAAACATACATCCATACAAAAACCTAATAGCTAAAAAGTGGAAACAACCCAAATGCCCATCTACTGATGTATGGATAAACAAAATACAGTATATCCATTCAATGTAATATAATGAAATACTGATTCATAATACTACAACATGGATGAGCTTTGAAAACATTAGGTTAAGATAAAGAAGCCAGACATAAAAGACCACATATTGTATGATTTCATTTATATAAAATGTCCAGAATAGGCAAATCCAAAGAGACAGAAAATAGATTAGCAGTTTCTAGGGGCTAGGGCGATGGGAGAAATAGGGAGTGACTGTTAATGGGTAGCTGTTTCTATTTGGGGTGATGAAAATTTTCTGGAATTAGATAGTGGTGATGACTGCACAACCCTATCAATATACTAAAAAACATTAAATTGTAAACTTTAAATGGCTGAATTTTACAGTATGTAAATTACATCTCAATAAAGTTGTTTAAAAAAACCCCAGCAATCTATGGGGGTGACAAATTGAAACTATCTACATATTCTATTCCCTATCAAACTTTGACTGAAAAGTCTTAGCATCCATTGATGATTCTTGCCTGAATCAATTATTACTTTGTTCAATGCAACATGATGATTTTCTATTATTCCTTCCACATTTACTAGTTTGGCAATATTTTGTAAGGAAAAGCCATAAAATATATTTTTAAAAATAAAAAAGGAATTATACTCTACATACTACTTTGTAATTTGCTTTTTCATTTAGTATTATGCAGTACTATGATGCTACATCAACAAATGTTTATTTATATCCAAAAAAAGGGGGGGGCTGGTAGTGAAAATCTATGTTAAGGGAAATTTTTATATGTAAACCTTAGAATATCCAAGTCCTCATTTTAACCTTTAATCTCCTAATTGCTATTTATTTTAAAATTTCCTTTTTCTTATACATACAAAGGGAAATGTACACTTAATCATATAGACACATACTGATTGTGAAGAAAGTACTCACATGGGTAAAGCACTGGAATAGATATTTCTCTAGGGAAGATATACAAATGGCCAACAAATATATGAACAGATGTTCAACATCATTAGTCACTGGGGAAATGGAAATCAAAACCACAACGAGATACCAGTCACACACACTATAATGGCTATAATTAAAACAAAATAAACAAAGGATAAGAACAACTATTGAAGATGTGGAGAAACTGGAACCTTCATACATCGCTGGCGGGAATGTAAAATGGTGCAGTGATGCTACATAACAGTTTGATGGTTTCTCAAAACGTTCAACATAGAATTATCATATGACCCAGCAACTCTACTCCTAGGTATATAACCAAGAGAAGTGAAAATAGGTACTCAATAAATACTTATAAATGGATGTTTATAACAGCACTAGTCACAATAGCCAAAAGATGAGAACAACCCAAAGGTGCTTCAATGAATGAACAAATTATGGTATATACACAATGGAATATTATTCAGCTATAAAAAGGAAAAAAGTACTGATACCTGCTACTACATGGATGAACCTCAAAAATATTATGCTAAGTAAAAGAAGCCAGATACCAAAGGTCAGATATTACATGATTCCATTTATATGCAATATTCAGAAGAGGTAAATCCATAAAGACAGAACACAGATTGGCAGCTGCAGGGGATGGGGGAGAGGGGGGGATGGGGAGCACCTGCTTAATGGGTATGGGATTTCCTTTGGGGTAAAGAAAAAGTTCTGGAACTAGATAGAGACAGTGGTTGCTCATATTGTGAATGTACTAAATGCCAATGAATTATTCAATTTAAAATAGTTAATTTGTATGTTATGAGAATTTCACTTTAAAAATTATCAAAAATAATAAATTACATCTTATTATATGAGTTCATTTTAATAACATTAAAAACAAAAGCATTTATAAAACACTCAACAGTTTATAAAACATTTATTCTTAATTTAACAAATATTTATTGAGTGCTTCCATGTGCAAAGACTTTTCTTAGGCCCTTGTAGATACATGTTTTACATATACACTATGTTTGTGCATTAATTCTTAACATTAATGGAAATATATTATAAAATAATCAAATTTTCTTTCCAAACTTCATCTCACTGATGAACTATAACTAAAAATATATTGGTTAATGCTCTTGAGATGATCTATTAGATAAGAATATTAAAGTAGCTGTTCAATATCCCATCAATGCAATAACTGCCAATATAATTCCTTTCTGTTTGTTGCTAAGATTACTAAGTTAAAGAAATATGCATTGTATTTTACTTAATATACTTGCTAAACTTGATTATATATATATTTTTAGTTATTACCCAAATTTAAAGATGTGAAATTCTTAGAAGTTACAACCTTCTTTTATTTCAGTCTAAGAAATACTTAATCATCTGAATAAAATAATAATATTGGTGACAGCTAACACTGAGTTCTCATTACGTGCTTTAAGAGCTTTATATGCATCATCTAGCCCGGGTGGTCTAGTGGTTAAGACTTGGCGCCCTCACCGCCGCTGTCTGGGTTCATTTCCCTGTCGAGAAGTACACCATCCATCTGTCAGTTATACTGTGGTGGCTGCGTGTTGCAGTGATGCTGAAAGCTATGCCACCAGGATTTCAAATACCAGCAGAGCCACCCATGGTGGACAGGTTTCAGCAGAGCTTCCAGACTAAAACAGACTAGGAAGAAGGACCTGGCCACCCACTTCTGAAAAAACTGGTCATAAAAACCCTGTGAATAGCAATGAAGCACTGTCTAATCTGATCTAGCACCAGAAGGTGAGAGGATGGCACAAGAAGACTGGGCAGGGTTCTGCTCTGCTGTACATGAGGTTGCTAGGAGTTGGAATCAACTGGAGGGCACTACCAACAAAATGCATCATCTGTTATACGCATGCTCTGTGTTAAAGTGTTTTATATGCATTATCTCATGTTTTGATTCTTAAAACAACCCTCAGAGGCATCATTATTATCCCCATCTAGATGAGGAAACTGAGTCTCAAAGAAGTCAAGTGATCACAGCTGAATACTGATGTCAGGATACTGTCCCAGGTCAATCAGACTCTAGAGCCTGTGTTCCACAGGATACTGGTTGTCTGAGATTTAGTCTGTTTCTGTATTAGGAAGAAGCAGAGCCACACAGTTAAATATAGAATGATAATATTATTGAAGTACCTATTTGTTTGCAAGTTATCTGTTTTTAAAATACAAAATATTATAGTTAAAAATCATAGGTGAGCTGACATCAAGACTTCATTCTTTATGTATCTCAATCACTCAAAATGAATACTGATAGAAAATGGGGAGTCCAACTAATAAGCTTTTTCCTTTTCTTGAGCTTTACCAAGATATTACATCTCAAAACACCCCTCATCTTTTTACAGTCTTCTCAAATGATCTACTCCTACTTGCAGCTTCCATATCGTACAAAATCAAACAAATGCCACTGTAATAAATGCATAAGAGAGAAGAACAAAACAGTTCTGGATCCAAGAATTGGGAGGAAAAACTTCTGGAGAAAGATACAATGAGCAAGTTCAGCCATGAAAGGATGGGCTGGCTTTCAAAATGTAGAGATGGGCCATGGGGAAGGCATGAAAGTCTGCCTAGTGGCAAAAGTTGATAAATAACAGATACATTAGTATAATTTGATTATAGAATTATTTAATAACAGTGGCATAAAACAGCTAAAATATCTATCACAATTTTAAGCTACAATGATAAGTATACAATTATCATAGTAACAACTGCTCCACTTATAGGGCCTTTACTATGAGCCAGAGGCAATGCTGCGTGTTTAAATGTACATTATTTCATTTAATTTTTACAACAACCTTATACCTATTACCTACAAGGTAATATTATGGAAATTTAGATTCACATTAATTACAGAGTTGTTAGGAACAAAGTCAGAATCCAAACCCTAAATCTGATACCAAAACCAAATTCCTAACAAAAAACGCGGTAATTACTGTCAGAAATCACAGGAAGGCACAGACCCTAAAAAATCTGTATTCAGTCACACAGGGATATTATGTAGCATTTCAGGCACACACAAAACTAGAGTATATTCAGAATGGGAATGAGCTGGATGGACCATGCCACACTAAGAACTGTTTAAAAAAATCCAATGCACTTAGCTAGAGAAATTCCATAAAAGTACTAAAAGTATCTCGAAATATTTGAAACGGTATTGTGAAAAGGAGGCATCCTTTCTGTAGTATTACTCCAGAAGACAAAACAGACTGTGGCTCAAGAGAGAATGGGCTTTCAAATAATCAGTAGTGCAAAGTAAAGGCATGCAGTGTAGGAGGAGGTAAGCTCTCAGTCTCTAGAGATACTCATATAGAGGCTGCACGAGGACTTGCCAAAGGATAATGTAGAAAGGATTTCTGTACTGATGAGAGCTGAAACCAAGGGACCTCCAGGGTCCATTACCACTAGATAAATTCCATAAAGCTATGAGATCAATTTCTTCTCTACAGTATAGATGTGTTTTGGAGGACTCCCTCTACCCATCTACTCCCAGGGTCCAACAAGGTAGGAAAAAGCAGAAATAAAGGCAGAAGCAGGCCAGAAGCACCAGACAATTGAGCAAGAAGAGGGAGTGGAATGCTTACACACTCTCCCATAATCTTGCTTTATTCAGTGGCACCCACATATACCTTTGTCTATGACAAAGACAAACAATGTATCTCTTACGATTACTGCAAGAATTCAAATAATGGAGTCATACTGAACTATGTAGCTTTGAGTTATGAGAACATTGTGATAATTTACAACCAAGTTCTTCACACTGGATTCATTAACTAATTCCATAAATAATTACCAAGAATCTATTAATTTATAAGTATTGCACCAGGTCCTGGAGATAAACCTACTCTTGGGGAGTTCGGTGGCACAGAATTAGAGTAAAAGTTTATATAAGATACAATGGAGCTCCCAATGGAGAGATGGTTAGGAAAGGACTTGCAGAGGAGGTGACTGAGAAAGATAAGAAAGTACCTTCTGAGTAGAAAAAGAAAGGCATTCAAGGTAGAGGGAAAAGCATGAGCAAAGCCCTTGGAGGCATAATACTGCATGGTGCATTTAGGTCCTAAAAGTGGTTCTTGAAAAGCTTAGAATATGGGAGAAGGGGTAAGGGCAAGGTAAAACATGAGGTAGACAAGTGGGCAAAAGCCAGATTCACAGTATCTTAATCACCATCCTGTGAATATGAACCATATCCTATAAGTCAGCAGTTCTCAAACTTGTTAGTCTCAGAAGCTCTTTATATGCTTAAAAATTGAGACTCCAAAGAGTTTTTGTTCATGTAGGTTATTTCTATCAATATCATATTAGAAATGAAAATTGTAAAACTTAAAAAATATTAATTCATTTAAAAATATAATAAAACATGTTACCATGACATTTTTCTGAAAATATTATTTTTCCAAAACAAAAAAATTTTAGTCAAAAGAGTGACATTTTTTCACATTTTTGCACATCTTTTTAAATGTCTGGCATAATAGAAGACAACTAGATTTTCACACCTGCTTCTCCATTCAAAATATTAACTTATATTACTTGGGTTGGAGTCCATGAAGAAAATCAGACTCATACAGGTACACAGTTGGAAAAAGGAATATTTTAATAGCCTTTGCAGATAATAGGGAATATTCTTTTTTGACACTACACTAAAACTCAACAAGTGTTTAGTTTTTTAAAGGTTAGTTGCAATGTGATATAAAACCATATTAATAAACTTTTCGCAATTCTTATATTGACCTACCTTGTATTGTCATTTGGGAAATAACAGTTCATGAAGTTATGCAGACCCTCCAAATGTTAACACATTTAATTATACAATTTCAAAAAAAAAAAATCACATTCATTTTGGGGCCAGCCCAGTGGCATAGTGGTTAAGTTCACGCACTCCACTTCAGTGGAGTTTGTGGGTTCAGATCCCAGGCGCAGACTTACACACTCATCATCAAGTTTTGCTGTGGCAGCGTCCCACATACAAAACAGATGAAGATTGGTACAGAAGTTAGTTCAGGGACAATCTTCCTCAAGCAAAAAGAGGGAGATTGGCAACAGATATTAGCTCAGAGCCAATCTCCCTCACCAAAAAAAAAAAAAAAAGAAAGAAAGAAAAATTACATCCATTTTATCACCACCAATCTTATCAGAAAAGTCTCTAAGTATTGGAAAGCTACACGCTCATGGTGGCAGATATAAATTTTCTCAAATTTTATATTTGGCAACAAATATTGTGAGTTAGTTGTTTTCCTTGAAGTGACAAGTTCACTTTGTTCATTTCTGAGAAAATGTCTGCCAGCTACCCAAGTCTGAATAAACACAGTTTGCTGGTCACTCTTTCAAGTAAAAACAGTGTTCTAGGAAAAAAGTGGCTTGCAACTCAATCAACACAAGTGCTTTTCCTCAAGACAACCACTGTACTGTGGTATGCAGAAGTGCTTGGTGTACTTTCCATTTTGTCACAGAATATTAAAAAGACGTACTAAATATGTCAAGATTTAATAAAGTCAATCATTTGACTGCTTATAAAGAACATTCTTACATAAAAATGGTGCTTTTTTGGGGGGGTATCTGTGAGTGCAAAGTGACAAAGAATACAATGACTGCTAGTACAATTTGGTACCACCACTGATTTTGCACCATGAGTACAAATGTCAACCAGTGAAAAAGGCAACTAAGATCTTAAAATTATTATGAAAATAATTGTGAACTATTTTGTGAACCCCCAAAAGGGTCTTGAGGTCCCCTGAGATCCCTGGACTACACTCTAAGAACAACTTCTATAAGCAATGTAGAGCCATTTTTGAAGTTTTAAGTAACAGCACATATGGGACTTCCACAATGCAAGCCTCTATGAGGCATCACTTCACAGAGTGACTCCCTGGAGAGCTGAGTATCAATGGCCTGAAGACATAGGGAGGATTCAGACCTGAAGGCAACTGCAATAAGGACGAAGCTTGGGGACGGTAGGAGGTAAGTTAATGGAACAGAAGCTTAGGTGGAAAAAGGAGATAGACAATTGAAAGAGGTTAAAGTGTTGTCTCTAAGCTTCTGCACTGAGGATGAGGATGGTGCCATTCACTGAGTTTGAGAATCAGGGGTAGGAAAAGAAAAAAATTCAGGATATTTGGAAATCTACATTGAAGTTCAAACTGAGAAATTAAATATCTAGGTGGTCTGTTGAACAGTCTATTTCATAACAGCTTTTATTTTGAACTTATAAAAATACTATCAAGGCTAACAGATCTGAAAAATAGGGTAGAGAAAGCACAGTAGAAAAGATCTGGAGAGTGTAATATGGCTTCTGCTCTCTCCCAACTCCATGTATAGCCATATACCTGTGTGTTTGAGCTTTTGGAGAAAGGGAATGCAGGAAGATGACAAAGGAGCTGTTTTAATGAAGGGCTCTGTAATACACAGGGGCACTATTTAAGTTAGGGAAACATCAGCTACTAGAATAAATAAAATTTCAGCTGTTTACTACAATATAAGTTTAATTCTTGTTCAAGTACCAACGTGAGTGGTCCTGGTTAGTAGGTGGTCTTTTATACAATGATTCAAGGAATCAGGTCCCTTCCTTCTTGTGACTTTGACATTCCCACAGGACCTCAATGTCTTTTGCATCCAGCTAGCAGACGTGGAAGACAGAGAAAATACAAGTTTCTTCACTATCTTGACAAACACCAGTCATATGGCTACACCGAGGTGCAAGGGTAGTTGTTAGATATTTAGTCCTTGGGTAGATGGTTGCTTCCCAGCAATAAATATGTACTATGAGAGGGCAGGCATCAATAGTTGGTATATAGTTAGCCATCTCCTCACAAAGGCACACAAAGCAGATTCACAAGTGATAAAGTATGACATGGATAGGGGGATATGAGACTTTTCTCCATTTCCACATGGAATCAATCTTTGGCACCATGAGGGCTCTAGTACTTTCTGACATTTCCTCTTGGGGCAGCAGCAGAGACAATGATACTTGATTGGAGATGGTTGCCCAGTGGACAAAAAGGTGACCAAGCAGATGCCTGGAGGTAAAGGGGATTCTGCTTTTTCTTTTTTTAAACATGTGTGAAACATCTCTGGAATATTTCCAGAAATATCAGAATGGCATTTTAATGGAGAATGAGGTCCTGGGCAAACATCTGGGGTCAAGACCAAGTGAAAAGCAGGCTATTATGTAACTGATTCCATATACATTCACAGGGTTAGTGTGAGGGAAACTTGGACTATCAGTTTTTGGACATAGCGAGCTTTAGGTGGCCTTGGAACATCCAGGTAGTAATATGTAGGTTGCTAAAGACATACATCTCGGGAGAAAGTTCTAAACTAAAGATAGAAATTTAGGAGTCACAACATAAAGGCACCAGCTGATGTCAATGGAGTGAACGAGATCATGAAGGCAAAGTATAGAGTTAAAAATAAAGAACATGAAAACAGAATTTTGAGACCACCAGCCTTTGATCTAAAGATCTATTTTACCAACGCCATAAGGTGTGCAATACAACCAAAAAGAATCCTGTAATATCATTGCAAGATCATGTGCTTACCTACTAATAAACATTTTAAGTGTTTTTTGACCACAATGTCCACTTTTCAATATCCATATTTAGTACACTTCAACATATAAAGCAGTTATAAGACGTATATCCTTCCTTCACATCTTACTCTTATGCCTTAGGAATGCTTTTTGAGGGCTTGATGAGTTTTGTAATTCACATAGCACATATCTGGGCCTTACTACTATGGAATGCATTTAATTAAAATAAATCTCTGCTAGCATTCTTTTTTAAAGTAAAAATAAAGATGTGATAATGTGGAAGATTTGAAGAGGTTGGAAAGTAAATTATTCGGGAAGACACTTAAAAATTGTTCTTAAAACGTAAACACTGGAGGAAAAATACAATAGGAAGGACTCAATTATATGTAAGTTTTGTAATCCAGCTAAAATATTAATTTTGCTATTAAACTGGCAGGAAGATTTTCTTAAATTTTAGCAGAAGTCCAAACTGCCATTAAAATAGACTTGATTTGAATGTTGAAATACCATACCAAGAAGATTTAAAGCATTTTCAAAATAAAGAAATGCCAATACTGTCTACCAAGCTGAATTATTTTCACACTTCAACAACTGCACCTGGTGCTCCTTTGACTGGTAACTAAAAAGAATAAGGAGTAACTAGGATTCAACTCCAGCTGGGTTTGGAGATCATTAACTAAAATCTAATGCAGCAGCTGTTTGAAAATTAGAATTAGTGATGCTGAAAACTTGCCATTATTTCACTACAGCTTGCTATGCATCATATTCTACAGTAGTGGATTTCAATTTCAGCACATATCAGAATGACTTGCAGGGTTTGTTAAAACACAGATTCCTGCCTTACCACCTTCTCCAGTTACTAATTCAGGGCCCAAGAATTTGCATTTCTATCACGTTCCCAGGTGATGCTGATATGATGGCCCAGGAGCACTTTGAGAATTAATAGTCTAGAGAGTATTTCTGTTGGTTTCTTAAGAAGATAGTTGCAGAATATTCTCTTTTCTATGTAACTAATTAATTGGTATCTCATTAGTTCAGAATTTATGGTAATTTTAGATATAGTTTAGATATGTGAAAAATGCTACTCAATTTCATGATATAAACCAGTTGTGAGGGTGTTCCAGTCAAGACATCCATTACCCTTTAACTCAAAGCACTGATTCTGCTAGGCTGCTTGGGTGTCCCATCTCCCTCACTGCTCCCCATCAACCATTAGGTCTCCTAAGACTAGGCAGTTCCTCCTTCAAGGATGTTGTAACCATCATTATGGAAGCACAAGTGAAATGCTTAAATTGCTCTGGTTTTGTGTGTGTGTGTGTGTGTGTGAGGAAGACCAGCCCTGAGTCAACATCCATTGTCAATCCTCTTTTTTTGATGAGGAAGACTGGCCGTGGGCTAACATCCATGCCCATCTTCCTCTACTTTATATGGGACGCCGCCATGCCATGGCTGACAAGCAGTGCCTCCGCCAGTGCCTGGGATCCGAACCTCTGAACCCCAGGCTGCCAAAGCACGAACCAAACCACTGCACCACCGGGCTGGCCCCTAAATTGTTCTTGAGAATAAACTGTTATCAAACTCTTTGAAATGCCATATTTATTAATTCTGACTGACTTTCACTGACTCCTACCCCTTTAGTCTGAACTCTTAATTTCTGGATATAACCACTAATTCAAGAATTGTGTTAAAGTATTCATTTTGCAGCATTTTACTACATATGAAGAAATTCTGATCAGACTATAGTTTCCAGTCTTAGCTTGCTAAAATATTAATCAAAGTTCAGGTAGACTACACATTACCCACTGTCAAGGCTGATAAAAGAGTTTTAACATTAACTTTTATATTTTATAGTTTTATATCTTCTAAGAAACTGCGTTATAGCTTTTTTAGTTGGATTCATGCTTTTAATGGGTCTTTAAAAATCAGTTGCAGGTTTTAAGATTCTAGAGAAGTTCATTTTTTTTTGATGAGGAAGATTGGCCCTGAGCTATCATCTGTTGCCAATCTTCCTCTTTTTGCTTGAGGAAGATTGTTCCTGAGCCAACATCCGTGCCAATCTTCCTCTATTTTTAGCATGCAGGACGCCACCAAAGCATGGCTTGATGAGTGGTGTGTAGGTCCACATCCAGGATCTGAACCTGTGAACTCCAGGCTGCCAAAGTGGAGGCACGAACCCAACCACTACACCACCAGACTGGCCCGAGAAGTTCATTTTTAAACACCAATTTCCAATATTCTTCTCCTGTGCATTATGTCTTGTGTAACAAAAAAGTCACTATCCAGCATCCTCTTAACTAAAATTCTTTACTAGCTGACAATTCCATGTGCCCAGAGTGCAATGATGACTGGTATTCTAAGTTGGAGAGTTATGTAATCTTAAAATAGATTCAGGGGCAAAACAGGTTCCATAGGGCTGGGGAAGTACTGGGAATGAGTATTTTAAAAACTCCCAAGGTGATATTTGAGTCTAGGTGTCCCAAAAACTGTACCAGTAGGAGCCATTACAAAGCATACAGAACAACATTGGAACCTGGCTAATACATTTGGTTAACTCTGGTTTATGACTCTGCAGGTATCATCTCCACTTCATCCATAACTAACACATTATGGAAGAACTCTCTGTAGCATAATTTCTCATCTTTGGAGATCAGTTTATTTCTAATGAAGTCCTAGTTTGTTTCTCAATTTTGGCTTTTTTTCCCCTTTTTTGGGGGGGGGCCCTAAGATAAACTGCAAATAATAAGTCTAAATAAAACAAAGTGGTTTTAAGGACAATTAAAATTTAGGAACAAGGTTACTTGATGGGCTCTGCCAAATTGCTCAAATTCTTAAATCCTTATTTATAATTACAAAAATTGATACTGCACATTAAGAGAAAATGATCTATAAACCTCAGGGAAAAGGTAGAGATAGACTGGACAAAAAAGCAAGATTCAACTATATCCTGCCTACAAGAAACCCACTTTAAATGAAAGAAACAAATGAGTTAAAAGAAAAAGAAGGAAAAAATACTATGCTAACATAAATCAAAGGAAAGCTGGAGTGGCCATAGTAATAACAAAATGGATTTCAGAGCTAGGAATAAAAAAGATTATTTCATAATAATAAAGGAGTCAATGTATCAAGAGGACAAAATAATCCTAAACATTGTTCTCCTATAAGAGTCTCAAAATACACAAAAAACTTGAAAAAGACAAATCCATAAGTATAATCAGTGATTTCATCATTATTCTCTCAATAATTGATAGAACAAGTAGACAGAAAAATCAATTATTGAGAGAATAATGAAAGACATAGAAAACTTGAACAAACTAATAACTAATTGCCAGTTGGCATTTATAGAACACTCCAACCAGAATATGGATACACATTCTTTTCAAGTGCACCTAGAACATTTAACAAGACTATATTTTGAGTTACAAAACAAGGTTCAATAAATTTGAAAGGATTCAAATCATACAAAGTATGTTCTCTGACTACAATGGAACTAAATTAATCAGTAACAGAAAAGACATTTAAAAAGCCCACAAATATTTGAACTAAATCACAAACATGCTTCAAGTAACCCACAGGACAAAGAAAAAACCAAAAAGAAAATTCGAAAAGCATTCTGAACCTAATAAAACTGAAACATATCAAATTTGTAAGATGTAGCTAAAGCAGTGCTTAGAGGGAAACTTATGGCACTACATGATCACATTAGAAAAGAAGGAAGGGCTAACGTCAATGAACTAAGCTTCACCCTAAAAAACTAGAAAAAGAATAAATAAAACCAGAAATCAATGAAATAAAAACCAGAAAAACAATAGAGAAAAATCAATAAAACCAAAGCTGGTTCTTTGAGAAAAATCAATAAAAACTGATAAACCTCTAGCCAGACTAATAAAAAAAAAAGAGGAAAGATACAAATTATCAATGCCAGGTATAAGGAGAAGGCACTATAGAAAATAAGAAAATAATATATAAACAACTCGATGCCAATAAATTTGACAACTTAGAAGAAATGGCCAAATTCATTGAAAAACAAAAATTAACAAAGCTCACTCAAGAACAGATAACTAAACTGAACAACCTTTTATCTACTAAAGAAATTAAATTTGTAGATAAAAACCTTCCCATAAAACAAAGAAACAAACCTTCCCATAGGTAAGAAAATAGACCCAGGTGGCTTCACTAGGAAATTCTAACAAAAATTAAAGAAAAATACCAATTCAACACAAACTCTCAAAGAAAACTGAAGAGAACACTTCTCAACTCATTCTATGAAGCCAGAATTACTCTGATACCAAAATGAGAGATATTACAAGAACACTAGCAACCAAATCCCTTATGAACATAGAAGCAAAAATTAATAAAATTTAGTGAAATTGAGTATAATATATAAAAGGATAATCATCGTAACCATGCAGTTTATCCCAGGCATGCAAGGTTGGTTTAACATTCAAAAGTCAATGCAATTCACCACATTAACAAGCTAAAAAAGAAAAACCATATGATCATCTTAATACATGCAGAGAAAGCATTTGACAAAATCCAACATCCATTCATGATAAAAATCTCTGCAAACTAGAAACAGAAGAGAACTTCCTCAAACTGATAAAAGAATATCTTTGAAAAATCTACAGCTAACATCATACTTTATTGAAAGACTGGATGTTTTCACCCTAAGACTGGAATAAGGCAAAAATGTCCACTCTCATCAGTTTTATGTAACACTGCCCTGGAGGCTCCAGTCAGTGCAGTAAGGTAAAAAAAAAAAAAAGAAAAAAGAAATAAAGACACAGATTAGAGAGCAAGAAGTAAAACTGTCATTTGTTATAGACAGCATGATTGTCTATGTAGAAATTCCTAAGGAATCTACAAAAAACCTGCTAGAATTCATAAGTGAATTTAGCAAGGTTCAGAATACAAAAATCAACATACACAACTCAATTTATTTTTATATACTATTAACAAATCAGAAATTAAAAATTTTTTAAATGCCATTTGAAATAGCATTAAAAATATGGATAATTTTCAAAAAATATGCTAAACCTATACAGTATAAATTACAAAACATTGCTGAGAAAAATTAAATAAGACCTAAACAGAGAGATATACCATATTAAGATGTCAATTCTCCCCCAAATTTATATATAAATGCCATGCAGGGGCTGGCCCAGTGGCGTAGCAGTTAAGTTCGCACACTCTGCTTCGGCAGCCCAGGGTTCGCAGGTCTGGATGCCGGGCGCAGACAGACGCACCCCTTGTCAAGCCATGCTGTGGCGGTGTCCCATATAAAGTAGAGGAAGATGGGCACGGACGTTAGCCCAGGGCCAGTCTTCCTCAGCAAAAAAGAGGAGGATTGGCAACGGATATTAGCTCAGGGCTGATCTTCCTCACCAAAAAAAAAAAAAAAAAAAAAAGCCATGCAATTCCAATCAAAATCCCAGCAGGCTTTTTAGTATAAATATTTGCTATAATACAATTCTTAAACTTACATGGAAATGCAAAGGATTTAGAATGGCAAAAACAATTTTGATAAAGAAGAACAGAATTGGAGGACTTATACTACTTTATCTCAAGGCTGATTATCAAGTTACAGTAAGGAAGATGGTGCAGTATTGGTATAAAGACAGACATCAAAATCAAAGGAACAGAATAGTGAATCCAGAAAGACAACCCCACATATACGATCAATTGATTTTCAACAAAGTTGGCAAGGCAATTCAATGGGCAAACTGATCATTTCTTCAACAAAGGTATAGGAACAACGGGATAACCATATCAAAAAATAGAAAAGAATCTTCATTCTTACTTCACACCATATACAAGAATGAGTTCAAAATAGATCATAGACCTAAATGTAGGAACTAAAATTATAAAACTTACAGAAGAAACATAATCCTAGTAATCTTGGGTTTGGTTAAGATTTCTTAAAAACAACACAAGCAAGAAGTACAAAAGCAAAAATCAATATATTCAACATCACCAAAATTAAAAGACACAAAAATTAAAAGGAAAGCCACACACTAGGAGATAATATTTGCAAAATGTATGGTCAACAAAAGATTTGCATCTAGTATATACAGAAAACCTAATTTTTTTAAATGGACAAAAGATTTGCACACTTTCTTAAAAAGGAGATATAGATGGTAGATAAAATATAAAAAGATGTTCAAAATTCCAAGTCATTAGGGAAAAGAAAATTAAAAGCACAATGAGATACTATACATACTCAGTAGAATAGCTAAAATTAAAGATTGACCATACCAAGTCTTCACAAGAATGTGGAGGAACTGGAATTCTCATGAAGTGCTGGTGGGAATACAAAATGGGACAACCACTCTGGAAAACAGTTTGGGAGTTTCTTAAAAAGTTAAACATACATCTCACCATAGAATCCAGCCATTCTACTCTTAGGTATTTACCCAAGAAAAAATGAAAATATATCCACATAAAGCCTTGGGCCCAAATGTTCATCTTTATTTTTAATAGCCCCAAACAGGAAACATCCATATATCCATCAACAAGTAAATGACTAAACAAATGGGGGTATAGCCATACAATGGATAACTACTCAATAAAAAGGAAAGACCTGTTGATATATACACCATGAATAAATCTCAAAATCATTACGCTGAGTTAAAGAAGCCAGACCCTGCCTCCCCCCCCAAGAAGAGTATATACTGTACAATATATACAGTAATGCACAACAAAGTTTCTAGTGTCATAAAGTTCACCTTTCAGTCAACTGTTTGTTTCCCAACTGGTTTACACCAGTTATATTTAATATTGTAATTGCAAAATCAATGATATATAAGTGAAAAAAGAGGGCTGTTGCTTTCATGAAAATCAAACTGGATACTCTGGGAAGACCCAGTAGAAACTGCTCTTGAATCAGATATTGACAAGACAATTGCAAAAGACTTGAGGAAAAAAATCAGGATATCTAGATTGCTTTGCAAAGGTCTTAAAATTTTTTGTTACACTTTAAAGAAGCCTAAAGTGGAAAATACAGACTCTAAGTATTACAGATGTGCTTTATAAAACAAAAATAATGTGGAACTCCTGTAAGTAAGACACTTACTCAAAAAAAAAAATTCTTTTATATTTTTGATATGTTCATGAATAAATGCACACATGTATTTTGACTTAAAATATTTAAGGTACAATTTCCACATGCATCAAACAACAAAACAGGGGCTTAATTCCACTGAATAAGAAGGTTCCTAAGGTCTTTCAAATTCAGTTTCTTTCTACTGTAAAAGCTAACACAGTTTTGAAAAAGATGGAATCACAAAACCAGAAGGAAGAGAAAAAAATAACATAATCTCACCATCCAAACATAACCACTATAAATATCTGGGAACATTTCTTTACTACTTTTTTCCTATGCTTTTATTAAACAGTAACTATAATATATAAACACTCTTGTATCTTGCCTTTTCCCCTTAACTTTACAAACATGCTAGTTCTCCCATCTTATTGGAAACATTATTTCAAATACTTGCATCTGGCACAGGCTTTTAAAATCACAGAAGCCAGACGTATACATATTGATGTCTATATATACTGAGTACAAAGAGAGTTATTCATTTCTCTTCTTGAATTGAAAGGTAGAAATTACAGATAATATGGATTAGGAAGAGCTAAAAATTAGATTCCTGATGAAGATACCATAGGCAATAAATAATTGCTACCTTACTTAAAAAAAAAAAAAAAAAGACCTGACCTTTACTTCTCCCCTTTATTCTCCTTTATTACCTCGGTTTATTCAAATCTGTAAGAGCATCTTCTCAGAACTAAGACAACCAGAAAATTACTGTTAACTCAAGTCACCTGTGGCAATTATCAAAGTACTTCCCACTTCAAAGGAGAACAGTAAAAACGATTAACTGTAGAGTTTTTATAAGCAGTTTCAAAAACATCCCTCACTTATGTGTTAAAACAGAACTATATCCTGACATTTCATGCCTGGTGTCTAGCTGCTGCTTCCCTACGTTTGCATTCTAGGGGATCAATAAAGTAAATATAATAAAGATGACAGGAATGGTAATGGTGTCAACTAAAAGCTAAGAACAAGTAAAGCCGTGATGTCCAAAAATGTGGGTACTGCCTGTAATTGCTGTGTACTTAATGGACTTCATTTCCTAATTTTCTAGCTCCATATAACAAAAGCAATGACGGATTTCAAAATTATGACTGAACCGTGCTATTATTCACTACTACAGAACCCTTCTCCTGCTGAGTGTTTTGGCCTGTTGATTATTTCCCAAGATTTGTTCTAAGCCCAGCTTTCAATGGTTCTACATAAATTTTGTAGCATTTTACCTTAATTGCTCTAAGACTTAAAAGACAAGGGTACTTTTTAGTTATCTACAGAATTTTCTAAAAAACAAAAAAAAAAAATTACATTTGGAATCCAAAGAAAATTTATTATCATAGAATATATTATACATAATATATTATGGCACAAATATAGTCACCCAGCTAAAATACAAAATATATAATTCTATTCATGTGTTTTGTGGCTACACACACATTTGTTGATAAATTCTAAAACTGATATATAGAAACAAAGACTTGATGCATTTAGCAAAGTCCTATTTTAGAAGCATTTTTCATGCACATAAAAAAAAGCCACATCCAGTTTTTTCAAGAAGAAAGATGTCATTTTGGGGCTGGCCTGGTGGCACAGTGGTTACATTCGTGCATTCCACTTCAGCGCCGAGGTTCCCTGGTTCGGATTCCTTGGTGTGGACCTACTCACCGCTCCTCAAGCCATGCTGAGGCGGTGTCCCACATAGAAGAACTAGAAGGACCTACAATTAGGATATACAGCTATGTACTGGGGCTTTGGAGAGAAAAAAAGAAAAAGAGGAAGATTGGCAACAAATGTTAGCTCAGGGCCAATCTTCCTCAAAAAAAAAAAAATAAACGAAGAAAGAAAGATCATTTTGGTTCCAAATAACCATACTTATAGCAGGGCGTACACTAACCAGGCAGAATATAAGACAGGGCTGTTAACAATAAAGTCTTAATTTACTTTCACTTCTGACTGCATTAGTGTGTAGTAAACACCAAATCTCAGTTGGTTCTTCAAGATAGGGAAAAAAAATCCACTAACTGTTTTGCTCTACAATAAATTTAAAATAAAATCTTTTTGTTGATTATGTAAATTACTTAAAGTAAAAGGCACTTTATACAGGTTTACTTGGTCTCATAAAATGGTTCAATCTAAAGGCTTAACTTAAAGCCACCTAGAAAATAACTCTACAGACTAGTCTTTACAATGCTAACTTTAAAAGCTGGTTTTTAAATTTACAAACTTTCTTACTTTCTACCCAGCACTATCAAGGGGAAATAGAATTAATTCTAAGGATACAGATCTAGGTTATTACCCCTTCCCATCAGCCCCTCTCCCCACAAAATAGTACTTAAACTATTTATTAGAAGATCCTGCCTTTCTAATACCACTTCTTTGCCTTGTAGCATATTTAGAGTTAGAAGGCAGAATTAATGGAACTGTTTTCTATATGGAAAGATTTGCTATATGTATCCCTTCACACAAATGTGTCTGTTATTCCGAGGGCAAAATCTAGTCTTGAAAGGGTGAAAAAGCGGGAGAATAGAATAACAACATGGCTCTTCATCTTCATTTAAAATCACCATCACAGGGGCCGCCCGGTGGCGCAGCGGTTTAGTCCGCGCTTGGCAGCCCGGGGTTCGCGAGCCCGGATGCCGGGCGCCCGCCGACGCACTGCAAGTCAGCCATGCCGTGGTGGCGTCCCATATAAAGCAGAGGAAGATGGGCACGGATGTTAGCCCAGGGCCAGTCTTCCTCAGCAAAAAGAGGAGGATTGGCAACGGATGTTAGCTCAGGGCTGGTCTTCCTCACAAAAAAAAGAAATAAATAAATAAAATCACCATTACAAAGAGAGCTGTTTTTAGACATGCTTTTAGCCAGCATACAGTCATTTAATTTTTCCATGTGGTGTAAGGCTTTAAAAAAAAAAAAAGTCTGGGCAGGAAATTCCTATGAATCATAACACTTTCTACACAGCATTTCATTTACCATATTCCCTAACAAACAGTGTTACAAAATACAGCCAATTATAATCTATTCAGTGATGACTATGGAAATACATACTATCCAATGATACTTATCATCTTGATACTCTGGAAGAACTAAATATATAGGCTCTCTTCATCAGGAATTTAACTTGTTTTGAAGAAAAAAGGCTTATGTGTTCCGGCATGTTTGGTGGGCAATGCAAGAGAGCACTCCCTCTCTATTTAACACAGGTACTAAGGTCTATCTATCCAAAAATATTAAGAGGAGGCATGCATAAAAAGAAAATGGGCTTTTCATTTTTATTTTTAAAATAATAACTGCTGTAAAAAAACAACAGGAACTCAAAATGCATTAAAAACTTAAATGTAAGAATTGAAACTATAAAACTTCTAGTAGAAAACATAGGGGAAAAGCTTCATGACAGTGGTTTTGGCAATAATTTCTTGGACATAACATCAAAAGCACAGACAACAAAAGTGAAAATAGACAAGCAGGATTACATCAAACTAAAGCGTCTGCAGAGCAAAGGAAACAATCAACAGTGAAAAAGCAACCTGTGGAATGGGAGGAAATGTTTGTAAACCATATATGTGATAAGGGGTTATTATCCATAATATATAAGGAACTCCCATAACTCAACAAAAATACAAAAAGCCAATCATAAAATGAGCAAAGGACTTGAGTAGACATTTCTCCAAAGACATACAGATGATCAACAGGTATAGGAAAAGATGCTCAACATCACTCATCATCAGGGAAATGCAAATCAAAACCACAATGAGGTATCACCTCATCCCTGTTAGGATGAATATTATGAAAAAAAAATAGAAAACAAGTGTTGATGAAGATGTGGAGAAACTGGAACCCTTGTGCACTGTTGATGGGAATGCAGAATGGTGCAGCCATTATGGAAAACAGTATTGAGGTTCCTCAGAAAATTAAATATAGAAGTACCATATGATCCAGTAATCCACTTCTAGGTATTTATCCAAAAGAACTGAAATCAAGATCTTAAAGAGATATTTGCATGTTCATGCATATTCCCATGTTCATTGTGGCATGATTCACAATAACTAAAAGGTAGAAACAACCTAAATGTCCCTTGATGAATGAATGGATAAAGAAAATGTGGTATATAAATACAGTGGAATATTATTTAGCCTTGAAAAGATGGAAATCCTGTCATATGCAACAATATGGATGAACCTGGAGGATGTTATGCTAAATGCAATAATCCAATCACAGAAGGACAAATACTGTATGAGTCCACTTATATGAAGTGTCTAAAGTAATCAAATTGATGGAAACAGAAAGTAGAATGGTGGTTGCCAGGGGCTGGGGGATGGGAAAATGAGGAGTTGTTGTTCAATGGGTACAGAGTTATGCAAGATAAAAAAGTTCTAGAGATCAGATGTACAACAATTATGCTTATAGTTAACAATAATGTACTATATACACTTAAAAATTTATGAGGGTCAAAAAAAAGTTGATGACATTTTTACCAATTTACTTTTTCCATCGGAAATTTTTTAAAACTTTACAATTGTATACAATAGGAATTATATGAAAATTACAGATTACTTTGAGAAGAAAACAAGCAATATATTCATGTGCCTCAAACATGAAGTATTTTTAAAAGGGTATGTAACAAAAAGTCGAGAGGTCTTGTATTCATCGACCCAATTTCCATCCTTTACAGTATGTAACCACTACTGCTAACTATCCCTTCAGAGATCAGTTTATGTGTAAATAGGCCAAAACAAATAAATATATCTTTTTTGATACAAGTATTAGGATAATATATACTTTTCTTCACCTTTCCTTTCTTTTTAACTTAAACATATCTTCAAGATTTTCCCATATCAAAACATAAAGACCTTCCTCATTCATTCTTTTTAAAGCAGCACAGCACTTCACTGTGCAGATGCACCATAATTTATTTAATAAATCCTACTGATGCACAATAAAAATATTCTGATATAACCTGGTACATACAACAAGTTCTGGAATTTTTCAGATCCTTCAGAACGATAGTGAAAGTGCTAAAGGTTTTAGGGACAGAAACCCTTTTTTTCAACAGGTTTGGCTGACACAACCCTTCAATAAATTTTTTCCCTTATCTGTAAAACATAGGTTTGGGGCTAGATTATCTCTATGGTCTAACTATAATTTTTACTGGAGTTTCCAGAACATCTGTCACACATAATATTCTTAGCTTTAGTTTTATTACCTTTAATTAATTTTATTGAACTTACATTTTCATTTGACATTTAATTTTGAAATGTTTTCATGACAGTAACCCTAAAAGTAGATGTTAAGACTAATATACAAAAGTAGTTTAATTACCTACATTTATGTTGATTTCCAGGATCGCACCCCAACCCAAAATAAAATGCATAAGCTGTTAAATATGTCATGTACTTAAAATAACTATTTCAATGGTAGTGATAAACTTTGCTCATGTGTCCATTCACTGGTACATTTCACTATCTTCCTTAGTATTAAAAAACTCAGTATGAGATAACTGCTGAGTGTTAAGAACACAGCTTATTGTCACAGAACAGACCAAAGCCACCTTGATCAAATGGATGTTCATGACCTAACCAAACATTATTTGACAGTTTTTTAAACTGTACTATTAAGAAGGAGTAAGTTAAGTCTACGGCTATTTATACTAAAACACCATTGGTTAAAATAAAGTATACGATCACTAATTCTATACAACTTTTTATTGTTATTCTTCTCCCATAAAAGCATCCAAAATCAAATTCTACTAGATGAATGAATAAAACACTGACCAGGAAACAAACTCCCAATAAAATGTTAAAGGAGAAAAGAAGCCACAAAACCATATAGATAGAAGGATCTCAATTTTATTAAAAATAAAAATTATATGCATACACACAAACACACAATATGTTGTGAGTGTAAACTGGTATAATCACTCTGAGGGCAATTCGGCAACATAAGGATGTGCATTGTGCCAAGCCATTTTATTTCTAGGCACCTACTAGAAAAGCATTTGTTCATGTGTACAAAGAAACACGAACGATAATGTTGACAGCTGAATTGCTTATAACTGGTTAAAAAAATAACAAAGAAACTAGATGCAACCTAAAAGTCTACCACCAAAAGAATAAATAGATGAAAGATATCACATGTATGCTACAAAATAGTTAAAAGAACTAGTTTAGAAATATCAACATGGCTATCAAAATTATTGAATGAAAAATACAAGCTGTAGAATGATACAAACACTATGATAAACATTTCTGCAAATAAAATTCTTTCCTACAGCTATATACATGCGTGTAAAAACATTTGCCAAAAAATACTAGAAAAATACACATCCAAATATAATAGTTAGGTTACTTCTAAAAGAGAAACAGGGGATCAGAATTGGGAATGGTTGTTAAAAGTAACCGTAGCTTTATCTAAAATGTTGCATATTTTAAGAAATAATTTATATAATTTAAAAAATGTAGCTATGGCTAAAAGTCTGGAAGTAAACATGCCAAAGTGTTAATATTTGATAATTCTGATAGGAGTGATTTACTTCCGAATTCTTCGTACTTTTCTTTTGATATTTAAAATCTTTTTTAAAAGAAAAATATTGAGGGCAACTTATCCAGAGATGTGTTGGGCCAGACAATTTTATTTTATATTATAATTACAAACATGCAGAATAAATAGAAAGCATTTTAACTTGTACTTTTCAATAACAAGATATGTTAAGGAATTATAACAGTTATCCAGCTCATAAACCAACTTAGCAACCTTCAATGGCTGTCTCACATCACAGGGAGCATTTTTCACCTTTAGAGCAAAAGAGAACATCACCAAGATCTTCACAACTCATAATATTATATAATTAGCAAACATTCAGGTACCTCTTCTACAACCAGAAAATGAGCACATTCAAATGACAAAAAAGCAAAAGTTTGGAGCAGATAAAGCAAATGTCAGTATCCACGACTGTGATAAATTAGACAATGAGAGAAACAGATGAATTTATATTATTCATTTCATTAGAAGAGGAGAAAACACTTCAATTACCAAAATGAACAATGTTTCACTTAGCAAATATTGTTAGGAAATGAAGTGATATATACAGGTGAATTTTCCAGATAACTGGAGCTTATCCTTTTAAAGCCAAAACCTTTCAATTTAACCATTCTGATGAAAATCTCTCAAAAATTACATACTTCCCTGTGGCTTAAAACATAACAAGGTTTTCTTTGAAAACTGTAGGTCAGCATTCATTCATTCACCCACTCATTCAGAAAATTAGATCTGTCTTCAAAGAGCTTGCAATCCAGATATTCTAACCTTGAGATTAAATAGTCTGATTAACTCCATAATATATAAAGAACTCACACAACTGAACAACAAAAAAAACAAACAACTGATCAAAAAATGGGGAGAGGATATGAACAGACATTTTTCTAAGGAAGATACACAGATGGCCAACAGGCACATGAAAAGATGTTCAACATCACTAATCATCAGGGAAATGCAAATCAAAACTACACTAAGATATCACCTTACACCCGTGAGAATGGCTATAATCACCAAGACAAAAAACAACAAATGTTGGTGAGGTTGTGGAGAAACGAGAACCTAATTCATTGCTGGTGGGAATGCAAACTGGGGCAACCTTTATGGAAAACAGTATGGAGATTCCTCAAAAAATTAAAAATAGAAATACCTTATGATTCAGCTAACCCACTATTGGGCATCTACCCAAGTGACATGAAATGAACGATCCAAAGAGGCTTATGCACCCGTATGTTCCTTGCAGCATTATTCACTATACGCAAGTAGTGGAAGCAACCCAGGTGTCCCTCGACTGATGACTGGATAAAGAAGATGTGGCATATATACAAAATGGAATATTACTCAGCCATAAAAAAGGACAAAATTGTTCCATTCACAACATGGATGGACCTGGAGAGCATTACGTTAAGTGAAATAGGCCAGAGAGAGAAAGACAAACACTGCATGATTTCATTCATATGTGGAATATAAACTAACACACAGACAGAGAGAACTGTTTGGTGGTTACCAGGAATAAGGGGGAGGGGAGTGGGCACAAGGTGTGAAGGGATGCATTTATATGGTGACTGACAAACAATAATGTACAACCAAAACTTCACAATGTTGTAAACTATTAAGACATCAATAAAAAATAGTCTGATTAAGGTAATTTTACAATTAGTTCATAAATTGAATTAAAAATAAAATTCTGGAAATAAATAAATAAAAAACTGGAAATATCTAAGCACTTTTTCACTTCATTCCAGTACTATCTTCCACTTTTTCCCTAAATAAATCTGCTAGCCAAACTGTTATGTCCCATAACCTCATCCCTGGTTTCACATCTTTGAGTCTTTACTCAGTATTGACTCCACTTGTAATATCCTCCCTCCAACTGCTGTCAAAGCTTCTCACCCTTCAAAGCCCATCTCAAATCTCAACCGTACGGTAAATAGTTTCTCCTATCTCCCCAATCAAATCAACTGTGCTAAAACTCTACGATATTCACTTTCCTGAACAACCTGTTTTACTTCCTAAACAATATTACAAAAAGTTGAACTTTAAATCCTGCTGGGAGATAAAGATTTACACAACAAATATTAATTTATTTCAAACTAACAAGTCACAGGGTCACACTCAGGATCCTCACTTGTAAAATATAGATAACATCAAACTTGCCAGGATATTGTGGAACTTGTAATATATATAAGGTATCTATAGCAATGGTGGATACATAGTAGATGCATAAAAAAATGATAAATATTATGATCTACACTACAAGTGGAAAACCAAGTCAAGAAGCCACTTGCCAAATTATCATGATAATATTCTTTTCATGGCATGTGGGAACGTTACAAAATCTTCTGGGCCCATGGAACTCAACTATGTGTTATCTCTAAGAGAAAAAGGTAATTTGGAACAGGACTTATTATTTCCCCCAAGTTCATGAAAAGTCTGACTCCTAAAGGAGAACAACTTTTTCAAGGTAAGACATTTTTAAAAAATTGTTAGAAATAATGCTTATAATACCAACAGGTCAAAGCCACTGTTGAAAATTGTTTATGAGTGTGTTAGTTTCCTATTGCTGCTATAACAAATTAGCACAAACTCAGTGTCTCGTAAGAACACAAATTTATTATCTTACAGTTCTGGACATTAGAAGTCCAAAAATTGAAGTATTGGCAAGGCTGCATTCCTTCTAGAGGCTATAGGGTAAAATCTACGCCCTAGAAGCTTCTTCCAGCTTCTAAGGGCTATCTGTATTCCTTGGCTCATGGCCTCGACCTCTACCTTCAAAGCCAGCATCATAGCATCTTCAAATCTCTCTCACTGACTGACCTCTGATTCTATCATCATAGCTCCTTTTCTGATTCTGACACTTCTGTTTCCCACTTCTAAGGACCCTTGGGTTTACACTGGGCCATCTAGATAATCCAGGAAAATCTCCCAATCTCAAAACCCTTAATTTAATCACATCTGCAGAGTCCCTTTTGTCATGTAAAGTAACATATTCATAGGTTCCCAGGGGACTACAGTGGATATATTTATCTCTTTAATTTTATACAGATTACTGACACTTTAACTATTTGATCCAATTTTTAATCATCTTTTTTTTTAAAGGAAAAGCTTACTACAAATACTGAGTAAAACTAATAGTTTCTCAACCGATAGAATCTGAAACTTCAAGATTCTTTCAAAATGAGATTTTGATTTCTTGGAGCCTCATTCTATTAGCCTGGCACACTGTATTTGCATTTTTGAAAATGTAGTTCATTAAATGGTCACACTTATTAGCACATATACAACTCGAGGACAATTTTAGTGAATAATTTAAAACCTCAAAATGAAAAGAATTATAATAGCTTGAAGAAAAAAAATATCAGTCTATTATTAATTTATTTTCTCCCCTTCAGAATCTAGGAAAACCATATATAATAGTTACCCTAGAGGCCACAGATCACAAAAACTGAAGGGGGAAAAAAACCCAACTGCTCTAGAATAACGATTCTCCAAGTGTATACTATATATTGGTGATTTTCCTGTAAGATTAATATTTGCAATCTAAAACAGTTTACAACTTCGTTTGTCATGGGATAGTAACTTACTATTACCTTCTTCATTGGTATCTCATTAAGTCATTCTCACCACAAATACCATTTTTTTTAACACCCTGAAACAAATTAAAAGGTAGGCGGTCTACTTATTTTTTAGCTTTAATCAAGATTGAAAACTACTTCTTTATAGTTGAAAATTAATCCTTGCATATTTGCCAAATATTACTCATTAGATAGGTAATACAATCTGTTCAGCTACTTTGTCTCAACTGACAAACCAGTAAAACTAATGTTTTGCCACACTTGCATCATTATTCAGCCCATAATTGCTCATTGTGGTACTGAGTACTGTTATTCATCATAAGGAACTGTAAATCCACTTAACATAGTAATGGCATTATGCAAACTAAAAAATTTACCATTTTAAATAAAAACGGCTTTGAAGAATCACAAAAAGAAAACAATTTAAGGGTTTTACTGTGGAGCTGCCATGAGGGCATTTCATACTCAGACTGCAGAATCTTAGTAACATAAGGTAGTTACTATGTAACACAGTCTGAACTCCAGTAGAAACTTCAAATTCTCTTCTAGCAAAGATTCTTCATTATCTATTACTTTTGAGCACCCAACGGGGTTCTTGGACTTCATCCACTCTGGTTTGCCACTTATGTGTCAATAATCCCCTTGGGGAATATTTATGGATAAAATTTTATGATGTCTGAGGTATGCTACAGTGGAGGAGGTATAGATGAAATAAGACTGTATGTGAGATGATAATTGTTACAGCTTGGTGATAAGTATCTAGGAATTCATTTTACTATTCTAGCTATGTGTAACTTGAAAATGTCCATAATAATTCAAATATATATATTTATATATAAACATATAAATATATTTATATTCATAAATATAAATACAAAATCTCAGCTTCCACAATTTATTAAAACATTTCAACAATGGAATTTATCATTATTATTTTTCAATCCAGAGGCTCAGCATGATTAGAAGATTGGGTTTATAACACACAAAATGGATTAGGAAAATCTAAAGACAGAATGAGTCAGACGAAAGAAAGAAAATTATTTTTATAAAATCGGGCAGTAATCACAGATGGTCAAATTGAACCAGCTGTTCATCCAGAAAATCTGTGGGAGTTAATTTGGAGCCTATTCAAAACTTCTTAATTACACCAGTCTTTCATATATACATTTCATAGCTTTTTAGGCCAAGAATATCTGTTATTGGGACTACCTTTGCTGTGAAAATAATTGGGAAAAAAGGCAATAAAAGGGGGAAAAAAAGCAAAATGAATTTTTATTAAAAATAAGAACACAGAGTAGATAAATAGTAAGCAGAACCATGGATAAAAAGCATCCTGATTACTCTGGAAATTCACCCCTGATAGTAAATAGCTATCCACCGCCAATCTAGAATAATCTTTGACAATCTATGAATATTTGCTCTGAGATAAAACAATTTCTTATAATAATCTATAAATGAATTAAAATAACAAAAGAAGAAAGTCTCAAATGTATCAATAACAGAAATAAAGATGATCTTAATTTTGTCTTAAGAGTTACTGGTTCAAATCAGACCTTCAATTAAATTAGCATTTTAATATTCAGATCCATTTTGACCTTTAACATATACATTTATGCAGAGTTGGGAAAGAGAACTGACATACCACAATTATTTGAAAACAGATAAATTTTCATCCAACATAGTTTATAATACTACTATCTTCAAATACAAAGGAGTTTATAAATTTGTAAGTTTCACATAATACAATCAATTTTAAATGTTTTTCCATAATAGTCAAAATTTTCTCAGGAGCCTGGTATTCTCAGTTCACTCACGAACCATCCTCTTGGTATGAGTCAAGTTATCTGCAGAATAATGTTTATTGATTAACTGATACATTTAAGAGCAACTATTTTCTTAATTTTCTATAGCTATTATTATTGGAGTCCTATTAAATATATCACAGAATTTTTTAAATTTTAAAACTGATTTGCAATCATTTTTAACAATTAACAATGTCTAATTCAATTATCTCTTGTGACAATGAAGAACAAATGGTGCATTGAAGCAGTAAATTATGCCATAAAATATTAGAATCATAATATCATGGTGGTAGAGTAGAAAATTTTCCATTTTAGAAGAGTGACACCTAAACTTTTTCATTTGTTCTTCAAAAAATTGTCACCCAACATTTTCAACCTTTCAAACTTTGCCATTTCCATTATCTAAATAACATTCTTCTGTTTATTTAATTTTAATACAGCAATAATTTAAATCAGCAAATTTTAAACAACAATATATTCAGTCACAGAATTTAAGAACTTGGAAAGGGAGAAGTTGCTATTCAAAGTGCCCGTCTGAGTCCAAAGAAGGACCCTTTGCATGAGAGTAAATTAAATCCACTACTTCCTTAATCAACAAACTCTTGCTACCAAAAAAAAAAAAAAAAAAAAGAAATTCCAGCCAAACTTAACAGTGCACTGTTGGTTTACATTCTGGCACAAGTTTCCATGTCGCCCTGGACTGGTAATAAACAGTTTGTAGATTGGCAGGCCGTCCGTGGACCACACTCTGAGTAGCAGCATCTTATAGATCATCTCATTCAGTGGTTGTCAACCCTAGCTCCACATAAGGATCATCCAGGAAGCTTTAGAAAATATGAACACCTAGGTTCACCTTCAGAGATTTTGATTTAATTGGTCTTCGTTAGCGATGAGGTGTTAAATATTTCTGCTGATCTAGGCCCATCCCATTTTGCAGATGAGAACACTGAGGCTTAGAGAACCAAACGAATTATTCTCCATTTATGAGACCTGAGAATGAAAGAACTGACTTTCTGGACAATATAATTTCCATGACACCCCACACATAAGATTAGTTACAATCACCACAGCACCATGCTACATTCAGGATACAGGAGGAACAGAAACATCTGTGAAATTTTTGCTTGCTTATTACTCAAGTAAGGGGAAATGAAGTATAAGGAAAGCGTTACATGGTTAAATTTAGCTTGCGTGAAGGATTAACCACATCTTCCTTAAGATACACATAAATTTCTGTTACTTAAGAAAAATCTAAACAGGGATATTACTAAGAAAAATATTCAGTTGTTTTCTTCAAAATATTGATTTGTCAATTCTAGAGCAACGAGCTATTAGCAAATTAACTTGAGTGTTTTAATGTCAAGAGGAAAGGCATATTTTTTCCTAATTTGAAGAGAGTCTGTGAGCATAAAAGCGAAGTGGACTTCTACATCTTTCTCTCCTGATTTAACGTTCACTGTAAAGAGTTAACCAGCTCATCTGGGTCAGTGACACGGATGTGTTAAATAAGGACCCAAGGGCTGTGTAATTCTTTCTGTAAGTCCTATGAACCAGCAAAGATGAGAGCAAGCTAGAATTAATATTTGTAACTGCTAGAGTGCCTCGTTTCTTCTGCGTTTGAAAAGAAAACTTTCATTTTTCATTTTCTTTTCTTCCAGAGCATGAAACCAAGAACTAGTGTGCATATTGCAAGTCAAACTCAATTCTACTTCTAAGACCAATATGTTTAAACTCGGTCCTTATCCATTCGTACGTGTCGTTTGAAAATGCTTTCTTGACCTTTTGGAGCTTCAGCTTCTTCACCTGGATAAATCTTTAGCCACTCTCCCCAAGCATCTTCCTGTCTGCCCTACCCCAGCTGAATTAGGTACCTATCCTTTTTGTTATCTTAGCCCCCAATATACAGAGGGATATCTCATTTTAACGAGAATAATACATGGAACCGCTAAAGAAGAACATAAGGCAGCATATAACCAAATACTCAACTGTGTGGCTCAGACAATAAAAGCTACACATTTCAGAAGAAAGGTGGATAAATGAGACCTGGGATTGTTTTATACAGGAGATAGGATCTGAGCTGGGCTTTGAAAAATGGGTAGAACTTTAAGATGGAGGAAAGCAATTAAGCAGGTCTATTAGGCTGCTGGAGCTGCTGTAAGAAAATACCATAGCATTTCTGGGTGGCTTCAACAACACACATTTATTTCTCATAGTTCTGGAGGCTGCGAAGTCCAAATTCAAGGTGCCAATGATTTGATCCCTGAGGGTGAGAGCTCCCTTCCTGGCTTGAAGATGACCACCTTCTCGCTCTGTCCTCACATGGCAGAAAGAGTGTTCTGGTGTCTCTTCCTCTTCTTATAAGGAGACTAAATCCCATCATGAGGGCCCCAGCCTCATGAGCTCATATAAACTGAATCATCTCCCAATCATCTCCCTACTGTATGCGTCCCTCTCACTGCTCAGCAGTAAAGTGACTTAATTATAGTGCTTATCTTACAAATCTCCAAGACATAGAGTAAGTTAGGGTATAAAACCACAATAATTTAATTATGCAATTTAATTGTCCTTATTTGATAAAGGAAAGTGGACACTAAATGAAGGATGTGGAAGCAGCTCATGAGAATACCACCAGTCAGACAGAATTCCAGTTGGAGAGAAGAAAGAGTTAACACAGGGAGCTGTACAATGCTTGAAAGTTGACCCTGGCATTCCAGTGGTATTCCATAACCAAACTCTACATCGCTCTCAAATCAGTGTTAAGTAATTAACCTTCTTCATCTTCATGGCTGATAAAAATATCAAAAAAAAAAAGTTTCTATAGACATTTCAATCTGTTTCAGACTATTACCAATATATATATAACATTGTTGTGAGGTTTCATTACGATTAATATAAATCAGAAAAACAAGTTGACTTTAAATTTCACTATTAAAATCAACATATTAATGAATGGGCTCCATTAAATTTCAGGATATTTTAATCAAGAGTTTTCTGATCTTTATACCTAATATCTTTTTTTCTTTTAAGCTGGTAATTGAAGATCTTAGTTTTATGTTGGCATTCATCCAGAGGTTGCAGTGCAGGTTTCATACACCTAAAGCTGCCAAATATCCCCTAAACCCCATCCCTGAAATGCCACTGAAGTTAGGGCATACAGTTTAAACCTCATAATTAATGACATTGAAAAGAACTTCTAAAAAATTTTGCCAATATGTTTTCTGTTTTTTTTTTTTTTGGTGAGGAAGACCAGCCCTGAGCTAACATCTGTTGCTAATCCTCCTCTTTTTGCTGAGGAAGACTGGCCCTGGGCTAACATCCGTGCTCATCTTCCTCCACTTTATATGGGACGCCGCCACGGCATGGCTGACAGGCAGTGCGTCGGCGGGCGCCCAGGATCCGAACCCGCGAACCCCAGGCCGCCAAGCGCAGACGAAACCGCTGCGCCACCGGGCCGGCCCCTTCTGTTTTTTATTTAATAAGATATTCCTTATTTAACAAAAACTGCAACCAAACTATAAATTTTGAATAACTTTATAAAATGCTTAGAATATCTGTTTTAATAATGTAAGACCTTACCTAGTCAAATAAAGGTATTAAAGTATTTTAAACGTATTAAGGCTATTTATTAACATTTACTCAACTTCTATAAATCACTACAATGCTGTGTGTGACCAAGTCACATAATTCACCCATTGCCTGCCCTCAGGCAAAAGAAAAAGTATTTAAAAAGTATGACCCTACCATATTCTTACAAAAGCTACATGCTAAAGCATGCTTTCAGAACAACTACAAGTATTCCTCCTTAGAAGGCAAGACCTCATCTCAGTGAAAACAAGGCCAATAAACAACTGTGGCTTCGCTGGGAACTGTATAACCAACCGAACTTAATGGACATGTCCAGTTGTAACAGAGCTGTGAATGTGCCTTAATTATATCAGCACATCTGTTATGGAGACCAGTATGTGAAAAAAAAAATGACTTCTTTCAAAAATACCAAACTGTTCTTAAGAAAAACTGCAATTGTAATCTTGGCTCACTTTTGTAAGGGAGGATAAGAACATATCTTTTTTTAACATAGTATCTTTTGAATCATAAAGACAGCCTTATTTCTACAAGTCTACTCTTCTCTAACTGCAGGAAACAAAAAAAAAAAACCCACATTAGTAATTTAACGATAAATTTGTAATTGCAAAAATGAACTCATATTTCAGGTTACATTCTGCAAATCTTGATTCCTGGAAAAATCACATATAACAAAGAAGAGAAAGGTTTTCTAGAGATTCGTGAAACTTTAAATCAAATTTTTAACAGAGTTGAGGAGGGAGTAAATTGTGTGGAATTCTTTGTGAACTCAGTCATCCTTTCTGAAAAGAACACATCTTAAATCATTGATGAAAAGTGTATGCATAGTTAAATTCCTTCTAGAGGGAAAAGGATTTCAAAAATGTAAGTTTTCAACATGAAAAAAATACATTAATGTTGTATTAAATATATGATAATAGAGATATTCTACAAAGAGGTCTCTGTGCCATTTCTTAAAAGCTATTGTCTCTTAATTCCAAATTTACCCTTCTATACTCTGCTTTGTGATCCTGGGGCTAGGAATCTGCAAACTACATTTGCTCATCCAACCATGCAACACCTATGAACCAATTCCCTATATTAAATTCCCTCTGTTGAAACGCATAGGGAATTTCTGTTTTACCGACTGAACCCTGGCTGACACAGTCTCTACTGTGATATTCGTAGCTATTTAACCTTAGGTAACTACTTTGACTGCAAAACGTATCTTTTCATTATTAAAATATACATTAAGCATGATTAGCACACTACAGGAGCATTTACTAAATAATCTCTCACAACTCAAAATTATATTCTTGCTGTGACAATTCAATCAGACATATACAAATGGAAAATAAAACAAAAAATAGCAGCTTTAGAATGGGCCTAAGCAAGCAAATATTATAACCTTGTATCCAAAAAAGTTCGTATTTAAACCAACAGCTGCCATTCAGTGAGAGCCTAATATAACACGGCTTTGGGTACTTTACCTTTTCTTCATCCTCACAGCAATCCTATGAGATACACTTTATTATACTTGTTTCATAGTTAAGGAAACTTAAAAAGTTATACTTCTTACCCAAGGTCACAATTCCTAAGTGGAACAGCATTAAAACCCAGATTTGCCTGATTCTAAGAAAAAAATGATGAATGTCTCCATTTCACCCCTAATCCTGACAGAAATCTCTGTATAAACAATTACTACCAAAAGCCTTTTTCACAATGCTGTTTCAACTGTTAATAGCTATTAGCATGCTCTTATATTAGGCTGAAATCTGTCTCCCTGTATCTTTATTCATTAGCTCTATTTTTGTCCTTTGGAGAAACACAGAACTGACTTAAAGAATGACAGCTCTTCAAATATTAAAGACTTAACATGTCTGCCCTTTGTCCTGTTTTCCCCCTTCTCCAATTTCTTCAATGGCTCTTCATCCCTTAGTTTCTCTATGATGGATATGTTCTAGTAACACGACCCCAAAAGATACATTTACATCAAAATCCTGAAAACAGAACACAGTTGGCCCTCCATATCTGTGGGTTCTGCATCCACAGATTCAACCAACTGTGAATCAAAAGGTCTAAGATGGTTGCATCTGTAGTGAACACATACAGACTTTTTTTCTTGTCATTATTCCTTAAACAATACAGTATAACAACTATTTACATTGTATTAGGTATTATAAGTAATTGAGAGATGATTTAAAGTATAGGGAAAGATGTGGGTAGATTATATGCAACTACTACACCATTTATATAAGGGTCTTGAGTATCCATGGATTTTGGTATTCTCAGGGGTCCTGGAACCAATCCCCTACATATATGGAGGGACAACTGTAATGTTCAAAATATAATTTGAAAAAGCTCAGTGCTTGAAAAAAAACAGTAACAAGAATGAATACCTTAGTGACTCAATCATCCTCAGTTTGTTTTACATTTGGAATTTTGTGTATCCAATTTTCTAACAGATATGAATGTTAACAGACACACTCATTTATCCTATTCAACACATCCTTATTGTGCGCCTACTAAGAGCTAGGTACTACACAACCTATTGAGGAGAGAGACATAAACAAGACAGAGTTCTTGTCCTTAAGGAACTCAAAGTCTGGCATTATCAAGACACTAGCTTTTATACCCAGTTTTATTTTGTTCATATAAGCACACAGATATATATTACTTTTACGCAAGTGATAGCATATGACACACACTGTTGTAAACCCCACTTTTTAAGCATATCTTGAAGAACATTACACATCGTTTATATAAGTGGCTGTACTTAACAGCAGCACCGTATTCCTCAGAATGCATTAATCAGAACTTATTTAACCATTGATCTACTGATATTTAAGACGTCTATAATCTCTTTTATTACAAACAATTGCTGCAATAAATATCCTTGCAAATACATCATTTTGCATAAGTATTTATCTATCTCTATGGTAACTAGAATTTGTGGGTAAAAGGGTATGTACATTTAAATATACATTTAAAATTTAACATATTCTCAAATTACTCTCTATAAAAGTTATACCAATTTGTTTGGTTCTGCTATAACACTCACTTTGAAATGTGAAGTTGTTCCAACACAATTGATAGATTGGGAAAATTTGAACATAACACAAATTTAGTGTTTGCTTATGGCCTGATTTCATCCCCAAAAAGCTCTAGATAAATGCAGAAAAATGTACCCAGCTAAATTGAGCAGGGTAGGAATACACAAATCACACACACTTCAAACACCGACCAGCTACCTCAGTTTACTGCCTGTGTCATGAGCCACACCAATTCACATCCGACGTTACAAGTTTCCTTCCCCTTTCAGATAACCCTTCCTTCCACCACGTCACAATAACTCACAAGGTGCAACTCTTCCAATGCCCACTTCCACAAGCAAACTTCAGGTCTTTTTCAAGGTAAAGTGCCATACTTATTGTAGTTTAAGCATTTAATATACATAACACTGTTATAATTTTTATTAGATTCTTATATTTTTTGTGTGTGCCACTGACAAAGTTTTTGAGTGTTGTGCCCCTGATTTCATTTTTCTCACTTTTTTATTGCACTATTTGCCTAGCACAGTGGTTTTTAGGGACAAATATGTCAAATTACGGCAAATCTGACTGTACTCTCTCATAATAATGTATGAGAATCTCTGTTTTCCCATACCCATTAAAACAGTGCGTTGGAAATATATAATAGGTAAGAAATGTAGCTTAAGGTTCATGTGCATTTTAATTGTATTTTTAATATGAAGGAAAAATTATCCTTAAAGACATCCATTTTTTCTACTTAATAAAACTGGTCAATTGTTTGTCAAATTAAAATAATCTCTGTCAAAATAGACCTACTGACTTCAGCCATACTTTCCTTTTGAATCTCTGAAAAGAATTTTGGGAATCCTGTGCCAAAACAGCATACCTGCTCCTGCCATACATATAAATTATCTCACAATACAAAACTGTTATTTCTAGACTGTTCTGTGATCTTGAACACCACATATTATATAAAGCAGGATATCACTTTCTAATTGATATGAAATAAATGAGAACAAAACTGTTGGTTAAAATATACAGCCAGAGTTGATGGATCTGTAATATCACCATTTGTATGAAAATATTATCAACTACCAACTATCAGATGAACCTTATTTTTGTTTGAAAAATATGATTATGACAAGCAAGCTGAATACCCTGGCTTAAAAGGCTACAATTCTTCATTATCCCAAGAAGGGATTCATTGAAGAAGATAGAATCTTTGTAGGGCATGCAATTACTGGCTGAAAGAAGGAATCAATATCAGGTGGTCTCTGAACAAGAGCTAAATTGGGTACTTCTGGCAAACTCAAAAAAAGTATGCTGGAAGTACGGGGGCGCATATCTGGAGGGCTGGTGGGATGGGCCTGCAGATGATCTCTCTGTACGTAATGAAAGAACATGATTCTAAAGTCAAATCAGTGGAAACCTTCAGGGAAACACTCTCCACTAAATCTTTTAAACTACCTCTTAACTAACTTCCTAGCCAATATCTGGGATAGGAAAAAGGTCATCCTAAATGGAAGAAGAGGTGCAGCTAGGATACAAAGGAACTTGATATTAAAGGTAGAGAAGAGGACTGTTGGGTGTATCTTTATAGAATGATGCTCAACACTGTTTATGGTCATGCGTCATGTGGATGAAGAGTAAAGACCCTCTTACAAGCTGAACTGTGTACTCCCTGTGATACTATGATATAATATGAAATACATATACTTGGTCTTCACCCTAGCTCCTGTCCAGAGCTCCTAAAACTTCTGTAATTTCCTAAGGGAAAAGAATGAAGGGAGCATCTTTTGTTACATTCGGTCTTTTGTCCTCTGTTTCTGAAATGGCTCCAGAGCCATAAAGATGAAAAGTGTCAAGTTGTTACAACAGGCCCTTTTTAACCACATGTGAGTTTATGTTAATGAGCTGACTTCTGGAAAGCCCCCAGATAACCTCCGAATGGGGAGGGCTGGTTGTCAGGGGAACCAATCACATGATTAGAAAGTTGGGAAGTTTTGGCCCCCACCCCACCCTGCGCTGGAGGTTAACGATCAATAGTCAATGATTTTCCCAATCATGCCTACATAATGAAGCCTCTGTAAAAAGAACCCTAACCAAAGGGGTTTCAGAGAGCTGGCGGATTGCTGAACACGTGGAGGTGCGGGGAGGGTGGCACACCTGGAAAGGGCACGGAAGCTCCACGTCCCTTCCCCCACACCTTGTCCAATGCACATCTTCCATCTGGCTGTTCCTGAATTGTATCTTTATATAATAAACCAGTAACCTAGTAAGTAAACCTTTTCTGACTTCTGTGAGCCATTCTAACAAATCATCAAACTTGAGGAGAGTTATGGGAACCTTCAACGTACAGCTGTTTGGTCAGAAGCACCTGAACTTGGAATTGGCATCTGAAGGCAGTGGGGGCAGACTTGTGGAATTAAGCCCTTAACCTGTGGGATCTGATGCTAACTCCAGGTAGGTAACGTCATAATTGAATTTTACAACACCTATTTGGTGTCTGGAGGTTAGAAAATTGGTTGGTGTGGATAAACTCACACATCTGGTATCAGTAGTGTAGCAGAGTATAGAAAGCAAAAGAGTTGTCCCCAAATACCTCCCAAATTCATATGCTGAAGTCCTAACCCCCAGGCCTCAGAATGTGACTGGATTTGGACATAGGGTCTTTAAAGAGGTAATTAAGGTAAAATGAGGTCATATGGGTGGGCCCTAATCCAATTTTTTGTTGTTGTTGTTGTTAACATAAATCACACATGCAGATTTTAATTTCTTTAACATAAACTTGGAAATAAAATTCTTATATTTTAACAAAAGGAAATTTAAACATTGAAAATGCATTTTCTGAGGAAGAAAGTCAGGATGAAATGATGGTTTCATTGTACAAATATTATTTCAAAATAGATAATGTAATACTATGATGCTATAAAAAGCAAAACTTGGACTGATGAGCTATCAGAGGAGAAAACTGTTTAAACAGATGAGATTTAAACACAGATGGATATATGTTATTTTAAGTTAAATGCTATCAATTAAAAACCTAATTCATATTTCCCAGGTAAATAGTTTAATTGTAATAAAGACTGTATTCCTAGCTATGGAATTGTATTCTGAAAATATGGCTTTGGATGCAAGGAATGCAGACCCAAAATGTCAATGGTTTAAATATAATAGAAGCTTATTTCTTAAGTAAAAGGCCAGAGGTAGGAAAGATTGGAAAGGAAGTTCTGCATCCCTGAAATGATCAGGGAGCCACACTCCTGCAATCTCACAGCTTCCATCTTTCCTAGGGTGTGAATCTCATTTTTATGGTCCAAGATGGCCCGTATCTGTGTCCCATGCAGCTGATACAAGACAAATGCATCCATACAAGGACAAAAGTAGATCGAGGTCCAATGTGTTTCTCCACTCCAACCGAGCGTTGCACCAATGGTGGCCTATGCCACCAGGCAGGGGAGAGTGGCAGGGGAAGTCCCCTGGGCAAAGACACCGGACAGCTGCTGGGGACCACCAACCACTCAAACCCTCATTGGGGCCCGTCCAACCATAGGAACAAGACTCCTGGCTGGCTTGCTGGCCCTAATCCAATTTGACTGGTGTCTTTATAAGAAGAGGAGGTTAGGACACAGACAAGCACTATATGAAGACAGAGGGAGAAGACAGCCATCTACAAGCCAAGGAGAGAGGCCTCAGAAAAAAATCAACCCTGCCAACATCTTGACCTCAGACTTCTAGCCTCCAGAACTGTAAGAAAATAAATTTCTGTTGTTTAAGCTACCCAATCTGTGGTACTTTGCTATGGCAGCCCTAGCAAACTCATACAGGCCTAAAGAAAAGGGACAATAAAAACGATTCATGGATTTAAGAAGTGAATCTAAAATCTGTTTGAAACTCAGGAAACAGTGCTACTTTGTGATTAAGAGTGCAGTAAAGCACTGATGGAGGGAAGTGCGACTGTCCTCATCCACTTTAGCGCTGCATCTACTGGAGGGGAAGACAGAGAAGTAAATGATCAGACAGCAGTTGATCAGACCAGGGAATGGGAGACGCATCTGTAACAGAGTAATAGAGGCAAACACTGTGGGAACTAAAAAGCTTGGAATTACTCAACACTTTATGACACACCAGGGACCGTCATTTTTATCTCTCTTCTACCCCTCAACTTTAGAGCCAGAGATTTGAAATGGCAAGAGTTTCATCTGATAAGGGGAATTGTTTTTATTTAGTTAATGTGAACATCTCCCAGAATAAAATTTGGCAAAAATTATATTGTCACATTTTTTTATTAACTCAAAATAACATCCGCACCCCTCTCCCAGTGAAGCCACACAAAATAATGGAAGATATCCTCTATGGTAATGGGAAAAAAATTTTTTTAAGATATTCAAATTGACTTACACAATCTCCCTCCCTGCCTGGCTTCCATTATTAGTATACATATGAGCAAACTGATCGATTTCTATGGGAGTCAGAAAAAGTTTTTATTGTTGACAGCACAAACACACAGTCTAGAGCAGATGCTGTCATCAAATTGTAGTATTCAGTTACTCTGCTTTGAAATTAAGTGAAGTACTTGTTTAAAAATGTTTTCTCATTAGAATGTACAATGATCATTTCAAATTCTATCTGCTGTAATAGGACATTTCTATCACACTGCAATCTGGACTATGCCATAAACACTATTGTACTTGAACAGATGGAAATCATAGAGTGATATTTAGCTACAGATTTCCTGTCATATAGTTTTGCAAACTGAAAAAGGAGAAATCAACAATCGCAATCAACTAAAAACAAAATACTATCTAGTAAGCTAAAGTGATACTAATGTGACACAGGAATAGAAATGCCTCCAATTGAATGTACTGTGGCTTTCAGGGAAAAAGAAAATATTAAAATGATCTCTCACAAAGTTAGCCAAGATTGTCATGTGCGGGGGCAGAGCTGGGGAAGGGGTGATATGTAAGATATCTACAACAGACACGCCTGGTGTTGCACATAATAGTTTTAACTCATCAAGTGATGTATGTTCTAGTGAACTTACCATTTGATGGTTAAGAAATATCCAAGGGTATTAACAAATAGCCTTTCAACTTTAGAGTCTTAATTTCTTCTTATAGAAAATGGGGTAATGATACTTGCAATCTACTTCATAAAGTTACTAAGGAAATTAATAAATTTATGCAGAGTACCATATACTGCAAAGTGATTTTAATTTCATGGAGGTTTTTTTTTTTTAACTCCTTAGATGGATGTCTAATCTATTAACCTCATGAAATAAGATCACATTGCTGATGCATATATCTACAACTGTGAGTCCTAAACTGACACTTTGAAAATCAATACAAAACTAACATTATGGTGAAATATATTCCACACTCATGTGCTCAAAAATAGCAATATAAAGAAACATCTTAATTAGTAATTTATATGTATTAGACTCCGAATTTTACAAACACATAGTGTTTCAGTCAAGGTCCAATCAAGAATTAGAAACTACCCAGCAATGTGAAGAGGGAAAGTTTAATACAAAGAATTATTAACTAAATAGAGTATTGGAGTAATGAGATTGGCTACTAAGCAGTAAAAAGAAATCTAAAGAATATAAAAATAACAGACATATGGAGCAACCACTACCCCTAGGACTGAAACACAGTGATCAAGAAAGAACCCCATATCCCATGCCTGGCTAAGATCCACATATTGTTGGAAAGGTCACAGCTATAGTTCACTGGATGGTAGAAAAGTTGCTGTGGTTTTGCACCAGAAGAACTTGCTGGAAATCGATCCTCTAGGGTGTGAAGGAAAGCCATTCATGGGGAGGTGTCTTACCCGAAGCACTTCATTATGAAACCACTCAGAAGCTCCTGGTTGCCATATGCTGCAGAAGCTGGACGCTGTGTTGCAAATGCTACAGGCAGCAGAGATACTCCGCTACAAAACTCAGCTGGTGGGTGGAGGTGGGGTGGTGCAGGGTGCAGCAGAAAGCTACTGGTTGTTGGGTGTTGCTGACCACTGTGCACTACAGGAGTCAGGTAAGATGCAAGCACTCCAGAACCATGAAAAAGGTCCCTTCCTCCTTCTTCCTTAGGACTGTGCTGGCACCCTCAACTGACAAAACCTGACATTGTGCCAACTGGCAAAGGAAACACATCTAAAGTGTTCACCTCAATTTTTCCAGAGCAGCCAATGAAGGGTGAATATGGAGTTGAGAGGTAATAAATTGATGAGTGGAACACTTGGCTAGAATTCCAAACTGCTATACATTTTACCTTGAAAACTAAAAATAAAGATGTAAGTGAATAAGCCAAGGACAGGAAAACTTTGGATAAAACTCATTCCTTGAACCTCAGTCTCCCCAATTTAATAATGAAGGAACAACCATTCATATTTAAGACTCATTTGAGGGGAATAGATTAATAAAATACAAAATTTGAAGATTCTGATTTGAGGCCTGTTTTTCCTCTGAAACTTAGGCTAAGCCAGGGGAAGGACACACTTGTGTAAAAAAAAAAAAAAGAAAAGAAAAAAGTGCACTTTGTATCTAGTTACTCTGCAAATAACTGTTTTTACCAAGTCTACTCTGTTGAAACCTAAGACCTAATGACTGTCTGCATTCCCTTTTGCTACCATGCCTGCCAAGCGTTACTAAGCATGAACAGCTAATATTTAGAATATTTCTCCTTGCCAAGTAGGTATAGCATATTGGTTATAATGGTTAAACTATGGTATATGAAAAAAGTTAAGAAAATGGTAATTTGAAAAAGAGAGAGAGAGGCTGCTGGACACAAATTTTGTTCTTGGTTCCCTTCACTCTTAATTTTAGAGCCTTGGCCTAGAAACCTTATTCACTCCCATGTTGATGACTAAATCTTCATCTCCAGGCTAACTTCTTTCCTAAATTCCAGGCTCTCCGACACCTCAAATACAACATACCATATGAAACGACCAAGTGCCTAGAAAAACATGTCATAAAAATTGACACCCGCCCCCAGAATAAAGAAAATGTGAAAAACCCTATGACGATGGAATAGACTAAACTAGGAGTCAAATATCGCCACTGTCTTTTTTCTTTTTTAATTTTAAGAGTTTATTTGAACAAATATCAATTCAAATCGGGTGGCACCAAACCAATATTGGTTAGGAGCCAATATCTCCGCCATCTTCACACCAACACACACCCTGTCTCAAAAAGAATCAGATCCAGATGGTTTACCAATGAGTTTTACCAACTCTATCTTCAAAAAAAGAGTCAAATTATAGAAGAAGAAATGCCATTTTATGAGGCATTTAATATCTTATACCAAACTTAATAACAACACTGGACACATATAGTACAATAAAAGATTTTTACAGACCGATATACCTTATGAGCACAGATGTAAAAATCCTAAGTATTAGCAAACTAAATGTAATGTTAATAATAATAATAATAATAATAATAATAATAATACATCAAGACCAAAAAGGGTTACAATAGCCAAGACATGGAAACAACCTAAGTGTCCATCAATGCATACATGGATTAAAAAAATGTGTATACACACACACATACAGTGGAATATTATTTAGCCATAAAAAATAAGGAAATCCTGCCATTTCGACAACATGTTGAGGACATTATGGTAAATGAAATAAGTCAGAGAAAGACAAATACTGTATGACCTCACTTATATGTGGAATCTAAAAAAAACCAAACTCACAGAAACAGAGAACAGACTCATAGTTGCCAGAGGCAGGGGGGAGGGGGTAAGGAAAGAAGGGGGTCAAAAGGTACAAACTTCCAGTTATAAGATGAATAAGTTCTGGAGGTGTAATGTACAACATGGTGACTAAACTTAACAATACTGTATTGTATATTTGAAAGTTGCTAGAGAGTAGATCCCACAAGAAAAAAAATTTGTAACTATATGAGGTGGTAGATGTTAACTAAACTTATTGTGGTGATCATTTCACAGTATATAGATATATCAAATCATTATGCTGTATACCTTAAACTAACACAATGTTATATGTCAATTGTATATCTCAATAAAACTGGGGGGAAAAAAGACTAAGAAGGGTTTATCTTAGGAATGATGGGATGGTTTATTAATTGAAAAACTTCTCAGTATAACTTAATATATTAACAGATTAAAGGAAAAAATCAAATTACCATTTCAATGCATACCAAAAGCTTAGTTTATCTAAAACCAAATTTAGTAGCTTTGTCTTCAATTTTATTCCTCCTCCTTTGTTTTAGGTAATCAGATATATACATGTAAACTTTTATGAGTTTTTGTGAACTTTTCCCTCTTCCTCACTTTTCTCTTATCCAATTCCTCTTGATCATAGCTCCAGAGTTAACCTTTGTTACTAGAGTAGAAATACAACTCTCTACTTGATGCCTTTGCCCAAACAGACCCTCATTATCTGATGCCCAGATTATTAAAGAGTCTACTAATGAGTCTCTCTGCCTCCAGCTCCTTTAGCTTTAGGCACTGAATGTTTTTATACACGTCTTCTCTTCCCAAAGAGAAGCTTATTTTAAAAAGACATCTGAAATAAGATTCATAAAAAGAAAAAAATAAGTTGAGAGAAAGAAAGCCACTATGTCTACCTTAAGGGTCAACAGGTCTGCCATAAATGTGAAGCTTCCAAGCACCCAAGGTAAAAAGGAAAATGCAGTCTTTCACAGAAATCTTCACTATAAAAAAATGAATAAATTATTTCCTGAAAGAAGATGATTTCTCCCCAAATAAACTCTCTTAGAAACTTTTCATATGTAAACTTATGTAATACAACAAAGAATGTCCTCAACAATAGTTTTCCAGTAAAGAAAGAAAGAGAATTCACAAATCTGGTTCTTTCAAAGACTTTCAAAAAAGTGGAAAGTATAAAACTGAGGTACAGCTCAGTAATTTTATAGGACACCAGGGTGATTTGGTCCAAGTATATATTCTCCTAGTGACCCAAATGGATCTAAGGAGAGGATTTAGAATGCCTGGAGTGAAGGCTGGGTTTCCTGTTTTTTACACAAAATGTTTCTAAATTATACTCTTTAAAGCCTGAGGAGTTCCCCCCAAATGCTAAAAAGGCAGGTTGGTATAGGGCAAAAAGTGAGGGAGGACAAGGTGGGATTCTAATCCCCTTTGTAAATCAGAGCCACTCTACTTTTATGTTTATATACAGGCATTTACTCTAGAAGATATTATAAGAGTTCCGAGAAAAAGACCTTGTGTTCTGCAAAGTCACATACTATAAATAATTGGCCTTGGGAGGAAAAACAGGGTTAGTAGAGGCCACTCAAAACTTATGCAATTTGAACCAGAGAACAGACACAATAACAACTCTAATAAAAAGACATGTCAAGTTCCTAATAAATAATTATTATAGTAAACATGGAGCATTATTTTTAAAATAAAAGTGAAGAGAGCTTGACAGAAGGGGATATAAGAACCAGTTTATTACAGAAAGAGGGGCCATGTGCATGAAAATTGTGGAGCACAGAGAATAAATACTTCTAAGATAGAGCATATGGCCAAACAGTACCAAAAGGTAGAATGTGGAGTGAATGAGCTACAAGCATTCTTGGAGTGCTAGAAATTGCCACTATAAACCACCTCTACTTCCATACTATACTGGCATCGTTCCCTTATTTGCCAATTGGATATAAGCCAAATTATTCTCTGAAATGAACAACAGAATAGATTATGCTGTGTTTCTGTAACTTTTCTACTGAAAGGAGGGAAGGAGGAAAGAAAGAAAGAGAGGAAGGGAGGGAGAGAAGAAAGAAGAAAAAGAGGGTAAGAAAGAGTGAGGAATTAATTAACTGACTAACTGATTAATTTGGAAAACAACTGCATTACACTATCTTCCCTAAAACTGACTTCTCCCATCCAGGTTTCTAATGGGAGGTGAAGAGGTAATGACCTCAAGATTAAATATCACTGATAAGCTAAGATTCTGGGAAGCTACGCCCTTCTGTTTTTAACTGGGTCTATCCAGAGTGGGTTGGCACATTTGGCTTTAAATTCCAAATTCAATGAAGAAATAATAACTAGAAAAACCTTCATTCTCATTGAGAAAAAGAGATAAATTACTTTTCATTGGCTTTAATTTTCAACTCTATGATAGAAATTCAAAACTGTATCACTTCAAACCAGGAAGTTTAACTTAAGAGTAAGATGGGCCACCTTAAGGCATTTCCTTTCAAATGCCCTTCTAGAAAACACCTAACAAAAAAACTGTTACCGGGGCCGGCCCGGTGGCGCAGCGGTTTAGTCCGCGCTTGGCAGCCTGGGGTTCGCTGGTTCGGATCCCGGGCGCCCGCCGACGCACTGCCTGTCAGCCATGCCGTGGCGGCGTCCCATATAAAGTAGAGGAAGATGGGCACGGATGTTAGCCCAGGGCCAGTCTTCCTCAGCAAAAAGAGGAGGATTAGCAACGGATGTTAGCTCAGGGCTGGTCTTCCTCACCAAAAAAAAAAAAACTGTTACCAAAGGAAGGTACTGCTGAGTAAAGGCATGTTACACAGCTATTCCACAATTTCATTTTGTGAGATAAATGTGGACAGTGATAGAAAAATCTATGATTTGGATACAAGTGCCAGTAAAAAGGTGAAATACTGATGGGGAGGTAATCCTCAAATGAAGAAAAAGACATGTGGAAAACTGCTAAGTATTATTGGCAGTTTCTATTATCTGAAAGCACTGCAAGACAATATTGTGAAGAAGAGTGAATCAATTAGTTATGAATAAATGCTGAAGGAACACTTTGATAATTGTATGTTACTACACAGACACAAAAAATGAATTGAGTAAGAATTCAGATTAACCTTCCTTAGCCACTAAAAAATATACCTAAATTCATATGTCCTAGGTATGCTACTTGCATCTCCAAAATCATGTATAAAGAAGAAAGTTACAGCATCAATTCCTCAAAGTACATACCTGAGATCTAAATATGTCATTTTGACAAACTACCTTTCGCTTTGGACTACACTGCTACCAAATAAGAAAAATTCTTGTCTACCATGATAGGGGTGCTCATTATGACATTTAAATTATAAGATTTAAATTATGCTGCTTTTGCTAGATAAGACAGATGTTTGTCTTATAAAATAACAATACACAATGCCCTAATTCTATTATTGATGAGTGAATTAAGAAATAAAAATGAAAGAGAATGTGTGGATAGAATTAAACCTTTAAACCTTTCAAATGGTATTAAGAATACAGGGAGGGGATACAATTTTGGTAAAAAGTAAATGTTAATAATTGAACAAAAACATAATGGAACTGGTGCCCTGCTGACTTGACCGAAAGGGAGTTCAGGATCTCTATTTTACGTTCAGAATGATTTGTTGTTCATTAATAAGAAGATTTCTCAGGGGCCGGCCCGGTGGCGCAGCGGTTCCAGTCCGCGCTTGGCAGCCCGGGGTTCGCTGGGTCGGATCCCGGGCGCCTGCCGGGTCGGATCCCGGGCGCCCGCCGACGCACTGCTTGTCAGCCATGCCGTGGTGGCGTCCCATATAAAGTGGAGGAGGATGGGCACGGATGTTAGCCCAGGGCCAGTCTTCCTCAGCAAAAAGAGGAAGATTAGCAACGGATGTTAGCTCAGGGCTGGTCTTCCTCACAAAAAAAAAGGGAGCTGGCCCAGTGGTGCAGCGGTTTAGTCTGCGCTTGGCAGCCCGGGGTTCGCGGGTTCGGATCCCGGGCACCCACTGACGCACTGCCTGTCAGCCACACCGTGGCGGCGTCCCATATAAAGTAGAGGAAGATGGGCACGATGTTAGCCCAGGGCCAGTCTTCCTCAAGCAAAAAAAAAAAAAGAGTAAGATTAGCAACGGATGTTAGCTCAGGGCTGGTCTTCCTCACATAAAAAAAAAAAAAAAAGAAGATTTCTCTATAACAGATTTGAAGAAGCCTGAAAAATATTCACTATTTCCACAGATCCTAATATATTTTTATGCAGAGTATTTTTTTTTAACCTCACTTGGTTACCACCAGGACACTATCCTGCCTACAAATTTCCTCAAAAATCTTAACAACACTACAAGGTAGGAACTATTAGAGATGAGGAAATTGTACCACGGAGAGGTTTAGAAACATGTTCAAGGTGACAATGCTGGTAAGGAACAGAGCTGGGATATAAGCCTGAAACAGAAGAAAAATTTCAGGTTTCTATCCAACTCATTTTCCTGTGTGATTAATACCAAAGGCAGTTAGTTTTCTGGGTGAGTTGATATTGTTAGTTAAATACAATTTGCACAGGAAAACAAATTCTGAATTACAAATAAATGAATAAATTTTACAGAACAAAACCTTCTTTGTAATTTGGGAACCCTTTCTGCATTTCATCACATCTACTGTCTTGGATGCAATAATGTTGTGGGGAGTAAAGCACAGGTAGATGTCTCGCAGGAACTTTAAAGAGCAGAGCCAGGCAGGACAGCATTATAGTATAATAAATGCTTTTGAGCATAGCAGGCACATAAATTCAATTCAGTTTGGTTCAAATACTTACTAACTCACAGTTCACTTCATTCTCTTTTCTTTCATTTTGAAGACTCTACAAAACTCAAGAATAAGAGGAAGCAACAGAAATTTGCGTTTTTGCTAACTCTGATATCTTAAAATCTCCATTTGTTGCTTTCTTATCCTCCATTTTCCTGCCTCTAGTAATCTCCTATGGCCCTATACAGTACCTTTATAACATCTCTCTTGCTTCCAACTTTTATTTGGTTATTAATTCTTGGCTTCATCCCAGAAATCTTTGTCATATCCTATCTTTCCATCTACAAGACCAATATCATAGTCTCACTTTTTTGTGTGTGTGTATGAGGAAGATTGGCCCTGAACTAACACCTGTTGCCAACCTTCCTCTTTTTGCTTGAGGAAGATTGTCCCTGAGCTAACATCTGTGCCCATTTTCCTCTATTTTTTATGTGGAACGCTGCTACAGCATGGCTTGAGGAGTGATGTGTAGGTTCGTGCCCAGAATCCAAACTCACAAACCCCGGGCCGCCAAAGCGGAGTGTGCGAACTTAACCACTATACAACCAGGCCAGCCCCATAGTCTCACTTTTTTTCATCTCTAACTTGGATGTTGCAACTGGTTCCCCTAAATGTAGTAACTCTTTATTGCTGTTCATGTTCCACAAGGGAGACAGGATTTTATGATGGGAGGGAAGAAAGAAGAGGGAGGTTATTATTTTATCCTATTTTTAAATCTAAACTCTTTAGGTTGGCAAACAAAGCTCTGAGTAATCAAGCACCAAACAATCATTTCCAGTTTATCCATCCCCATTTCCTTCTCCTTGGTAGATTTCTCCCTACTCCCTGTTTAACACAGTCTTGTATGGTTCCCTCCACTCTAACTACTGTTCCTTCTTCCTGGAATGCCTTTCTCATTTCTCATTGAGAAAACCTCCTACTCAATCTTGAAGGTCCAGCTCAAGTCCCACCTTCCTTCAAGACATCCTCTCCCTAGGCATTAAGTTACAATAATTTGTTTCCATCTGGATGACAGCAGAACACATTTTACAGTTATTTACTATTTATATGTCTGTCTTCCAAACCAGAGGAGGTCCTTAAGGATAACAAGCACGTCTAGTTCATCTTTATAACCCAAATTTCTAATCCAGAGCCTGGCCTACAGTAGGTACTTGATTAGTGTTCATTGTTACAGGATTAAGAGTACAATGTTAGAGTGATATTAGCAAGACAATAGAGTAAGAAGTCCCAGCCCTTGTTTCTCCGTGGAAACACCAATTTAACAACAACATAAGGACCAAAGTACCTTTATAAGGTTTCCAGATTCCATTAAGAAGTTGCAGTACCTCTAGGTGAGCACAAAGCCAGGAACAGCTGCATTGAAATGGGTAAGAAGAAAATTTCACTGTACCTGCATCAGTTCTTCCACCAAGCCAGGATAGATCAGCACCAGGAGATCACCCTGGCTTAGAAACTTCTAGTGGGAGGGGGAGGAAAGCATGCAACCAACATTCTGGCTTTTCGGAGGGAACACCCAAGAGACTAGTTTCTGTCTTGCCCAACTTTTAACCAGAGAGACAAGAGACTTGTACGCTGAAAATTACAAAACATTGTTGAAAGAAATTAAAGAAGACACAAATAAATGGAAAGACATCCCATGTTCACGGATTGGAAGACTTAATATTGTTAAAATGTCCATACTGCCCAAAGTGATCTACAGATTCAATGCAATTCCTATCAAAATCCCAATGGCATTTTTTACAGAAATAGAGAAAACAATCCTAACATTCATATGAAACCAGAAACACCCACAAATAGCCAAAACCATCTTGAGAAAGAAGAACAAAGCTGGAGGCCTCACACTTCCTAATTTCAAAACATAGTACCAAACTACAATGATTAAAACACTACGGTATTGGCATAAAGACAGACATATAAACCAATGGAACAGACTAGAGAACCCAGAAATAAACCTATACATACACAGTCAAATGATCTTCGACAAGAGTTCCAGGACTACACAATGAGGAAAGGCTAGTCTCTTTAACAAACTGTGCTGGGAAAACTGGATATCCACATACAAAAGAATGAAACTGGACCCTTATCTTACACCATACATAAAAATCAACTCAAAATTGATTAAAGACTTAAACATGAGACCTGAAACTATAAAACTCCTAGAAGAAAACAAAGGGAAAAAAGCTTTATGACACTGGTCTTGGCAATGATTTTTCAGACATGACACCAAAAGCACAGATAACAAAAGCAAAAATAGACAAGTAGGACTACATCAAACTAAAAAGCTTCTGCACAGCAAATGAAACAATTGAAGTGAAAAAGCAACCTACCAAATGGAATATTTGCAAACTATACACCTGAAAAGAGGTTAATATCCAAAATATATAAGGATCTCCTATAACTCAACAGCAAAAATACAACTCCATTAAAAAATGGGCAAAAGACTTGAACACACACTTCTCCAAAAAAGACATACAAATAGCATACAAAAGACTTATAGGAAAAGATGTTCAACATCATTCATCATCAGGAAAATGCAAATCAAAACCACAGTAAGATATCACCTCACACCTCTTAAGATGCCTGTTATCCACAAAACAAAAAAAATAACAAATACTGGTGAAGACACGGAGAAATTGGAACCCTTGTGCAGCATTGGATAGAATGTAAAACGGTGCAGCTGCTATGGAAAACAGTAATGAGGTTCCTTAGAAAATTAAATATAGAAATACCATATGATCCAGCCATCCCACTTCTGGGTATTTATCCAAAGAACTGAAATCAGGATCTTGAAGAGATATTTGCACTCCCACATTCACTGTGGCATGATTCATAATAGCCAAGATGTTGAAACAACCTAAATGTCCACTGACAGATGAATGGATTAAAAAAAAATGTGGTACATACACACAATGGAATATTATTTAGCCTTAAAAAAGGAAATCCTGCCACACACAACAACATGGATGAACAGGGAGGGCATTATGCTAAATGAAATAAGCCAGTCACAGAAGGACAAATACTGTATGATTCCACTTATATGAGGTATCTAAAGTAGTCAAACTCATAGAAACAGAAAGTAGAATGGTGGTTTCCAAGGGCTTGGGGGAGGAGGAAATGGGGAGTTGCTGTTCAACTAGGTAGAGTTTCAGTTACGCAGGATGAAAAAGTTCTAGAGATCTATTATACAACATTGTGCTGATAGTTATAAATACTGTACTGTACACTAAAAAGTCTGTTAAAAGGGTTATTGTTGTTGTTAGTGTAGTGCCATGGAGTGGACTCCAACCCCTAGCAACCCTGTGGACAGCATAGCAGAACCCTGCCCAGGCTTTACAGGGGTGTTTTTGCCCCATTCTCTCACCTTCTGGTGCTTTATCAGACAAAACCCTGCCATTCACAGGGTTTTCGTGGCCAATTTTTTTGGAAGTGGGTGGCCAGGTCCTTCTTACTAGTCTGTCTTAGTCTGGGAGCTTTGCTGAGACCTGTCCACCATGGGTGACCCTGGTGGTAGTTGAAATACTGGTGGCATAGCTTTCAGCATCACAGCTTTCAACATGCAGCCACGACAGTATGACAACTGACAGACGGGTATCTTTTGTACCAATCCTCCCCACACAAAGTAGCTAACATAACACTAGAGCCATGACACTTGAGAGGCACTAAGGAAAAAAATCCTGTCATTATATCATTTTGTAACTCCGTATCCTAGAATCCAAAGTCCCTTGCATTCATTAGATGGCAAATATTTGTTAATGATGTTTCTAATTCTAAGCAAAAAATCTAGTATTGTTAATAATACAGTACATAACACAACATATCAATACAAAAGCCATTTTTAAAATTTCTAGACACCTTTTTTACTTTCTTAAAAGTTACCCATATATCAATAACTTGGCCCTTATGGTTTACATATGCATTCAGTCTTTTCCCTTCATCTTTATCTCTTACTCTAATTAATATTTTTTCCCAGTCTAGGTTGCCTTTATCCCCCCGGCAGGTTGCCTCAAATTCTTTGTGTATTCAGAAGTTATAAATAACTGTTTAAAAAAAAAACACTTAAAAAGTAAAACGAATTAAATATAATTACTCAAAAAAATTTTTACATTTCCACAAATATTTTGGATTAAGTGGATGATATTCTGCAGTGATGCAAAATGAGAGTTGGAATTTAGTGATTTAATTCTAGAGAGAAGACTAACAATTCTGTTTCAACTACTCTAGCAACTAAACATAACATTTATTATTACAATCATAACATTTGAAATGTGTTGACAACTTTTTAACTGAAACCATCAAGGATTTTAGAGGAAAAAAGCTATCTATTTAAAATGGGGCTTATTAAGGTTTATTCTGACTGCCCCAACTTTATTTTCTGCCTCTAACTAATACCTTGAGACCAATTCTCTTCTCTAATCTTAGGAAACTACCTGAAAGACTAATTAAGAAGCATGAGCACCATTTTCTATCTGTTTTAATGAAAGAGGGTGAGGAGAAGAGCCTGAAAAATCTGAAACACATCAATACCAAGTACCAGTCACTATATATGGAAGGAGTAAGTACCCTTTAGGTTTTGTTGGACTTTGTTCAAATGGGATGACTTCAACATTAATCTGTGTGGATGAAAGAAGCACTTTTTCTATTTACAGTGGGAAAGGAAAGGTACTGAAAACTTCTATGTGAGAATACTGTTTCAGATCTGGTGTTGGCAAGTTCTTAGTGAGGTAGTCTCTAAGGACTGGGTCTCGAGAAGCCCATGCAGAAGTGTAAGACCATGACAATGTTTACCAAATCTCTAAAAACAGTTTAATAACTGAAATGGAACCTGGCTTTATAATATATAAAATCACTAGTACAAACCTCCATTATAGCACTTAAATATTTATTTTGAGTCTTTCTCAGGAGAACAACTCATAACCTAAAAGATTGTAATCAGTCAATATTCTGCTGAATGAACAAATGGTTTTGCTCTTTAAAGCACTTTTGAAAGACCTACCTTCCAAAATGTACTAGTTGGTTTTAAACCAAATAAATACAAACCAAGCAAAATTCAAAAATAATTTTTTAAATTAAAAATAAATTCAAGGTATCCAAACCAGATGTAGGAAATGACAGAACAAAGAATGTAGAGAACTACTCTGGTATACTAAAAAACAAAACTCCACAATCTACAAATGAAGTAGGACCCAAAATATGTTAAGATGTACCATAAGGTAGTTTTTTTAAAAAGACAATAGGACTTATAATTAACCTCGACAACTTCCAGGGTACAGTGACTTGTATTTTAAGTGGTTGGTTGCTAAATCTGTGTGATAGATACATGTACCCACTAACAGTACAGTACTGCCCTTTTCCAAATGCTTGATTAACATTACGTAAATATTCTCTCTTTCTGATAAGAACCAGGCAGAATATTTCATTAAGATATGCACACAATACACTGAAGTCAGTGCACATTACCACAATAACATTTCTACAGCAATAAGTAATTAAGCAGAATGCAGGTTGGCTTATGGAGAGCAATACAAAAACAAATACCAGCAGTAAAAATTTTAAAAATGTATACTACTTTTACCAAAGTGAAAGCATAGCAGTCTATTTTGATTTTTATGTGCTTTTATTGCATTTTAAATTATAAATAAGAAATCTTACTTTAAAAACTTTGGTACTTCAAAATATTTCAGATTTGTATCCACATGAATACAAGAGCAGAACATCTACTTTTAGTCCACTTACGAAAATATCTAACATGAGATATGAAAATGTGTAATACAAAGTAATTTGTTACTCTAAATTTCTCTTTTGGTTCCTTAATCCCCTGAAAGGTACTCTATCAAAAAGAAAAGAAGAGGAAAAGATAATATGCTATATAAACTAATCTCTCTACATTCACCAGGGTCACTGATCTTACTGTCACTTCCTAATTCTTGTCCTATAATATGTAAATAGTAATTAAGAAAAACATCAAGAATCATATAAAAGCTAAAACAATTTCTGTACTTCTCTACCATAAATAAACAGTAGGGGGAATGGGGCAGTGGTTGGTCAGAGTGGGGAAACAGAAATGTTAATGTCTATGTGATAGATTTTACTACTGTCCTAATAGTAGCTGCCCCTCCTCTACTGGGCCTATTCCTATAGGAGAGAGATTTCCTGCCTCCATTCGACCTGCTTTTACCAATGAAATGTGAAAGTGACATATGCCAGTTCCAAGCAGAAGCTTTAAGAGCCATCAAACAAGTTCCATCACTCTTTTTCCCTCTCCTTCAGCCTACGTGTCAGAATGAAGAGGGCAGAAAGCAGAGCCACAGCAGATCTGCAAAGTATACGTAATATGAGAATAAATAAGCCACTGAGCTTTTGGAGTTGTTTGCTATCACAATTTAGCAGCAGCTGTCTAATACACCCTATCTATGGCAAGTGAGAGAGGTGCCCAACACTATAAATACAGACAGTAAATAGTCAAATGGTATATATCCATGGTAACTGTTCATCTAAAGCCCATTTCTGTGTCCACAGGTATTAGCCGAGTTGAAGATGAGGAGACTATCATAACAAAACCAGCTGCTCCCATTTTCCTGGATATCCCTCTGATGTCTGCAGTTGCATTTAATTTGAGGCTGCTTACCTTTTCTTTCTACTGCTTTCCAAAGTTTCCAGGAGGTCAACAATCACACTTATAATACACAGGGTAGGGGATGCAGAAAGGTAAACACATTGTACACACAGAGGTAGTAGCAGCCAGCTGGACATTAACAATATTGGACACAGTAATTTTCTGATCTCAAATGCTTCCTGAATTTTGCATTTGGTAGCTATAGAATTAGCACCTAGATTTTAATATTAGCTATGAGGGATTTTTAATATAATGGGGCTTGCCTAACCTTCTTAAGATATAGCCAGCCAAATATAAACAGTCATGACACCTATTCAAAGTCTTTTTAATTTTATTCTGCATTGTTTCCTAATACATTCACCTACTTGCCATTTTAAAGGCTTGTCAAAACCTTAATTTATGTGCTGGACTAAAAGGTTACTTACTGCTGTATTTAGAAAGTTCACTAAAAAACTGTGTTGAAGCTTTTAGATAACTGATAGTGGAGTAAATGCAATTAAATAAGGCATTCACATGATATTTTTGTTCAGCAATTATAATTCAAAATATTACACTGCATAAATGCTTTGTCAAAACATGACACAATCAGTCTTTTTACTTAAGTGCTACATATAATTTAATTATCAACTTTCAAATAGGAGCCATTAACTAATGGTGTATGTCCTTCAACACATCATACGTTATTTTGCCCTAAGAACGTGAGTTGTGAAAAGAAAACTAATAAGACAGATTTCCATGTAAGACTTGTTGAACTTATTATTTTGTAGTCACCCCATATATGTTGATTCTATCCAGGGAAGATTTTAGAAAAGTTGACTTGGCTTCTGTGAAATTTAACACAGCAGACATTCAACTTGAACTACCTGTCAGGAAGACTAGACCTAAAGCAGTGCCCAACAATACCTGATTTAATTTTCTTTCTGATATAGTATTATTTTCTTTTCTCCACAATTCAGAAATCTGAGCACCTTTTTTTAGCTGTCCCATGCTACAATTTCAAGAAGCCATTTTCACTTTTAGATAAATTTTGCAAATAAAGCTAGAGAGTAGAAAGATTTATACCATTTTATTTTATTGAAAATAAAGATAACATAGTTGAGATTGTTAACAGTTTTAAAAATAGATGCACAGGAGTACACAGAAAATATGTATAGCATTTAAAGGAGAATTCTATGCCATCATGTTTAAATGAAAAGGGCAAGGACTTGCACACTGAGAGTAACGGTATTATGCGCTAGCATTGTGCGTAAATGATAAACAGTGTCACACTATAACATACCACTTAAAAAATATGAAAAGCCATGTGTCATGGAGGAAACTTAGAATGGAAAAAAATACTGTACAGCTGCGTGTCACTGGAGATGTCAGAGGAGTGCCAAGTATTTTAAGATGAAAACAATTTTTGAAATAGAAAATAACAGGTGAGAAGTTAAACAGGGGAGGTGGTTTCTTCTACCACATTTTAACGAGCCTTGCTATGATGGCAGTGCATGGTTACCAGTATAACTCTCTCAGAGTGCTTGAGTTCATGTCCTTCTGTGTATTCTCTACAATACCCAGAGGCCCGAGCCAATCATTGCGGGAATCTTGGCAGGATTTACACATTAAATATTTGGTAGATCTTTTTATTCATGTGCTAGGAAGCCAAGAACCACAAAATCCAGATGCACATACATGTATGCGTATCTCTTAGGATTTTATATGAATGTACGTGTGTGAGGGTATTTGTATGAAAGTGTATTCTAGTATATAACTTTTTTTTAAGCTAGAACAAACAGTTTCATAAACTCTGATGAACCTGAGTTCCTAAATGACTTCCATCAGCTTCTAGCGTAACGAGAGAGTTGAAGGAAAGAGACTAAAGAGATTATTTAGGTACAATCCATACAGAACTTGTTGACCAACAAGGTTTCATGTTATTGTTATAAAAGAATTTAACCTTTCTTCCTACTGCAATGGACAACATTACCCATCTAGTTGAAAAGCACCACTTTAAAATGCTTTCTCTTTTATAAGATTGCTATTTCATTCAGTCTATACTGTAGAGAGAAAAAAGTTTTAAGTTCAAAAGTACTAGTAACCACATAATGAAAAGATGAGAAAAGTTATACAACAGAATGTTAATAACGACTTTTCTTTAACTCAGCAGCTGCTAATGAACAAAAATTATTGCTAAGAAAAGAATTAAGCCAATATCTTATGTTAGCAAATATCTGAAGATCCATTTCAGATTTATCATAATATGTTAATATTAGGAGAATTGACTAAAACCATTCAAACTTTACTTAGAATACTCATAGCATGACTTAACTTTAAGTAGTAATCTTGAGCTTTAATAATTTCAAGTAGAATGAGTCAATATAATGAAATGATCCAATCTATTTCATTCAGAATTTTCATCTTGACCATTCTAATTAACTAAAATCTATAATCATTTGGCTATTAATCATTTGTACACAGAACTACTGAAGTGTTGCCTTTAATAAATACAATTTCATGGTAATAGGCCTCATCAATCAGTAGGCAGGCAGTGCCTATATATGCAAACCAGCCCCTGTTGACTACTAAGTGCTCTGTGTGCATTATTTACTTTGATGCTCTTTATTTAAGGATTCCCTGCATATTTGGGTAGTGCTATAATAGTGAACTAGCTCAGCAACTCCTATGGCTCACAGCATTACTAAATGTCTTCTCCAGGATATTTTGGCAGCAAAAAATAAGCTGAGTGGGTTATGTCAATGCTAAAATTTTTCATTAATTCACTACTATCCCTAGGCATTAGTGGTGCATTTCAAGGTAATGGAAAACATTACAAGGAGAACAATAAGCATTTCCCCAAACCTCACTGGGACACTATAATAGCCTAATACAAAACTTGCTAGCATGTTTCAAGAATTTCATAAAAATATTTATCTAAAATTTTGTTTACATAAGATTAGACAAGAATTTTCATAAGATTAGACAAGAATTTCTCCTGTTCTAATATTTAAAATATTATGAAAAAACCTATTTTTATACAAAAATAATATGGGTCTAGAAATACATCTTTCTCTTCACTCAATTAAAAATGTAACGAGGATATTTTCTTCACATGGAAGAAGTAGGGGCAAAGGTAACGTAATCTTCCACTGCTCACAAAATTGCTAATAGAAATCCACTCTTTTCTGAAATTATACTCACTCTAAAAAATTCTAATAAAAAGTCACTACAGGAGAATTCTTCCAAATACACTAAGTTTTGGTAATGCGATTAGAGGAGAACAAGGATTGGCATGTGATATCTTTCACTAATTACATTTTGGGAGCATCTCAGTGCTTCCAGTTTAAAGAGAATCCCTTAATGCCACAAAAGCAATCTAAATTCTTACATATCCAAAAAGTAATGATCTATAATGAAAGAATATTAAAAATATTTATCTCACTCCTGTTGTACAACCTATGATTGAGCAAGCTGGAAAACCATCAGAGGCAAATGTACAGAATTTTGCCATTAATGCCTCTGCCCAACTAATTTTGTTACTATATTTTTCTTAAGTCTTCTCTTTATAGCTACTCCACATCTTCCTAGAATCTTTTATTCTCCCTAGTTTTCTCCATTCATGGAGGCTAAAAAAATATGCATTCATTTAATCTTTAATTATTGAATCCAGGACTGCTACAGACAGATCATGTATACAGTGTTATTATTTTGCCAATTGTGTAAATTCCTGACATCTATTTAAACACAGAACTTCTAATACCACTTAATTTTGGCTTTTATTGTAGTTAATTTTTTTAAAGACTATACCCTAATAGTCACTCTATCATTAAATATAATGATTTTTAAGAGTCAATTTTTTTAAAATAGATTAAAATATTTTCTTTGCCTAAAAAGTGATCAGGATTGATTTATTTGAACATTTATGAAAATTACAGGATCAAGTACCCCCAAAAAGTTCTCTAGCTATCAAGCCCCAATACTTGAAAAGCTCAAGAAAAATGACAAAGCCACCATATCTAGAAGAGGATTCTGCCTCTAAATGGGCAAAAGAGAATTCATACAGGATACATGATCCTTCTGAATTTGAGTTTTATAGCAAAGATATACACTAGGTGGCCAGGCCTGGTGGTCTAGTGGTTAAGATTCGTTGCTCTCACTGCCTCAGCCAAGGTTCGTTTCCTGGTCAGGGAACCACACCACCCATCTGTCGGTTGTCACACTGTGGCAGCTGCGTGTTGCTGTGATGCTGAAAGCTATGCCATCGGTATTTCAAATACCAGCATGGTCACCCATGGTGTACAGGTTTCAGTGGAGCTTCCAGACTAAGACAGACTAGGAAAAAGGACCTGGCCACCCACTTCCAAAAAATTGACCATGAAAACCCTACAAATAGCAATGGACCATTGTCTGATATAGTATCACAAGGTGAGAGGATGGTGCAAAAAGACCAGGCAGGGTTCTGCTCTGCTGTACAGAGGGTCACGAGCAGTTGGAAGCAACTTGACAACACTAACAACAAATACACTAGATGTGAAAAAAAAAAAGCTTACTGGAGGAACATGGTAACTATCTTTAAACACGTCAACTGCCATCATGTGGAAGGCTAGGTTAGATAGATTAGATTTGTTAACTCCAGAGGTCAAAACTGAGACCAAAGAACGGAAAATAAGAGGCAACTTTAGTTCAATTAACAAGCAATTTTCCAATAATGAGAGTTACTTAAATTGATTATCTTTTACTAATGTTACTATTTCTAGAAATGTCAAGTAGGGATCTGACGCTGGCCTATCAAAAACAATATGAGATAGATTTCTATATTGGCTGAGGGGGTGAATTATATGGCTTCTAATTCTCATTCTAACTCTTAATATTCTTTGAAAAACTTGAAGCTCTACAGCACCTTAGTGTTCCCTATGACTCCACTGCTGATATTCCTAGATAGGATATTTTTCTCCTATATTCTCATATCAAACTATGTATCAATTAGTTCAGGGAACACACTCAAATTGGTACATAAAATTTTTTTTGTCATTCTTCAGATGACAGTCACTCCCACACAGAAGTATATATTCCTTTTATAAAAGCTTATAAACAATATTTGCTGTATGATGCACTCCTCCAACAGAGAAGCATCTCCTTAGTAAATAACGACATATAATCATAGTTTGGGTACTAAAGTTAAATGGTTGAGACGTATGGCTGGCATTCAACAAACACTTTTTGAATCAATAAATGAACAACAAAAAGTATTCAGAAACTATGTTTGGTGGCATAAGCAAACATTTTCCTTAGCCATATACTAAGAATTCTATTGCTAAAAAACACAAAAGGCTACACTAACCTGCTGACTAAAAACACAATTATATATCTGACAATGCCTATAAAGGTAACAGCATCAAGCAAAATTCAAGACAAGCGTAAAAGAAATTAGAAAAATCGACTACTTTTATTCTAACACAAACCCAGAATATGCACCACTAAGCACATTTGATTAAATGGGTCAGTGGTAATGTAAGCACTTAACTTTATAATGCTATTTCATGAAAAGAGAAAAAAATATAGCTTTTGTTCATGAATACTATATGCACTCAACACTCATTTTTTAACTTGTTAACTGCAAACTGCAGATAAAATCCCATCTAGTATGAATACTAATGATAAGTTTCTATCCAACTTCAAGACTGTATAAACATTATTCTATTTTTTCTCCTTAATTTTAGCTTCAACTTATTTCATATCTTACACAAAACAGATGTAAAGCATCTTCAACAGCTTTTGATTTAATCCTATGTCCTACTTCTAAGAAATCAACTGTAAGCAAAACTTATGAGGCAGCAACCGTTTACTTTCCCTTTTCCAAGATCCTTCTTCACCGGACCCACCACTTACTACCCATTCTTATGGTCTGGGCAGTCACATACTGCCCCTGCTCACAGAAGTACTCAGAGCTCAAACCCTACCTCTGCACCTACGGCTTCAAAAGAACAATACCTTATGGGCCTTACATTTGTATGCTAAGCTTCTACAAAAGACTTTAATTAGACTTCCACTGCTAAAAAGTTTGAAGACCTAATGCTCTAGGCTACATTCTAGATTAAGCATTGATTCTCAAGAGGCTTCAGATGACCCCCCCAAAAGATTCAATCATCAGTAAAATGAGGATTTTCAGGATTGCTGGTGACCAAAAAGTGGACTATACAAGGTATTCAGTGAAAAAAACGAAAAGAAATTGGTATTTTGTTGAAAGGGCAAGGAAAAGAATAAGAATTTTGTATAATAAAAAAAACTACATTGAGATTGACATACACAGGTTTAACATTTAAGAGTCTGAATAGTAGCTACATATAAAGTTGTCACCTACCAAAGGTCTTAGAAGTGTAATTTAAAAAATACAATAGGAATTAAAATCACAACAAAAACTTCTCCTAGTCTTTTTAAAATTATACTTTTATTTTAAAGTTCTTTCTTCTAAACTCTGAACTCCTAAAAGGCTCTTTCTATTAATTTTCAGAGCATAACCGTCTGGATTTTTTTAACCATTTAAAAGTAAATATTTGAGGTTACATTAAATTTAGATTTCAAATTTCCTCCTTTGCAGATAGCCCATATACAAAAGAACAGGACAAGGACGATTTGTAAAACAACCACTAAAACAGACTTTTATCCCCAAAAGGAAACAAAGATTTGAATCTCATGATACTAACAAAATTTAACCCAGAGATTATATGAATATGTTTTGGAGACAGGAATGTGGTTCAAAAAGATAAACAACAGATTATGAGAAATAGCCTACATACAGCAAATCCAAAGGTATTCATATACAGCACCTCTCTTCTCCTGACTGTCCCGACCAAACATTTTAGCATTTTAGGAAAATACGCTTTTTAAAAAATGCTTTTGCTCTGCCTTTTCATCTATTTTTCCTATTCCCCAAATATAGTGAGATTATCAGGGTTATGCTCATTTGAATAAACACAAAAATTTTTCCCCATTATACTTGAGACTGGGCTTCTGGATACCTGCTCACTGGGTAACCCTCACTGCTCCCGCCCTCTGTACGCATGGGGGAGTGGAAGGTCGGGGTGACCACTGCCAAGCAGGAGTTATTGTGACTCAGACTCCTTTTGTGTCTGTGCTCACGTCGACTACAGAAACCCCCTCCCCAACTGGGCCTGAGGCTTCTCTTTCTCTTCACAGTCCTGGGCTCTCGTGGGGGACTCCCCCCGACCCACTGATTCACTCAACAATAAAGCCTGACCCACTTCGCAAAAAAAACAAAAAAGGAAACAAACCCTGAAACCAATATATTGCAGACATTAATTTTGATTCTGAGTGACTGGTATCTTAAGTATCTTTAAAATAGTAGGAGTATTTGGCCACTCTTCAATAAAAACAACTGAGGGTAAAATTGTTAAAATTGTTTAAGTAGTTATAACCCAGAAAACGGGAATATTTTCCCAAGCGCAAAATTGAATACGTTCCCACTGTGCTATACAGTTGAAGCATACAAAAGCTATAAAAGGTAAAATGCTTGCCATTCCTTACAAAGAAAAAGACAGTTGGAAAAAATGCATAGAGTGAAACTTGGCAAAATCTTACAGGCTTTTAAACACACAATTCTAGATGTCCACAACAATCCATTAACCGAAAACTACCAAGTACATCCTACTCTTTGGATCATTTTTTAGAACATGAAGTCTTTTGTGTTAAAACTTCTCCCATGCCGTCTGATGCCAAATGCTGTCATTTAATCCAAGAGCTAACCTTTTATTCCAAATTGGAAGTGAACATAAATGGAAATTTTACATCCTCAAGCTTCTGGACTTCAGACTAAAACACTGAGAGATAAGCTCCGCATACTATTTTGGCATGAAATAGAAACATTTAACTGCTCTCAGTTTCCTTTACTATAAAATAAGGTGGTTATAATCTTTAATCTTCTTCCATTTATAAAATTGTTTCTTAAATTAGTATTCATTAGTTTCCATTTGTATAATCTAATTCAGCCTTAAGAAATTACTACCTGTCCATTTTATGCTAAGCAATCAAATGTAAATGTTAATTCCTCTTCTTATGTAAGTAAGGGTGAGGGCACTGATTATCTGCTTCATAAGAACCATTCTATTGTTGGCTGTTTCACTGAGATCTCGTTTTTCAATTGGTCAAAATTTGTGAAGAGGGGCCGGCCTGCAGTTAGGTTTGTGCTCCGCTTCAGCAGCCCAGTGTTCACCGGTTCGGATCCTGGGTGAGGACTGACGCATCACTTGTCAAGCCATGCTGTGGTGCCATCATATATAAAGTGGAGGAAGACGAGCAAGGATGTTAGCCCAGGACCAATCTTCCCCAGCAAAAAGAGGAGGATTAGCAATGGATTGGCTAATGGAGATTGGCTAATCTTCCTCACACACACAAAATTTAAGAGTTGGTTACTGCATAACATGGAAACCTTGTTAATTGTAAAATACAGAAACTTAAAAATTAACGTTCACAGTCAACCAATTGGCAAGGTATACTTGTTGGCATACTGTTTTCAACTTAATGACAGAGTAATTTTTTAATGTAAAAAGATGCAAAGACTGTTTTCTGTCAGAAACTTTATCTACAGAGATAAAAGTAATGTGGAAACAGAGAGTTGTGTAGAAGACATGAATTCTATCCCTTACAGAAGGGATAAAAGAGGTTACAGAATTTTAAAAAAAGGCGGGGCGGGGGGGGGAATCACTGCATACAAGAAAAGTTGTGAAAAGATTCAGGAACATGAGACTTTACTGGGCCTAATTAACAAAAGGAAGTTAGGAAAGAAAGCATAGTTTGAAAAGGATGATAATATATTCTTTTGGGGGCATGATGAATGTCAGAAATATAAGATAAGAGCCCAAGTGGAGAAGTTAGAGCTGATATTGCTTTAAAAAGTCTACAGCAAAGAGCTGAGGGCTAAAGATGTGAGACTAGATCAGATAAGCAAAAAGAAAGGAAGGGGGAATAACAAATGACAAGGTACAACCTCTAGGAACAAAGTAAATATTAACTGTAGTTTTCTAAAAAGTACAGATTACATCAGCCTCTGAGATATTCCTTGAAAGCTTTTAAAATACCTTGATCTTTGATTGTGCTTTGCATATTTTCTGAAATATCGGGTTCTTTCTCTTTAAGAGTTAGGCAGATTAAATAAAAGCACTGGGAAATGGGCTTTTAGATCAGTGCTTCTCAAACTGTCATGTGTAGAGGAATCACTTGGGCTTATTAATATGCAGATTATGAGGCAGTAAATCTGGGGTGGAGCCCAAAAGTCTGCATTTCTAATAAATTCCCAGGTGATGGTCACCATCCTATTCCAAGGACCCCAGTTTGAGTACCAAGGTTTCAGATGAACTTCTAAAAACCAGCCATGAGATTAGACTTTGGAAAAGAAGTAACAAAATATTATACTTAGTGAATTTCACCAAAAAGTTCAATACAAGATGCTTGAAACACAGCAAAAATAAAGATAAATTCTGATTGAAAGAACACTAACTTTTTTAAAAGCCATATTAAATGTTTGTGTGGGTGTATACGGAAAAAAACCTAAGAAAATTCAAAACCTAAAGACCTATAAAATCAATCTTATAAAAAAACAAAATAATTCCCACTGAGAAAACCAAAATGACTTTTGTGTTTTTGTAGTAAAATTATTGTGAACAGTAAGTATAATAGAGACATTATGTCATTTTTGAGAACAACAATTTGTTTAGTGATTTGCTTTATGCATTGCTTGGAAACTTTCTACTGCAAGAGACTTATTGACTTAGACAAGCATATTTGAGAAGGTACTTTAAAAATAATTTCTCAGCAATAGCTCTGTAGAAAATTCACTGACCTGTAAAAAAACATGCTCCCGAGTGTGTATGTTCCTGTGGACGCTGAATGCATTTGTTCACGCATTAACCGTGCTGGTCAAACCTGAGGACATGTTAGTGCTTACATCAAATTTCCCTAAGCATTTAAAAGTACGTTGTATATGAGAGCAAAGATAAATAGGAAACTTGTAGCTAGATAAAAACAGATGACTTAAAGAATTATGTATAGACCAACACAAGGATACCCTTGGCCTCTAGGTACTTCTTACCTCCTGTAGCAATCAGGTGCAGCAAATGAAATGCTAATAAGGATAATACATTGCTTTTTCAGATAATGTACAGTTTTAACCCAAAGATGTATTCTTTTCATAGTTTAATCTCTAAAAAGCAATATTTGCATTTGGGACACAGCCTAACTCTTCTACATTGTATAAGATAAAAGATCACAGTGTTTGGCCTATTACTATATTTCTTTAAACAGACTCATCTTTAGCTCTTAAAAAGTAACTATACACAGGTGAATATATCCTAGGGGTATATATTTTTTAGATACTGGCTTAAATGTGCTACTTACTAATTTTTGATGAACTTGAACTCTAATCAGTATCCCTCAAGGTTGCTGAAATTTTTGCTCAGCTCCTTAGCCTCATAGTCAATGTTGTATGACAGGTTTCTGAAGTCCTGCTCTGGGCCTGGTAGTTATTAAGCTACCATACGTGAGGGAGAGTTTATATGCGGATATTTTATAGAGAATACCCAATTCTCTGCAGAACTCTCACCACCAGGATTTGGCCTCAGTTTCCAGCTTCTTTGTACCCTCAGCCCAGTAAAACTGCTGCTTTCTGCTTGAGCTCTATCCAGCATTGAGAATTGGAAAATTCCCTCAAGGAAACAAAAACAGAATAAATACGGAGATCACTTCATGAGTTTTCCTTTTCTCAAGAATCATAACCCCTCAAGTCCAGCTTACACTGGTTGCTCTCCAAGGCCTTCAACAAGTTGTACATACATGGCCCAACTTTCATAATTGGTTTCGGTAGGAGGGCTCATTTGATACAAACTAATTAACACAGCCTGAACCAAAAGGCTCACTGGCCTTGTTATTGTGTTTTTCATTTCTAAAAATTTAGTCTGAGTCCTTTTCAAATCTGCTATGCTGCTTTTTATGGTTTCCTTGCAGATATTTTCATGTGTGTCATAATTTGTAAGCACAGTTGTTTTAAATCTGCATCTAATAATTTCATTATCTTAAGTCTATGGAGTTCCAATTCTGCAGTTTTTTATTCTTGCTGGGTTTTGTTCAATTGTCTGTTTCTTCATGTGCCTTGTTGTCTTTGACTACCTTCTTGAAAATATATTTGTAGGAGTTCACTGTAAGATAATGTTCCTCATCTACAGAAGCTTACATTTGCTTTGGGGGACTACCAGATTGGACCATCTCCTGCCAAGCTGGGCTACGTGTACCTGACACGCAAATATCTAAGAAAGGCAGTCTGTGGCCATACTTTTCAGTTACTTCTTTTAAAAATCTCTTTCCATTTTATTCTCCTATTCTGCTCAGCATTCAAACATTCCTCTCTTCAGTCCCTATCTGCTTTCAGGCTGTTAGCAAAAGTGGCTATCTTCAAAACTTTAGTATTTTTAAAGCATTTAGAAATACACTTTATCCAGTATATTTCTTTAATTTCAGTGAAAAAGTTGATCTGAATAATTTAGCTTACCATTTTAAGAAACCAGACACCACTGGTGCCCTCTCAGCATCTTAATTATCACCATTTCAGAGAGCACTGAATCTAAAATAGCTCCCCCAATCACTTTATCACTCTATTCTCTATTGTTTCCTTCATAACTCTTATTACTCTATAAAATTATCTTGTTTACTTATTTTTTGCTATTCCTGAATAGAATGTAAGCTCCAATGAAGCAGGATGCTTGTCCATCCTGTTTAGTAGTATATCCCTAGAATTTATCTAGCACAGTTATTGACATACTGTAGCTGTTCCAATGTATTAAAGGACTATGTCAAACCAATAAACTAGATTACAAACCTGAGGTTTCCAAATAAACTAGTAAGCCCTGGAAAAAAACCCTTTTATTTCATTTCTTTCTTTAGACAAACCTCCAATTTCTAACAGCTCAGTCCCAAGTGACCAAATCTAATCCCCTCTATCTTACTCTTTATGTCATCTCTGTCTTGCCAAGGAACCGCTAAATACAGAGAGAAATAAAATAAAATATCAGCATTTTTAAGAGTTTTCAAGTATCAGATTGTGAAAATGACTGTAGATCATATCCTGGTAAATAGATTAATGCTCATCAGAATTCTAAAACACCAAGGTAATCATACATGCAATAAGAGTAGCTATTTTTACATAGAGATATTAATACTTAGGGTAAATGGTTTACAATAGATTTAAATTTTTACATTTAAACGTATTCTTTTGAAAACAAACAGGTCAATTATAAAATTAACGGTAAATTTTTGTTTGACTTTCCCAATTGAGAAACAAGAAATTCAATAGTTAAATAACCATACAGGTTTAGACTCTTTTATCTCAAAGAGCTATAATAAAATGGCAGAGTTGGGAAAGGGAAAAAAACTTCCTACAACTTCATCAAGTTGAAACTTTTTATTTTTAACACATAGAGCACCTTTTATGTTAAATTTTTTTAAGCAAGCAATAACTAACTTTATTCTTTGTTCTGAATTAGTATGGTTAATGCTACAAAGAAAGTTTTGTCAAACGACCAGAAATTTGAAATATTCACATTCCTACTCTAAGTACCCTTACTCAGTTAAAAGAATTCCAGAAAACTTCATTATTTAACAAAAGTATGTACTTTTTCTTATTTGAAGATGCGTGGGCAAAATACTGCAAATCAGAATGTTAAGCAATAAGCATGCATTTTTAGTTTACTACCTCTTCAAGAAACAATACAACTTCTATTTTGTAATAAAAGAGCCTAAAACATTAGCTTTACTTGTCCCAACATTAGGCTTAATCATTGTGCAACCCCACCACAGTCTCACATCTCACAAAGATTACAGCATACTTTCACACTTTCCTTCTGAAACCACCACTATCATTAAAATTTTTTTAAAAAACTAAATCCTCCAAAAGGGGGGGGGGGGCGGGGAGCATCTTTGTGTTGAAAATTTCAACCTCCCATTACTCCTCCTATCACATGTACTTTGCACTCCAGAATTCGCCAGCAGTCAACTCGGAGTTTTTTTCACCATGGAAGCTAGTAAGCTGTCACAAAGCTACGGAATTTTGTTGCCCATAATGAGGTTAAGAGAAAACGTGTACCTCATCCAATTTCTCGACACACCACACACATACACCCACTGAAGAGCACTGACAAACAACATGTCTAAAACTGCATATTCTGAGGAACACTACTTTGTATCTATACAAACACCAGTTTACCAAACTGCATCAAGAGAAAATGCAATCATATTGAATAGATTATATGATTATGAACTGATTATACTAAGTTTTCCCTCTTGGTGTAATTTGGCAAATGTGAATTTATGTAAATGTGCAATGATGCTTCATAGATAATGTAATTCACACAGAAATGCTACTAAAGTCCTTCTTCAACATACTTCTTAAAACACTACTTTTATAAATGGTTAAGTATCAACAAGGGGTTTTTTCTGAGTACGGTTAAGATACAAGGACTTGACCTAAATAGAATCTAGATGTGTCAAATTGTAAGCATATACATCTCAGTGATAAGACCACATTTATAAGCCCCTGAGAAGAAGGTATGGAACCAACTTTCAAATTGTCCAAAAATAAAGACAACAAAACTTGAAAATAGCATGTTCCAGCAGACATGTAAATAGGAGCAAAAAAATACCACTGCTATATTTTGGCAAAGGGAAAACAATTTTGATCTAAATACTAGATAAGCACATGTAGTAGATATAGGGACAACCCTGCCCTTCAAATACTCTTGCCAGTTTTCAGATTTCTAAGTATGGATGCATAAATTACCAACAGGACCGTACATCACAGAGGATTAAAAAGCTTTTGAAATGAAAGTCAGTACATATAAAGGTACAAAAAATTAAAGTATTACAAAACCCCAAGTAACTTTCAGAGTATGAGTTACTCAAAGTAGGAAAGTTTTCCAGATAGTTCTAATCTCTTTGAGACTTAAAGTATATTTAATAATTTTGGTTACTAAAATGTATCTTCATTCTTAAAGTATTTTGGACATACTTTAGCCTCTTGATATTGAAAGGTAGCAGAATATGCCACCCCAAAATATGACTAGGAGTTCAGGACATGCCACTCCAAAATATGCTGCCTTCGTTGATTATTTTGAGCTATAGGCACTTGGAAAACAGCAAATGCAAGAAGAGGCTTTCTCTGAACTTCCCTTATCTGCCTAAAGTTCCTCCAAAAGGAACTCAACTGTCATAAGTTCCCTCCCCAGGAGTTTCATCAACCAGGGAAGATTGACTTATCACAGGAGACTACAAGTCAATACCAAACCCAGACAAACTGTCACAGATTATCATACCTCCCATATATTCTTCTAAGGGCCCATTCATCTTTCTTAAATATAATTTACTCTTTCCTAAGAGGCCTACATGCCTCCTCCCCTTTCCCTCTTAAGATAGCATTTAAATTTAAATTCTAAGCCACATCAGGAAGTTACTCATTTTTCTCTGGCTATCTCCCATGTATACATGGGCATACATACGTGTTAGTAAACTTCTGTTTATTTTTCTCTTGTTAAGCTTCTCAGCTAAGAACTTAGAAGGGTAAAGGGAAAATTATTTTTCTCCCCTACATTAATATGAGTATCAAAGGCCCTAACTCTGCTAGGTATTTTTATACATTTTCTCATTTAATCTATATAACAATTCTATGAAACAGGTCTTATCATCTCCATTTTGGACATAAGACAATAGAGCCTTGGAAAGGTTAAGTTTCTTGCCAAAGGAAGTGGCACACTTGGGATTTACACTTAAGCATGTTTAACTCCAAATACAAGCTCTTTTCAAAATAAGTTGTTCCCGCAATTGAAAAGAAGAAGAAAACAACCTATTAACATGGTTTTTATCTGACATGCATATACAGAGAACTTCATTAGCAAAAGTAGGCCCACTATAAGCTAAGAGTCAAAATCTTTAAAGAAGTGGAAGATGGAGATTATGTTACACTCTGTTTCCCTACATTCCTTAGTGTAAACAAAAGGTAAAATGTATTTGTGATATAAATTAAAACTGCAGGTGTCTTTAAGACAATGGACCCATCCATGTCCTTCTGAATCCCCCATCCCAAAAGAATTGGGATTGACATGTCTATTAAACGTATTAAAGAACAAAATAAAGACTAATTCATATCTATGAAATTGGGTTGAAGAGAAAAGGGGGAAAACAGAGAGGATAAAAGAGAAAAACAAAGGAAAAAAATCAAAGTAATAGCAAAATGAATTATATTTTTTGAAAAGGAGATTTTTTTGAGCGCTAAAAAACTGTAGGAGGCGGAGCCTCTCACGTGAGGAAATAAACATCCCAGAGGTTAAGGCAAAAAAGATACTATAGAGGAAACACAATATAGAGAGGAGAGCAGAGTCGAAACACTCACTGAGATCTGCTATGTTGGCATGAGTCCCGGCCTTCCGAGACGCTGCTTTGGAGTTGACCTGCAATCTCCTCTTCCCACAGGAGTAGGCAAGGTAAGAAAAAGTCCTGAACAACAGCCACCATGATGTCTCCTACCAACCCTGCCACCACCCTCATCACCTTTGCTCTAATCATAGTCATTAGAAGATTTAGAAGAGTTATTTCTTAATCTTCCTTTTCATCTTCTTGATGTGACCTCAGAAGGAAAGCCTTTGATCTTCAGTCAGACCTTCACCCTCATTGCAAATGAAGATGAAGAGAGAGACTAGCAACCCTAATTTGGATCAGCATGGGAAGTGAGTCTCTTATCCTGGAAATCTGAATTGTAATGGGGGGAAAGAAAAGGTGACCCAGTGGACAGAGATCCAAAAGGCAAAAAGGGAGATGGTAGGAGTTAGCAAAAGGAGGAGGAATAATGCTATAAATCTGAAGAAAGCGGATGTGTGTGCTTGGCTAGGTGATCACATGACTTCTCCTACACATTGAGCAAACAGATTACTTGTAACTCTGCAGCAGGTATATGCGTGTATTCTTGAGCACAATCTTAAGACTTAGAAGAGTATTCTGAGCAGCATGAAAATATTCCAGGGAAAAAGAATGACCTGTAAGGTCTCAAAAGAGAAGAGGAAAGAATGTATACAGATGTCAATAGGTATGCTTTGATATTAAGCATAAATAACATTTGTTGTTCTTAAAAGACAACATCTGTTCTGTTGAATTTCTCAGAGTTCTGTTTGAGAACATCTGGGAAAATAAAAAGAACAAGGTCAATATATGGACTGCAAGTAATATGAAACAGGTCTACTAATTCTGAATATTTATTGTATGAATAATGCCTGAGATCTACCATGATCCCTCACAGGAGCCTTGATGCAGTCAATCACGGTCCAGTCTTTCTTAATAATATATCCATCATCAGCCACATCTATGAAGAAAATCTTGAGGTTAATATTATCTAGCCTTGAAAACAGTGATGGGAACAAGAGGAAAAATAGCTGGTGCTCTTTCCTTTCCTGACTAGCATGGGAAATAAACAGCTCTTGATACTGAGTGCTTATTTGGTCCATGTGGGTGGTTTAAGGAGATCTGGAATAAACCTGTTCCCTACCACTAATTCTCCTGGTTTATACAGATCAACATCACTTACAGGGCAAGCAACATTTAGCAAAACAAACAGGATAAAGCAGAGTATTCCTTCTACTAGAGAATACATAAAGGGCAAAGAGCTGAGAGAATTTTAATAGGGAGCATACGTAAGGATTTCTCGAAACCTACTGCATTTAATTATCCAAGATAATAGAGTACAATATAATTGAAAAATTGAAATACACAGATAAACAAAACTCTCTAATTCTGATCATTATCTTCTAATTGAGCAATCACAAACTTATCTTCAGTTGCTAACAAGTTGTAAGACTGATTTAAGTTTTACCACTATTCACTGCTAACCACTGAAAAGTTAACAAGCACATAAAGACAGGTAACAGGAATAAGAGAGGTTCTGTTTAAAAAAAAAATCTACAATTTGGATAATCAATCTTTGAATAAACATTTAATGAGTTCACTTCATATGTCTAGTATGAAATAAGCATCAGTATTATTTATTTTTTTCCTGTAGGGTAAGCAAACAATTTTTTAAAATATCTGCATCTAATAATAATGGTCCATCTGCAAAATCAAAAATAAAGGTAACCTTTGAAATTTATGTTCAACTGCTCTACCGTATTTTTGGACAAATCATGTCAGTAAAAAGATTCCAATTCTACCATAAACGAACACTAGAATTTATACAATACTAGTGAATAGCTGTGTGCAAAGATTGAGAAGTGACCCCATATTCTGTTAAATTGAAAGATTTAGATGTGCCTGGAACATGCACATGACAATAAATATAGAATAGTAAAACTGAAAGTTACTTCCTCTAGCACAAAAGAACACTCTGGTAAACTATTTTTATTTCACAGTAACAATCATTTAATCTAGAGATTATTAAAGCCACATTCAATGGAAGTCTTATTTAGAATCAAAGACTCTCAAGAGACTAACAGGGACATAATGGGTCACATAGTCTTTCCAATTCTTGAAAAACCAAAGCATTTTCAGGAATGTGTACTCATTTCTTCAACAAATATTCATTGAGCCCCATAATGTTTCAGCCCTGGTATAGGCACTAGAGATGCATCAACAAAGAAAAATAATTGCTCTAGTGGAACAAGACAGATGATTTTTCAAAAATCCAAATGAGTAAATTACATAGTATATTAAAAGGTGATAGATACTAAGAAGAAAAATAAAGCTAAGAGGACTGGATGCATTCAGACAGGTTAGGATTGCCATTTTAAACAGGATAGGCAGGGAAGGTCTTACTGCAAAGGTGTTATTTAACTGAAGAGTTGCAGGTGAGAAAGTAAACCAACCAGGTATCAGAAGAAAGGGTTCCAGATGGAAAGAGCAGAGGTAGCAGCTCCTCTTAGTCTGTCTAGTTCTGCAGCGTGGTTTTGAGAGCCCTTCCTGGAAGCTCAGCCTGTTCCTGTAGCCCTCCCAACAATTCCCTATGCTATAAAACCTTTAAAAAAATCCCTCTGTGCTAAAACTAGCTACAGTGGATTCTTTTGTCTATGACAAAGTATCCTGGTCAAAACAACCCTAATAATGGAGGAGAGCCCATGGACTGTAGCTCTGAAGTCAGCAGGGAAAACAGCAGTCCCAGGCAGAATAGGGAGTATCTATCTAGGCCTAGTGTGAGTAACAAAAAGCAAAGGTCACAGGAGTTAGGAGGTGTACTATTTTTCTATGGATGCCATAATAAATTACCATAAATTCAGTGGCTCAAAACAAAAATTTATTATCTTACAGTTCCAGAGATGAGAAGTCCAAAATGGGTCTCATTGGACGAAAAGCAAGGTGTCAGTAGGGCTGCCTTTCTTCCTGGAACCTCAAGGGAAAAATTCATTTTTTTGCCTTTTCCAGTTTCTAGAAGTTGCCCTCATTCCTTGGCTCAAGCCCCCTTCCATCTTCAAAGTCAGCAATGGCCGGTCAAGTCTTTCTCATGATTAAGACATTGGCACTCCTGCCTCCCTCTTCCTCAAGGATCCTTGTGTTTACATCGGGCCCACCTGGATAATCCAGGATAATCTCTCTATTTTAAAGTCAGCTAATAACAACCTTAATTTCATCTGCTACCTTAATTCTCCTTTGCCCTGTAAAGATATATATACACAAATTCCAGGAACTAGGACACAGACATTCTTGGGGGGCCATTATTATGCCTGCCATAGGCAACAGAATCAGAAGATTGGCTGGGTAATAGGGTACTTAGGATGGAACAATTGCTTAGCAGTAAGATACCAACCTAGTGGAACTAACTCAACCCTGAAGTTGACAAAGTATGTAGCTAAGGTAATTGCAACAAACATGGGCCAGGAAAGGCTTTTTGTTTTGTGAATTCACATACATAAATATTTATATAAAAAGTTCTTCTGAAAATCCACTAAATGTTATATCTTAAATCATATATATAATGAATCACTTTTAATAAAATAAATTTAGAAGTAAAACAACATTTAGCAAATATATCAGAGAAAATAATCCTTGTTTGTGTGAAATTAGGGCTGTTCTGAAAAATCCGGGAGGAGCCTTTTTCTGATTTTTGAAGAAATAAAGCCAAGCTCATTAATGCATTACAAACAGGTAATGAACACCTTAACATGCCAGGCAAAGTCCATAAACTCAAGATGATTTTATAAAAGGAGAATAATTTGTGTTACTTTCTTAGAAACCAGGTGTCAATTCCTACCTTCCAGGTGAATAGAAATGGTTGGTTTCTTCTGTATGGTTGCTGTAGATCAAAATTATTAGGTGTGGGCAAAATGGGTGAAGGTGGTCTAAAGGTACAAACTTCCAATTATAAAATAAACAAGTCCTGGGGATGTAATGTATAGCATGTTGACTATAGTTAATAAAACCATATTGTATATTTGAAAGTTGCTAAGAGAGTAGATCTTAAAAGTGATCACAAGAAAACAGTTGTCACTATGTGTGGTAATGGATGTCAAAAAATTATTACTCATATGAATTAAGGTAGAAGTAAGGGAGAACAAGCATGCAGTAAAATATCATAAAAAGTTTAGAGGCTCTGGCCCTTGAAAATATGTTCATCTTACAGATAAAATCTCCCTAAACTAATGAGACTGAGAGTGTCAGATATTTTGTCAAGCAAACAGTGTAGGATGTTTTCTTTTTAAGGAAACTTAACCTCAAATATATTCAAAATATCAATTGTAAATGTGTACCAAGATTGGAATTGGCATTATTTTGCGTTAGAAATGTATATATTTTAGAAACTATTTGACCACAAATACCAGAAGCAACACTGTAGAATAGGTTAAATGAACAAATTCCAATACTTGTATCTAAAGAGCATTGGAGCAAAAACAAAATTGGCTTAAAATTAACCAAGAGTTGGCTTTACACAGATTTATAAACAACATTGAGGAACTAATTCACATTAAACAAACATAGAGGAACCTGCTCTATGGACCAGAATGCCAATTTATAGGATTAATTAATGAACAAAACTAAGACATGGGCGTCTCTATCCATATCCTTCAATTACCATTTCAATAAGCATCTCCATACAAAAAATATATAGCTAAAAAGTATTTAACTGGTAATTAATGGATACTAGTAATTAAAGAGTAAAACAGAATGAATGAATATCAACATCTAGGGAACTGAGGGAGTTTTATACATCCTTTAATTTCCTGCAAATGCTAATAGGTACTTAATAATTTATTGTATTCAATTGGATTAAACTATTATCTGTAAGAAATGGCATATTTCTTTTAAATATTTAACTCAAATGAAGCTACTAAAATCCCCTAAGAAAATAGGATTAAGCTGAGTATATTTTAAATCTCTCATTTTCCCTCCTTTTCAAGCCCTAATTAATCACTGTACCTCCATTTCCTCTAATTTTAATAGAGATGGGGAGGGGGGATGACAAAGAGGGACAATTTTGAGAAAAGCTTCCTCCTCTAGAGAGCTGAGGTGACAAAATGAATCCAAAGCTAGATATCGTGTAAACTAGGCAAGTTAGGTCAATATGTAGCTAGGAATTTTAAATCAGACATCAGAATTCTATGAATATATCCATTCCTAGGCCTTATCAGAAATTTTATCTTAAGTTTCTTAGTACTTATTTTTTTAAACCTCAGACATATACTACTGACTTGTGAATTGACTAACATTGCCAGGCCCCAGTTTTCCCCTCTATGACGTCTGCTTTTACAGAGTCAGAGCACTGCATGCTCAATGCCTCAGGCCACGTCTGGTGAACATCAGGCAGCTAACACACGCTTATTACTCCGTTGAAACTGCATTTCTTTAGAAGGGGCATTTTCCATACTGGTCAGGAAAAACTGAGGGGAAGGGGTCGCTGAAAGGTTCCCTAGCAGTGGTGGGCTTTCACAGTCAGAAAGCCAGAGTCCAGGATGGAAGAGAGGGAGAAGCCAAGGGCTGAATGGCTAGCTCTCTTCCTTTCTTCCTTCAAGAGCATCTGAAGCTTCAATTCCTGCCATTGCTTCAATCTCTGCTCCTCTGCCAGGGTAGCACCCTGCTCCCTCCCCAGAGCCCCTTCCTGAGGCATTATTTTCTTTTTACTAAGCAGTATACTATCCCTGTTATGCTGAGAGGTACTCTTCAAATCTGATTGTGACATCAATTCAGAATAATAGGGTTATCCAAAATTCAGTAATATTTGATGGTCTTATATATTACTCACTCATTTTTTTTTAGCCAAAAAGAACTGACTATAGTGAATTTTCCACTATTCCTTTTTGATAAAAATGAACATTTCCATTAATAAAAAATTAAGCTGTTTTTAAAATGGTACTTCTTATTTAGGCTAAGGTATTCTGAGAGTACTGGACGGAAAAATGACCAAAAATAAAAACTACTTTCCTAGAACTAAAATTAATATTCTTCTTTGATCACAATAAACTTTGGATTGATGACATAAATTCAAGATAGACAAAATGTTCACTAATACTTAGCATTTTTGGTCGCCACTGGCAACATAAGAGAAAGTAGAATTAAGCGTCATCCCTAAATTTCTCTCCTTTACTGTTTATGTAACTATTTGCATTTTCTAAAGTAATAATATATGCACACTGCAGAAATTTTAGGAAATAGAGGAAAAAAAAACCAATGAAATGACTCATCATCCTATAACTACTGTTATTTTTTTACAGCATCTAACAGTCTCTTTTCAAAGTACTTTTTTAAAATGGGGTAATAATTGGTATATACACAACATTTAATTTTGTAATATATATGCTTTATTTAATATGACTAACCATTTTCCCTGGATATTGTATACATTGTCTTTGAAGCCACAACGTTTATAGATAAATTCCACAACAGTTATTATATTTCTGTGTTCACTAGTTTATTGTCTGTATTTCCCATTAGACTGCAAGTTACCTCAGGGCAAGGATCCTGATTTTCTCATTCCTCACCGCATACGCACTGCTCAGTACAGTGCCCGGCATGGAGTACGCAGGTGTTCAATACATATTTTTTAATAAATGAATGAGTGAGTGAATGAACTTATTTAGCCATTTTCCTATTGTTAGAGATAATTCTTCTCCCTTAAAGCAACAATATATCAGAGTTTTCATGCTGCAGCTTATGTAGTGTAGTAATCTGCCTTTTATATTGAACAAGATTTTTCTAAGGAAAACATAATAAATCCAGTGGAGAGAGGGATAATCTTAAACAGAAGTAAAAACAAATAAGGATACATTTCACACCCATTAGAATGGCTATTATCAAAAAAACCCAAAAAACAGAAAACAAGTGTTAGTAAGGATATAGAGAAATTGTAATCCTTGTGCATTGCCGGTAGGAATGTAAAATGGTGCAGCTTCTGTGGAAAATGGTACAGTGACTCCTCAAAAGCTAAACACAGAATTACCATATGATCCAGCAGTTCCACTTCTGGGTATATATTCAAAAGAAGTGAAAGCAGGAACTCAGATATTTGTACACCAATGTTCATAGCAGCATTCTTCACAACAGCCAAAAGATGGAAGCAACCCAAGTGTCCACTGACGGATGAATGGATAAACAAAATGTGGTACATACATAAATGGAATATTATTCAGCCTTAAAAAGCAATGAAATTCTGACACGTTACAACAAGCATGAACCTTGAAGACATTATGTTAAGTGAAATAAGCTAGGCACAAAAAGACAAATACTGTTATCATTCCCCTTATACAAGATACTGGGAATAGTCAAATTCATATGGGCAGAAAGTAGAACAGTGCTTACCAGGGACTAGGGGGAGCAGGAAAAGGGGAGTTATTATTTAATCGATACAGAGTTTCAGTTTGAGATGATGAAACACTAGCGATAGACAGTGGTAATGGTTGCACAACAATGTGAATGTACTTAATGCCACTGAACTGTACACTTAAAAATGGTTAAAATGGTAAACCTTTATGTTATATACATTTTATCACAATAAAATATAAAACCAAATAAAGATTCACAGTAAAAAAGAAAAAAAACTCTAGGAACCAGTGTTTTCCAATTAAAAAATTTCACCTTTAAGTAAAGCACTGTCAAAAGGAAATGAGATACAGTTCAATGTCTATTTTACCACTATCATTATATTCTCAATTAAAAACAATTCCATCTCTATTATTATACACACATAATCGTTTAGTCAGGAATGTAATTATGACAAAATACATATTCTCAGTGTTCAGATCTTCTGTAACATGCCAAACTATACAACCAGAGATTTATTAAACATTCAACTACAATATCATCTATCATTTAGATGCTAGTCTATTTAAACACAGTAAGTCTGACTCTTGGTTATTTAGAGATATACGATGTGGCAAGGAAAAAAACATTTCTCAAGGATTTCAAAATTGACATTCTAGACCTGAAAAATAGAAAACTTCCTTTTAATATTAGGTATTCCCCACCTTTTAGAGTCAAACCTGTCAAGTACAGATACATTTGAATTTGCTCTACCTTTTGACACTGCCCAATATTATTTATTGACTAAAACAAGCAAGGTACGTGAGTTGATAAATTCTTAAAATTCCCTAAAAACTTAAAAATATTTAGAGTTCTCTAAGATTTTTATTAGCTTTTATATATGTATTAACAACACACAAATCAATCCTCTGAACTTTTCTTCAGTTACTTTTTAATTTCTGATGTATACCGCTACATTTCCACACGTCTCAGAAACAGAAATAAGTGTTAGCTTCAGCTAATATATTCATTCCCTTGAGTAGCCATAAAAACATTACCAATAGCCAATAGAATAAAGAGAGAAGACTTGATAAATTGGTGATACTGTCTTGCTTTCTTTTGGGCTTGAGATTAAAGGCCTTTCCTATTTGAAAGGTTAAGTATTAAGGGAGTATCTTCATTTAAATACAAGACTTTTGATATTTTATTAGATGGTCTTTCACATGCTCAGATGACCAAGGAATCATAATTCTGTCTCAGTAAATGTCACCACAATAGCTGCATTATCTCAGGACATGACATTACAAATACGTAGTGTGTCTTAAAGCTGCCAAGCCAATATGATACAAAATATCTCAAATTAATCAAAGACATGTCTCTTAGCCTTATAATTTACTCAGATACTGCACATAACTCAATGTGGATATTAAGAGTCAAAATCACACAAATTGAGGGTAAAGGCAAATAGCAAATAGTTATTTGCCAACAAAGGCCTCCCAAATAAGAGTGTGACTTTCAGAGGCACACACAATGGAGTGAGAAGATTCTCTCCAGTAATTCTACATTGTTTAATGACAAAAACAAGTAAAGAAAAAGACCAGGTTCTAGTTTGAGGTTAATATCCATCACATAGATAATTATTAGTCTGGCAAGAGTTGAATTACTATTCTTCCTATATGAAATAAGTTAATGTAAAACAAAATACTCAGTCTTCAAAAATCACTTATAGCATCTGGCCTGGTGGCGTAGTGGTTGGGTTTGCATGCTCCACTTCAGCGGCCCGAGGCTCGCAGGTTTAGATACCAGGCATGGACCTGGGCACCGCTTATTAAGCCAGACTGTGGCAGGCGTCCCACATCAAACAGAGGAAGATGGGCACGGATGTTGGCTCAAGGCCTATCCTCCTCAGCAAAAGAGAAGGATTGGCAACAGATGTTAGGTCAGGGCTAATCTTCCTCACCAAAAAAAAAAAAAAATCACTTATACCAACCAGATTATGATGCCATGGTTTTCAAGAAAACAAGCAGAAAAATGAGGGGCCATGGGGCACAGGAGGCACCGGGTATATTACTTTCTTTAAAAAACATGGATGTACAATTTTATAAAGAAGAGATCAATTTACACTGTCTCAAGCTCTAGAAATAATACTCACTGAAATAAAAGAACCCTTTTCATAACATATAATTTGGATATGTTATTCATTGAATTAGTCAAAAGTAATGTTAAATTAGGCTCATATTTTTCTCCTTTAGAAATGTTATAGCTTTATCTTGCCTGTTTTCAATTGAGAAGAATCAATTCTAATTATCCCTAAGCAAAGCCAATGGTTTCAGAAAGCTTTAGTCTCTCTAACGTATATCCCATTAGGAAGCATTCAGCATTGTCCTAATGAAAGCTTTCCAACAGAACAGTTCATCCTTCCCACTCATGAGAATAAGCAGCCAGATAGATCACTTCAATGGCAAAGATAAAAGATGAGATAGCAAGTTACTTTGCCATGGCAACAACTTTAAAATTCTAAACAGATCACTTTCTCCTATTTAAATATAAATGCGGTCGAAAGCAGCTGCTACAATGACTGACAAGTTCTCAATCAAAATCTATTACCATGAGGGTTTCTAACAGAATGTGTAACAATATCCGCTACTGAACAGAAACAGAAGCTTACATTTTTTCATTCCAAACTATGTTTCAGCTATAGATATCTAAATTGCAGCATTCCAGTCTTTAATCATGTGTTTAATATAAGTGTACTTTGGTTTTATTCTAGAGAATTAGGACAAAAAAATATCCCAAAGATACATGTGCCATGGCATTTTAAGTTTGAGTTTATAAAGCTGGATCTCATAAGAGCTATTTAAATCCTCCAAAGTATTTGGTCAAAATGTATAGCCTGTAGAAATAGCTAGCAGAAAGATGGTATTTTTAGTTATTAGCCCTTGTACCCCACTCTAAAATAGTTAAGTTCCCACAGGAATTTAATCTGAGAACAAAATTTATAAGATTTCTCTATCAAAAATGCTTTTAAATATATATATATAAAGATTTACTAAATGCCATCACTTACATTCAAATGAATAACATAATATTTGGCAGAAGATATAAAATATCCAGTACTTTAAAATGAACCTAAATCTGAAGTAAATCTAAGGTAAAAAATCCAATCCTGATTTTTTACTTCATATTTAAATCCAACACATATTTGTAATTTATCCAGCACAGTTCAAGGTCAACTTGATATCAACAAAATTGTACTGCACACCAACTATATGTGGGTCAAAAGTTGCCCTTGCTTTTAAGCAGTCTATCATTTAGTAGCTTCTCTATAGATTCAGAATTTCTATTTAAATATATTACTATCTAAAAACCTGTATGTCATTGTTTGAGCTTATCCTTTCAGCCTTTGATCTTTCTAACGGGACAGCTACCAAAACTAAGTTTACTTCAATCAGAGAAAAACAAAATTAAGCTGCCTTTTATACGCTGCCAATTAGCATTTTGAGCACTACAAATCCCAGCAGCACTCCTTCCTTTGTCTAGCATCAAAATAAGAAAAGCCAGAATTATAAAACACTGATCTCCTTTCCATAGAATATGACTTTTAAATTACATGGAAAGTAACATGATTTTAAGATACACATACAAAAATTATTTCTCTTCCAAAGCCCTGAAATACTCTGTGAGAGAATAAATTAAATGTAAGGCTATACACACACACACACACACCCCCCCAACAAAATCAATCTTAAAAACCACAGATTACCAAATAAGAACTTCCAGGAACTTGTCAGGATCCAGCCAGTACTGGAGTTGCAAAAGGAAGGATAAAATTCTGTACTCAGAGAGTCCCAAGAAGCTGACTTCAGTCAATTTGACCCCCTAACCAATTTAAAAGGTTCTAAGAAGACCAAAGAAGATCCTAAGGATTTGGAATCCACTTAAAAAAAAGAGTAACTTAAGAGTCTTAGATCGAAGACATGCTAAGATGTGAAGACTATAGACCTGAACTCTTAGATGGCTCTGCAAATGCTAAGGTATCACAGGCTCCTCTGAACTAACAGAGAGCTACATGATTTCTGACGGAATATATGAAAAGCAATAAGAAAGTTAATATATGTTGAGGTATAAAAGGAAATCATTTTGGTTTAAAAGTGATTCAGCCTGACCTTGTTTTTCCAGAATGGCCTGACCTGGCCTGTCGAGCATGCATTGTACATCTGTTTTAAACATTTACAGTGTCCTAAAGCTGAGTGCTGCCTTGAAAGACAGGGATGGATGTCTCCTGCCCCTACACCAGCATTTCTTTAAAAATAAGCATTCCTTCTCAGAAACCAGGGTCAGATTGACTTGCTGTATGTACCAAAACATCCTGTGACTGTAGTAAAAAGAAAAAAATAAAGGATTCCTGTCATATTCGATGTATGTTCCTTGCTCCAAAATGGTATATAACCATGCTGTATACCTTGCTTCTCCAGAGTGCTTCCTTCCCTGGTGGAGGCTGCTCTCCCAGACTATAGTCCTCAGGATTGGCTCATATAATAAACTCACTCCATTTTTAATCCATAGATTGATTATTGGATACTTGCATCAACATTTCCAAAACCCAAAGACTTTTGTGGATTTCAAATAATCGTATTTTGCATCATTAAATAGAAAACTGGGTTCAAGAAGAACAATTTCAGTTTTTAACTTAACTTGAGATATAATTTACATACAATAAAATATGCTAATTTCAAATGCACAGTATAATTGACATTTGGAAAAATAATTAAGATATAGGATATTTCCTTCATCTCAAAAAGCTCCCTCAGGGCTGGGCCCATGGCCTAATGCTCCACTTTGGCAGCCCAGGTTCAGTTCCCGGGTGCAGACATACACCACCCATCGGCGGCCATGCTGTGGCAGCCATGTACAAAAAATAGAGGAAGATTGGCACAGATGTTAGCTCAGGGCGAATCTTCCTCAAGCAAAAAGAGGAAGATTGGCAACAGATGTTAACTCAGGATGAATGTTCCTTGGCAAGTAAAACAAAAAGCTCCCTCAGTCCTCTTTGAAGTCAACTTCCCAACCTTAGCCCCAGGCAATCAATGATGCACTATCATTCCAGATTAGTTTTTGCCTTTTCTAGAATTTAATATTTATTCTTTATTAATAATTAATGAGATAATGTGCTCAGTGAAGTTAAGCAACTTGGCACAATTTCACACAACTCCAAGATTTGAACTGAGGATTTGAAATCAGCTCTGACTGGTACCAAAGCCTACTATTAGGTGATACTACAGGATTTGGGTCTTGCTCATTTTTGCATTCCTAGCATTTTTGCATACCTGGCCTCTGAACAATGAAGTGAATTTAAGGAAACCGACATGCACTGGATGGGACTCAAGAAAAAGATTTATTTCAATGATAAATCAGTAGGTCCTGGTCATCAAAGGGAACAAAGAAAGATAAAGGGGCCTTGGATGTTATTTACATAGTCTCAAAGAATCTCCCAAGAAATTTATTAACTACAAAGGGAAAGATAGTAGCTTTACAGTGGAGAAACCCAGCAGAAACCACCATAATTAAGTGATCAAGATCAACACCACTAGTAAATAAGACATACTGACTTGATGAACACCACGATAAAAGACACACATCATTTCTGTGGTATTCTTGTCAAATAAGCATAACTTTAGTCTAATCATGAGAAAACACTGAACAAATCCAAACTGAGGTCATGAAAGACAAAGAAAGTCTGAGGAACTATTACAGACTAAAGGAGAATCAAGATGAAATAACAACTAAATCCAGTGTGGAATCCTGGTTTGGATCCTGATTAGAATAAGGGCATAGTGGAAAATTCAGATAAGGCCTGTAGTTTAATTAATAGTATTGTACCAATGTTCATTTCCTAGTTTTGATAAATGTCCAATAACTAACGCAAGATGTTAACATTAGATGAAACCAATAAAGAATATGTGGAAACTCTGTACTATTTTTGCAGCTTTTCTGTAAGTCTGAAATTAGTTCAAAATAAAAAGTTCAAAAAGGGAATCTTGAATATTTTTCTGCAATTCAGCATACTTCATAATCTTGTAGGAATGAATGCACTTAAACTAAAACTATGACGAAACTACGTATGGTCAATTTTTGTTAAATTCAAATCATGTCAACATTTATTTAATATAATCTCTATGTAAATTAGTATAGAATGTGGTGATATGGTGACTGCCTTCAAGCTATTTATGATTTAGTAAGTGAACTACAACAAATAAAAAAAGTCAAAGGTCAAAATCTTGAAAGAGCTAGTTCAAAACACAAAATCAGTTATTCTGAAAAGTAATAGTTTTCATGACTTCAGAGACTGGAATATTTTTGCTTTTTTAGTCTTTTAAGAATGAAGAATTCAACTTCAGACAGACTATAAAATATAAGTACTAGATACTCTTCTTGGACAAGTTCTTAATAAAAACATGAGATACCATGGAATAAAATTTGAAAGTCCTAATCAAACCCAACATATATGATAAATCTACACTGTAGGGATATTGTTTGTCTGTGACATGGTCATTTCCCTACTCTAAGATTGAAACTGTAAAGAAGCTACCATTTGTATTCAAATCCCACATCTTCATGGCCACACTGCCTGTCAGGTCTAGGGGTAGACACCTGACCTAAGCTGAGTCTATCATAAAACCTCACTCCAGGTCCAATTTATACATTAGTTAAGCTCTTTCGGTTTAAAATAAATTGAGGAAATTAATACTATGAATGGGAGGGAGGCAGTCAGCTTTACTGGGAAGACTGGAAGAACAGTGGGGTAAGCTCATAGAACTGAAGAAAGAATAAAATCATCAGGCTTTAGGATGGCTGAACCAGGGGAGTTCTGTAGACTTTAATAGCATAGTATATGTATGGGTCTTCCCTCTTGGGTGCCATCATCTCTACAACAAGCCACAACTGATCTAGGATCAGTTGAAGCCACTTTGGGCCCTTTTCCATAAAAGAGAGACTCACAAATGATGCTAATTGGCACCTATTAGATATATAAATGTTAAAATGTTTGACCAGTAAATTATTCTATTATATCAAAGAAAGGAGTTTTTATGTACATTTTAAGGCATTTAGATTTGCATATTTATATCATCTCTTAATTTACTTGTATAATTTTCTTATGCTTTTTTTCTCATAAATAATAGGCAAAAGCTATGTGTGAACCAAAATAACTTTAAACATGGACAATCACCAATGCTATCACTGGCAAAACTGAATAAAAAGCATAAATGCTCAAATTAGGCTTAAAATATTTTAATTCGAATTTCATTAAGCCGACTTATTCATTCAGTTTTTTGATTCATAACTGACCTATATTTCTTTCAGGTTCTTCTCAGTATTGTTAGATTACATACACAGGAAATTATCTTAATCATGTTTATTTGCGTTAATACATTACTAATTGTAAAATGTGCATTGGTAGAATGAATAAATAACAAGATTTAATCATTCTGTTATGAAATGTTAAAGTTGTCTCTTTAAATACTCAATTAGAATATTTTATATAACTCAGTCTTGTCAGTAAACAAGTTTAATCTAATTGTTACAGCTAAAAATCAAAAGCCAACTAAACAAAGAACAATTTATCAAATTGTGTTTATAAACTTATAAAATTAGCTCCTCTACTTCATAATTCTAAATTTTGGTAATCTATTTGTTTATAATATGTGTTTTAAAATATAACATTATTATAGAAGTCTAGCCTTTAGAAAAAAAGAACATTAAATCCTTCCAACCTTCAAATTGAAAACAACTACATGAAATTAGCTGAGAGGGAACAACCTGCAGCTGCAGCCCCCTCAACCCGCACATCTTTGCACACACACAACTGCTTATAAAGCTACTGCAGCAAGTCAGATTTAGAGAAATGGGCTCCATTAGACAAATTAATATGTTTGCTTCATCTTAAGAAAGAAAAGGCATAGAGGAAAATTTATTCTTAAAGCAAATCCTAATTCAGTTCAGAAGGACCTAACCAGATACTTGTAACTGGGTATAGAATCAAGAAAATAAAATTTTAAACCTAAAAAGCAATTTTAAAGCCTAAAGATTAACTTTGTTTACGAACAGGCTTTTAAGAGAGAACCTCTGTAGGTAGATCAAAGTAAAGTAGTTGTAAGTCAAGTAAGAAAAGTACGACTTTATACTTAGTATTTTGGAGCAGAAAATATGAAATTAAATTGCCTTCGGGTCCTGACTGACCTTGGCTCAGCTGTATAACCTAGAGTACATTATTTAGCTTCTCTATGTCTCAGTTTCCTCATCTGTAAATATCTCATAGGTTTATTGTAAATATCAATGTAATAATACATGCAAAAGGCTTGGGACTGTGTTTGGCTAGTGATTTTTTATAATTGGTAGATAAAGTAAGGGGAACTTTTTACATTACATAAAGACACTGTTGTGGCATTTTTCTAAGGACCAATTACTTGTCTCCATATAAATTCAAACCTGGATTAACTATAACCACACAGGATAATCCTCATGGGAGGTGGTTCTAAGAAGCCCCTCTTAACACTTACTCCCAATCCTAATTTTTTGAATAAGATTGATGAACTAATACTACTTCTAGGAATTAAAGAGATTTATAAAAATTTATGTGAATGGCTGTTTATCATAGCATTATTTATGATACTGAAAAACTGGAAATAATATAAATGTCTAATAATAGAGGACTGGTTAAAATAGTCATCAACACAAATGAATATCACTACCACTACCCCCACTGACATCATAATCATCATGGCTAACAATTTTCAAATGCTAACTAAATTCTAGGCACTGTTCTAAGTGCTTTACATATATTAAGTCATTTAATCCACAACTCTATAAGAGAGATAATTTTATTTTCTCCAATTTAGAGATAAGTGATAAAATGTCTTATCCTAAATCAAATAGCTAGGGAGGGAAGGAACCAAGATTTAAGCCCATATAGTTCCAATGCTCTTAACCATTAGACTACGCAACACTGCAGAGAATTAGGTTACTATCTTGATTGAATTGGGCTACATCTTTAGTACTCTTAGAGAGCTTTTGTTTTGTTTTTAATTTTTGCTTGTAACATCTATTCCAAATGTTCACTCAAAACAAAGAAAGATAACACATATACAGATGTTTTTCATAGAACTTTGATGTGGCCAGCAAAGGTTACAACAATCTTTAACTCAATGATTCTTAATTTTGGCTGAATATTAAAAATCATCTGGAAAGCTTTTAAAACATACCAGCACCCACGTCCCAACCTCAGAGTTCTAGTTTAAGAGGCATCCTTATCCTAGTCCAATTAAATCAGAATCTCTGAGAATGGGGCTTGGGCATAATTTTTTTTTTAATTCCTCAGGTAATTCTAGGTAGAAACAGGGTTGAGAACCAGAGCTTTAAATAGTGAGGGTCTGGGGGGAGGAGATAATTGACATGAGTTTTCAGCAGTTCCTGTCAACAACCAAGAATCCTAACAGCGAACAGACAACTACACAGAAAATATCAAAGAATTCAAAATCCCAAATTAAACCAAACCCCAAAAAGCACACAAAATATGGTATGAGGATCCATGGTCCATCTCTCTCTACTCCCAACCCTAGCACCACAGTTTTTTTTAATAAAAACCTGAAAAAGCATAATTCATCTTCAGAGAAAATGTATTTTAAAAGCTCATCTGTAAACTTGCTGTTTAGACCTTGAAACACACTTTATCAAAGAAGTAAAGCTATAAATGGTAGATAGATTAGATTCCCAGGTCACTCTATATTTCACCTGAGAATTACCGGTTGCAATGACAATGACATAGTATTAAATTTTTTTTTAAGTCTAAGGGAAAATGTTTTAGAGTTTTAATGTCAGGAAATCTTTTTCTCAGTTGCTCAAGTACCATGACAGTCTCTTTTCTCCTTTCCCTTATTAGCATTGGAAACATCCTAACAACTGGACCAAGGAGTAGGGGTAGGATATGTAGGTACTGGAAGTACCTACAAAGTGTTTGCCCTGCTTTTGGATTAAGACATAGCTCGGTGGTTGGAGGAAAGAAGTCTAAAATCATGAAGGGAAATGGAATGATGATGTCATGGAAAAATAAGGAGGAAAAGTAGGAAAAAGAAGTGATATGGCTTTTCCAAAAAGAAGTGAGAAATAGATTTTCCTACCTAAAAGATACAAATGTCAAGAAATCACATATTTGAAACAACCTTACTGACACAGAATTGGCACAAAGAAGAATTCAATGAAAATATCTTTATTCCATTCCTTCAGCAAAAAATCCAGTTTTCTACTCTACTCAGCTGAATGGTACTAATGATTTCACATTCATGTCTCTACACAAAACAAGAGAGAATAAAATTAGTTTACAACACTTATTTTTAACAGGGTTGAAATTAAATTTCCAAATATATGATTTCTTAGCATCTTAAATCTTAAAATCTAACAGCATGAAGTTTTGTTTCATTTTTTTAAGCAAACCAAGGACATTGAAACAGTCCACAGAAATAGAGGAGGTTAGAGAAACACTTCTGTTTCAAAGACTGGAGAAACAAGTAATCTAAAGATGACCTAAACCAAAACCATACAAATAGCCATTACGTTTTTGCCAGGACTTCAAGAACTCTGCTACCCAACACATACCTAGGCTTTGGGTATCATGCAAAGCCTACATCTGAATAAATCAATCCCACAGCAAAAGAAATATAGTGAAATGGTCACATGTTGGCGACCTAGTTAATAGGCCATTTAAAAAAAATAAAGAGCCTAAAACCCATTCAAGGACTAAATAAAGAACTATAATTACATTGATAGACTTAGCAAATGTCTCAATTGTTAGCTGCTTTAGTATTGTATTTCCAAGATCGCTAATGGTTAAAAAAAAAGATCAGGAGAATCAATTAGATAAATTCTCAGTAATATGCTCTAACAAATAAGCCAATATAATTTACTATAATCTTCCTTTCAAAAGGAAAATAGAGGTCATTGTTCAAATAACTCCCTTGTACACTAGAGATCTAATCCTAAACTCCTACAGAATGGAATACATTCTATTATTTTAAAAAGTAATCCAAATTAAAGTTTAGTAAAAGAGATTTGTACCGTGGATTAAAATATAAAAACAAAAGCGGTACCAGCAGTATTCTTCACAAAATAACTAATAGACAAGAAGTACTATTTTTTTTTTTTGGTGAGGAAGACCAGCCCTGAGCTAACATCCGTTGCTAATCCTCCTCTTTTTGCAGAGGAAGACTGGCCCTGGGCTAACATCTGTGCCCATCTTCCTCCACTTTATATGGGACGCCGCCACAGCGTGGCTGACAGGCAGTGCGTCGGCGGGCGCCTGGGATCCGAACCCGCGAACCCCGGGCTGCCACGCGCGGACTAAACCGCTGCGCCACCGGGCCGGCCCTAGAAGTACTATTAAAAAGATAATGATTACAAATGGTATTTAACAACAAATTTTATTTAAGTTTATGATAAAAATATTTTCAAATCAGGTTTCTAATCCAAATAAGAAATAATATTGGTATGATTAGTATGAGTATGTCCTGATGGCCAAATCCAGGCAGAGGTCTATGAGCTCAGCCCCTGAGACAGAAAGAAGGAAGTGAAAATTGAGAAATGAGTCTAAAAGCTAATAGGCAAATGCTAACACAAAGTATACCCAAAATCTTTTCTGGTATTAGTAGATATTATACAGACTTGATATTTTATCACTTACTCATATTCTTGTCTAAACTATCCCTTTCCTGAAAAGGGTAGAAATAGTCCTATATTCCTCACTTTAATATTTTTTTCATCCATTGCGATATCTAAGAATATGAAGACTGTATCTAAGTAGCTCAAGCCCTACAGGATTCCAAGGGTCATCTATCCCCGTGGTTAGATTTCAATCACTGGCTAGAGATTTTAATCACCTAAGGAGTTAAAAAAAAAAAAAAAAAAACCAATGCCCAACCCTGCCCCTGGACCAATTATATCAAAATCTCCAAAAGTGGAGCCTAGGCACTGGTAGTTTTTTTTTTTTAAACTTCTCAAAGTGATTCTAAAGTGAAGCTAGGCTTGAGAACCACTGGTCTATCCAAACATTGCTAGAATTCTAAGGATTAAAAACTAAACTATGCTCAATGACACTCTAACGTCACAGCCAGAAGAGGGCAGCAAGGAGCTATTCTGGACAGCCACATACGGAAAAATAAGGTAATAAGGAGCTGTCCTCAGGGAAAGACCTCATGGATATTCAAGTGTTCTGGGAGAAACGCCATGCCTCAAGTGATAAGGAACCAAGCAGAAAGAAACCAGAGTGAGTGGAAGGAAGAAGAGAGAGCCAGGAAATGTCAAAGTGCCTGGCACAAAAACAGACGACTCAGTGGAGGAAAAGGCTAAGATTAGAGTCCTCAGCAAGCAGAAGGTAATTCTCCAAAATAAGGCAGAAGTTAGAACAGTTTCTTGAAGCCTCCATCTTCAACAATAACAATCCCAGCTGAACTAGAAAAATAGTGCGGCTCCTGAGAGGTGGTTTTGCAATTCACAAAAATAGAATAACTTTAGCATAAAACAGGTAGCTTAAAAAAATCTTGGACAGCATAACATAAAGAACCAATATGAAATGTAGGAGTGATTCACAATAAAGAATACATTCTCATTTTAAAGTCAAAACTACAGAACTTATTACTTTTAGCAATGGATATATGATTTCACATCTCTCTTCTACTGGATGCTTGAAAAAAGAACAACTAGATGTTCTAATTCAGGCACTTATCTACAGCTATCTATAACCTGTATATATTTTGGAAAAAAGAAAAAAAACATCTCTTATTTTACAGACTAATCCTTTTCATTGGCCATTAGGAAACTCAGAGCTTTTAAGTCTTTTTTCTGAGTCTTTAAGGTTGGATGTTATACCACATATTTTTGTGTACTAATATTATTCTTAGAAGTATTTATATTTCTTGTGCTCATCTTCCAGTCATCGTAATTTCCTTAGCTACTTACTTTATCTTATTGTATCACTGAAAAATGCATAAAATCCTTTTTGAAATGACAGATTAAAGGAATTAAGGGAATCAATTGAAATATGACCCAGACTCAGCTAACCTAACCTTTGCTATCGGATCATTTAGTAATCTATAGCACTATCAAGTAACACTACAAATACATGATTTTCAAAAGGGGTCTAGTGTGAGTTTACCAGTACAAATCCATCATGACTACTAGAAAAACACCTCTAAGCACATGGGAGATTCTGGCATGGCTTATATATAATAAAGAAAATATATCTATTACTACTGCTACTAGCTCTGCTACTAACCACATAACAATAAAAACTACATTGAACTCAATAATTATACCTTTAACACTGAACCAACTGTCACGTGTTCATTATTTTTTAGAAAATACAAGGAATTATTGAATGGGATTTTGAAAGATATTTTAGCTTTAAGATTTAATGAACAGGGGCCGCCCAGTGGCGCAGCGGTTTAGTCCGCGCTTGGCAGCCGGGGGTTCGCGAGTTCGGATCCCGGTCGCCCGCCGATGCACCGCCTGTCAGCCACGCTGTGGCGGCGTCCCATACAAAAAATAGAGGAAAGACGGGCACGGATGTTAGCCCAGGGCCAGTATTCCTCAGCAAAAAAGAGGAGGAGTGGCAGCGGATGTTAGCTCAGGGCTGGTCTTCCTCACAAAAAAAAAAAAAAAGATTTAATGAACACAATTTTTCTGACTTCCTGACAGAAAAAGAAAATATGGAAGGGTATTCAAGATTTCCCAGGACTTATTATTTTAAGCTAAAAATTTAGCCTTTACTCTTTAGTTTTTTCAAAAATACAGCAAAACCACCTCTTTCTATACCACCACTTTTTTCTAGGGCTTGGGGAGTAGTGGAGAATCACAACCCGGAAGAGAAGAAATCAACTATCACCGATTTTCACTTGTAATCACCAATGCGTAACTGACCACAGCAGCCATCTGTGTACAAATTTCATAATTTATAATTGTATTAACCCAATCTTTTTTACTTTAAAATTACTTCATGCGAAGCCTCAACTCAATATTGTGACTCTTTAAAATGTGTACTTAGCTTACTACTTTTGTAACTCCACATGCTGAATTACATTTAAGTCTCTTGGGAATAAGGACCATGCTTAATTCACCTCTGTTTCACTCGATATTTAGCACAATGCCATTGCTGATAGCACATATGGTTCCCAGTGAGATCTTCTTCCTTCTCATTTTTTCATTGTGATATATATCTTACATATATTATAGTGCATAAAACTAAATGTACAGAAAGTTTATAGCAAAACTATTCATAATACCCAAAAGGTGGAAACACACACGTTCCTCAATAGATAAATGAACAAATTGTGGTATATACATAAATGGAATATTATTCAGCTATAAAAAGGAACGAAGTGCTGACACATCCTACAACTTGGATGAATCTCGAAAACATTATGCTAAGAGAAAGAAGTCCGACAGAAAAGGTCACATATTGCATGATTCCTTTTATATGATATATTCAGAATGGGCAAGTCCACAGAGAGAAAAATCATATTCAAAGTTACAAGACTGGGGGAAAAGAGGGGATGAGAAGTGATCACCTAATAGATATGTGGTGTTTTTACGAGGTGATGAAAAAATTCTGAAACTAGAGAGAGCTGTTGGTTGCACATCATGAATACACTAAATACCACTGAATTGTACACTTTAAAATGATTAACTGTATGCTATGTGAATTTCACTTCAATAAAAAATACATATTTCAAGAGAAACTATATGTACTATTTAAGGAATTATAAAATGAACACCTGTATAACCCACCATTAAAATGGGAAATAGAACTTTTCCAGTACCCCAGAAACCTCTCAAGTGTTCTTCCTTTATCCTCCCTTCTCTAGAGAGATAAAAATTATCCTGATTTTTAGTAATCATTTCCTAGCTTTTGTTTACAGTTTTACCATCTATGTACCCATCCTTAAACAACATGGTACAATTTCATCATACTGTATGAATTATTTTGCCTTGCTTTCTTACACTCGACATTAAATTTGTAAGATTCATTTACATTGTTGGATGTACCTGTAGTTCATTTGACTGCTTGTATAGTCCAGGGAGATTCTTTTAAATTAAAAGATTTTATGCATTTAAGGTTCCTCCATGTCTTTTCATGGCTTGATAACTCATTTCTTTTTATTGCTGAGTAATATTCCATTGTACAGATGTATCACAGTTTGTTTATTCATTCACCTATTGAAGGACATCTTGGATGCTTCCAGGTTTTGGCAATTATAAACATTCATGTGCAGGTTTTTGTGTGGACATAAGTTTTCAATTCATTTCGGTAAATACCAAAAAGTGCGATTGCTGGATCACATGATAACAGTATGTTTAGTTTTGTAAGAAACTGTCAAAGTGTCCTTCACAATGGCTGTTCCATTTTGCATTTCCACCAGCAATGAATGAGAGTTCTTGCTGCTCCACACCCTTGCCAGCATTTGACATTGTGTTTTGGATTTTCACCGTTCTAACAGGTGTATAGTGGTATCTCGTTGTTTTCATTTGCAATTCCCTAATGACATATGATACTGAGCATCTTTTCATATGCTTATTTGCCATCTGTATACCTTCTTTGGTGAGGTGTCTGTTCAGATATTTTGCTCAATTTTTAATTGGGTTGTTCGTTTTCTTATTGTTGAGTTTTAAGTGTTCTACGTATATTTTGAATACCAGTCCTTTTTCATATATATGTGTTTTGCAAAGACTTCCTCGCAGTCTACGGTTTATCTTTTCAATCTCTTAACAATGTCTTTCACAGAGCATTAAATCAGTTTTTTATTTTAATGAAGTCCAACTTACCAATTTTTTTTTCCCTAGATTGTGGTTTGGGCATTGTGTCTAGTCATCTCCAAACCCACGGTCATCTAGATTTTCTCCTATGTTATCTTCTAGGAGTTTTCCAGTTTTGTATTTAACATTTAGGTCTAGGATCCACTTTGAGGTAATTGTTGTGAAAGATGTAAGATCTGTGTCTAGATTCTTTTTTCGCATGAGGGTGTCCTGTTGTTCCAGCATCATTTGCTGAAAAGACTATCCTTTTCCTATTGAACTTGCTTGGCTCCTCTGTCAAAGATCAGTTGACTTCATGTGGGTTTATTTCTGGGCTATTTTGTTTCATTGATCTATTTGTCTATTCTTTCACCAGTACCACACTGTCTTGACTACTGTAGCTTTACAATAAGTCTTGAAGTCTAGTAGTGTCAGTCTGATTTCATTCTTCTCCTTCAACACTGTGTTGGCTATTTGGGGTCTTCTACCTTTCCACATAAACTTAGAATCAGTTTGTCAATATCCACAAATAACTTTCTAGGATTTAGATTGGGATTACATTGAATCTATAGATGAAGTTGGGATAAAATGACATCTTAACTATACTGAGTCTTCCTATCCATAAACATGTAATATCCTATTTATTTAGATCTTTTTTTCAGCAAAATTTTGTCATTTTCCTTGTATTGATCTTGTGCTAATGTAAATGCTGTTCACTTTTTAATTTCAAATTTCTATTATCAGATTTATACCTATTTCATTTTTTGTGTGTAAATATAAATGGCACTGTGCTTTTAATACCAAATTTCAATTGTTCCCTGCCATTATATAAGTATTTTGTATATTAACCTTGTATTCTGTAACTTTGCTATAATTGCTTAGTAGTTCTAGAAGATTTTTTGTTGATTCTTTGGGACTTTCTACACAGACCATCATGTCATCTGTAAACAAAGTTTTATTCATTCCTTTCCAATCTGTATATCTTTTATTTTCTTTTTTCGTCTTATTGCATTAGCTAAGACTTCCAGGATGATGTTGAATAGGAGTAGTCAGAGGGGACATTATTGTCTTTTTTCCTGATCTTAACAGGAAAGCATCTACTTTCTCACCACTAAGTATGATGTTAGCTGTAGGGTTTTTGTAGATGTTCTTTATCAAGTTGAGGCAGTTTCTCTTATTCCTAGTTTGCTGAGGGCTTTTATCATAAATGGGTATTGGATTTTGTCAAATGCTCTTTCTGCAACTATTGATATGATCATACAATTTTTCTTATTTAGCCTGTTAATAGTAATGGATACATTAATTACTTTTTAAATGTTTAGCCAGTCTTGCATACCTGGAATAAACCCCACTTGGTCATGGTATGTAACTCTCTTTATATATTTCTTAACTCAATTTGCTAATATTTTGTTGAGGATTTTTGCAACCAGATTCATAAGAAATATTGGTCTGTAGTGTTCCTTTCTTACAATGTCTTTGGTTTTGGTATTAGGATAATGCTGGCCTCACAGAATGAGTAAGGAAGTATTCCCTCTGCTTCTGTTTTCTGGAAAAGACTGCAAAAAATTGGTATAATTTTTTTTCCTTCAATGTTAGTAGAATCAAGGAGATTTCTTCAAATAAAACATTTAGCTTTTCAGGTAGAAATGTGGACACAATAGTGGTTGCCTATTTTTAAACCCTTAATATCTTCCAGGCAATGGTTCTAATACTTCAAAAATAGTACCTTTGTAATCTTTTCAACAAACCTATGAATTATTAACCTCCTTATTAGTTCCTTACTATATATATATATTTTTAAATGAGCTCAAATAAAATAAGTGCCTTGCCCATGGTCACAGCCAATATATATAGATTTGGTGTTTTAACCCAAGTATATTTAACTCTTAACATTTCTTCTATTTCCTCTAGATTTTATTATTAGTAAAACAAGAGAAAACTGGGCATTAGAGAAGTAAAGTGAATGAAAGAGCAGACACCTTCACAATTCAGCCACAGGAGGGAAATGGGAAATAACGTGTCATAATACTGTATATTTTACACATTCTGAGAAGCATAACATAGTGGTTAACAATAAGATGGCCCAGATTTAAATCTTAATTCCATCACTTGCTAGATGTGTGACTATGGGCCATTTATCCTATGGAGCCACGTTTCTCTATCTGTAAAATGGAACAATTACTTACTTACTTACCTTTATAGGGTTTTTGTAAGGATTAAATTATCAAATTAAATAATTTAATCCATGCAAAGAACTTAAAAGTCAGAAATTTTTCCTTTAATAATTTGCCACTGCTTGTTAAGATGACAAAATTTATTCAAAAAAACTTAGACTCTAAATGTTCAGAAATTTGCTCACTACCTAAAAATTCACTTGCACACACTGACAATTTGTAGTCCACAACTTGCTTGCTAATTTAGGTTAATATACCCCCATTCATTACATAAGGAGCAAAAAGTGGCAGATCTTTTCACAGCACTACCATCTGTAATTTCAAATGACAGAACTGTAAATGATTTCAATGTTAAATATACTGCATTTTTACTATCCAAAGATTCAAGGATGAGAAAACTACAGGTTTTCCTTTAAAAAATCACAAGTCAAAACAGCAGAACAAAAAGTCAGATCATAGAAACCAATTGGAAGTAAAGGCATCACAAGGAGATAATCTGATGAGAAAAAAAAAGTTTCTTTTACTATCAATTCCTTTTGGGCAGGTTCACATTGCTCAAAACCAGATTTTCATGGGAGTACTACTGATATTTTTCTATAGCCATGGTGGCCAACTGGGAATATTTGTTTGAAACTATCTTCCAGCTATAAGTATCTAGGCCATACTACATTTTTTAAAACTTTAGGACTTGATTGATTTCTTTTCAGAACTGAATCAGACATAGAATTGTTCCTTCACCAAAATCCTGGCTTTACCTGCAGGTTCTCTATTGGCCTACTTTCCTCTGAATGTGAGACAATCTTGGATTCAAAAGAAAAATTGTTTAATCCTGAATTTTCAGAAAAGGAAATTATCACTTTCATATTTATCCCTTAAAGCAACAGATCCACCAAAATAACTGCTAATCAAGCCCTTTCTTTGCCCATTTCTCATCAACAAAGAGATGTAAAAAATTATACATATATATGCATATATATGACATACATAATAGTATTATACATAAATATGTATACATATATTTATATATATAAATTATAAACATATGTGTGTATGTGTATATATATAGGAAGAGAACTTTCATTTAAAGGAAATGCAGATCAACCATTTCTTAATATACAATAGGTTTTAGTTTTGGGTTTTTGGTTTTTTTTCTTGGATCAAATTTGGTTGTCCGTATTTTTCATTGTTTCTTTTTTAACTGAAGTATAGTTGTATACACTACACAATATTGTAATATTGTACAATACTATAATAGTTTCAAGTGTACAACGCAGTGATGTGACATTTATATCCATTACAAAATGATCACCCTAATGAGACCAGCAACCATCTGTCATCACAGTTATTACAATACTGTTAACTATATTCCCTATGCTCTATATTACATCCCCATGACCAATTTTATGACTGAAAGTTTGTACCTCTTAATCTCCTTCACCTATTTCACCCTTGCCCCCCAACCCCCACCCCACCCTCCCAGCAACCACCAATTTGTTCTCTGTATCTATGAGTCTGTTTCTGTTTTGTTTTGCTAGATTCCACATATAAGTGAAATTATATAGTATTCTTTCTCTGTCTGACATTTCACTTAGCATAATGCCCTCTAGATCCATCCATGTTGTCACAAAAGGCAGGATTTCATTCTTTTTTATGGCTGAGTAATATTGTGTGTGTGTATATACATATGTGTATATGTGTGTGTGTGTGTACACACGCCATATTTTCTTTATCCATTCATCTACCAATGTACACTTAGGCTGCTTCCATATCTTGGCTATTGTAAACAATGCTGCAATGAATATAGGGGTGCAGATATCTTTTTGAACTAGTGTTTTTGTTTTCTTCAGATAAATACCCAGAAGTGGAATTGCTGGATTATATGGTAGTTTTATTTTTAATTTCCGAGGAACCTCCATACTGTTTTCCATAGTGGTTGCACCAATTTACATTCCCACCGACAGTACATGAGGATTCTCTTTTCTCCATGTCCTCACCAACACTTGTTATTTCTTGTCTTTTTGATAATAGCCATTCTGACAGGGGGTGAGGTGATATGTCACTGTGGTTTTGTTTGCATTTCCCTGATTAGTGATGCTGTGCATCTTTTCATGTGTCTGTTGGCCATCTGTATGTCTTCTTTGGGAAAATGTCTGTTCTGCATTTTTTAATTGGGTTGTTTATTCTTTTGATATTGAGTCATATGATTCTTTACATGTTCTGCATACTAACCCCTTATCAGATATATCATTTGCAAGTATCTTCTCCCATTCAGTAGGCCATTTTGTTTTGCTGATGATTTCCTTCCCTGTGCAAAAGCTTTTTAGTTTGATGCAGTCTCATTTGTTTATTTTTGCTTTTGTTGCCCTTGCCTGAGGAGATATATCCAAAAAAATACTGCTAACACTGATGTCAGAGAGTTTACTACCTATGTTTTCTTCTAGTTTTATGGTTTCAGGTCTTATATTTAAGTCTTTAATCCATTTTGAGTTTATTTTTGTATATGGTGTAAGAAAGTGGTCCAGTTTTCCCAAAACATTTATTGAAGAGACTGTTTTTTCTCCACTGTATATTCTTGCCTCCTTTGTTGTAGACTTACTGGCCATATAGGTGTGGGTTTATTTCTGGGCTGTCTATTCCATTCCATTGATCTATGTGTCTGTTTTTGTGTCAGTACTACACTGTTTTGATTGTAATTGTAAATGAGATTGTTTTCTCAATTTCTCTTTCTGGTAGTTCATTGTTAGTGTATAGAAACACAACTGATTTCTGTATATTTATTTTGTATCCTGCAACTTTACTGAATTCATTTATTAGTTCTAATAGTTTTTTTGATGGAGTATCGGGGTTTTCTCTATGCAGTATCATGTCATCTGCAAACAGTGACTTATACTTCTTCCTTTCCAATTTAGACGCCTTTTCTTTTTCTTGTGTGACTGCTGCAGCTAGGATTTCCAACACTCTTATGTTGAATAAGAGTGGTGAGAGTGTGCATCCTTGTCTTGTTCCTGATCTCAGAGGAAAAGCTTTCAGCTTTTCATCATTGAGTATGATGTTAGCTGTGAATTTGTCATATATGGCCTTTATTATGATGAGGTATGGTCCCTCTATATCCACTCTGTTGAGGGTTTTTATTTTAAATGGATGTTAAATTTTCTCAAATGCTTTTTCTGCATCTATGATCATATGATTTTTATCCTTCGTTTTGTTAATGTGATGTATCACCCTTCACCTCTAATAAAAATTATATCTCAGCATCATGACCTCAGCTTTCACTTAGGATGTTATAAGAAAATAGCTTTGTAAACCTGACTACATCATTCAATACTCCATATGTGAGGCCACATTCAAGAACTTTCTTTCAGAAATACACACTAAGAAAAGTTTTGCCCCCTCCAAGGAACTAGTGTGCTTTATTTTTGACTTTAGACAGATGAAAACTCTCAGATCCAAATTCCCAGCTCAAATTCATCAAACTGTACACTTAAGATTTATACATTTTAACTTTTAATGTCCTTTATATCTGTTTTACCCTCCAATCCAAGACCCAGTGAAAGATTCAGCACACATCACTGTTAACTGCCATGTGTCTTTAGTATCCTTTAATTTCCCTGACCATTTATTTGTCTTTCATGATACCAATATTTTTGAAGGGTCTAAGCCAAGTGTTTTGTAGAAGATTTCCTATTTGAATTTGTCTGATTGTTTCTCCATGAAATTATCATTTTAAAAAAACTAGCATATGAGCATTATTCACTATAGCCAAGAAGTGGAAGCAACCCAAGTGTCCCTCAACTGAAGATTGGTTAAAGAAGATGTGGTATATACATACAATGGAATACTACTCAGCCATAAGAAAAGACACAATTGTCCGATTTGCAACAACATGGAAGGACCTAGAGGGTATTATGTTAAGTGAAATAAGCCAGAGAGAGAAGGACACTGCATGAACTCACTCATATATGGAATATAAGTGATCACACGGACAGAGAGATCTGATTGGTGGTTACCAAGGGGAAGGGGGGTGGGGGGGGCACAAGGGGTGAAGGGTTACATCCACAAGGTGACGGACAAAAATGTACAACTAAAACCCCACAGTGTTATAAACTAAGACATCAATAAAAAAAAAAAAATGTATAAAAAAACTAGCATATGAACCACACAAGTGAAGTTATATTCTTCTTGGTGCATCAAATCAAGAAACATATAATACCAGTTCATCCTATAATGCTGAGTTAAGTTGGATCATTTGGATAAACTAGTTAATATTTCTCCATATCCTGTCCCAACAATCTTTCACCCAATGGTTTCAGCATCTCATCTCAATCAAATATTTCTGTGGTGCTTATTCTGTTTACAGATTTTTCTATTTCTATACTTCATTCTACATTTATTAATATATTTAAAATTTAAAAAAGCAAATCATCACTTTCCAAGTATGGAGCTAAAGGCCCTATGTTACAAGGGCCATGGGGAGGTTATGTGGAGTGATTCTTGCGAATTCTGAAGAGTATCTCTGCATCTTGCTACTTTTATATGGGAGTCTGTTTAAAATTTCATGATTAAAGGATTTTACTAATTGGGAAAAAATATTGAAAACCATAGCTTAGAACAGCAGTGTTCAATACAACCTTCTGCAACAATGAAAACGTTCTACACCATCGACAGTGGCTACTAAGCCACATGCAGCTATTGGGTACCTGAAATGTGGCTAGTAGGACCAAGGAAGAGAATTTTTAATTTAATTTAAATTTAAATAACCACATGTGGCTAATGGTACCATATTAAACAGTGTAGGTTTAGAGAATCTCCATTTTAAAATGATTATCATTTTTTGGCATAGTTTGCCATTTAAATGCAAATACCTGTAATACAAACTTAATCAGCTTTTAAAAACAATATGGTAAGGGGGCCGCCCGGTGGCGCAGCAGTTTAGTTCGCACTTGGCAGCCCGGGGTTTGCAAGTTTGGATCCCGAGCACCCGCCAACGCACTGCCTGTCAGCCATGCCGTGGCGGCGTCCCATATAAAGTGGAGGAAGATGGGCACGGATGTTAGCCCAGGGCCAGTCTTCCTCAGCAAAAAGGGGAGGATTGGCAACAGATGTTAGCTCAGGGCTGGTCTTCCCAACAACAACAACAAAAAAACCCAATATGGTAAGAGAAGTGGTAACTATCATTTGAGAACCTTCTATATGCCACATTTTATATCAGGCACTTTACATATATTCTCACTTAATGTTTAATATGACCCTCTAATCAAGAGTATACCTTTTTGAGAAATGTTTTGTAATCAAATTACCCATGTAATTAGAGCAGGGTTCTCATGAACAAAATACATTTAGAAACATCAGGGTCAGTTAAACTGTTAATTGAATCTGTATTTTAATATGCCAAAAATTTTAATACCAGAGTAAAAGCATTAGTTGGAGGAAACCAATAGCAAATGGAAACCTTTAACAGCTAGATGTTTTTAAAAAATTAGCAACACCTTTACTACTCTGATTATAAATAAATGGCACAGGGGAAACCATCTAATTTCTAATGTCACCAGATAGCTTAAGAATATGGAGCATATTGTGCCTGGAGCAAATAAACCACAATTCTGGTCATTAGGCAAAAGTCTGGTTAAATAAAGCTATTTTGAAATTTTCATTACTGATACATAATTATACAGGAATGAAAACTATGCTTTCAACAGCAAACTCCATAAGCATTCTCCTCCAAATGCAGTGAAAATATGTCTCCCCCCACTTCCACCCCCAAAAAAGGAGATTTGAAAAGTCTGCATAGTTTCATATATGATGAGCATAACCACTGAAATCCACCAAATCAGAACTTCACTCCCTGATAGAGTATAATCTGCAAAAAACCTCAACAGTTTAAATTTGAAACTTTAGTTTAAAAAATAAGTTAATATCAGTACCACGAAGTACTCACAATTCTACATTCTTTCTTCTGGACCTTCACATATATTGCTCTTCTTCTTGGGATGCCCTTTTCTGCCCACTCCGTCTTCTGCCAACCCTTCACTATCCTAGGAACACCCTTCTAACCTTTAGCCTACCCTGTCTCCTTCCCTCAAGCGGCACACGATTGGTGTGAAGATTTAAATAAATAAATATTTAAATAAATGTTTATTTAAATAAAAATAAAAATGTCTGGTATATAACAACGCTGAATGAAAGACACACAATCTTTCCTATCTATACACCCAGCTAGCACACAGTATCTGGTCTACGACAGGCACACTCTAAGCATTCGCTGAAATAAAAACACCACAGAGGAAAAATATTTTGAGGTAAAAAGAGGGAGGGGAGATAAAGGAATAGGGTGTGTTCTTTTGGCATAAAGGAATTTGAATATTTTAAAAATCCAGGTAACCAGAACACCCTTCATCAAAACTAAACAAGTCAACTTTCATATTACTATACTTACAGAGACATGTTAATAGGCAAGCAACAGAAGTTTTTCTTGAAATAAAAACAAAGTGCACAGAGGTCACACTTCTGACACCCTTTTTATTTAACACATTTTATTTAAATTGAGACTAAATAATGACTTATTTGTCTAATATAATATGATGCCTACTGGAAGACAATTCTCCATCGGTATCTCACATTTCTGCACGCCCTGCAAGCAGAGGCACTGACTGCTCTTTGCTCCAGACTATCTTTCCAAGGGCAGTTGTAAAGCAACAGCCTTGGAAGATGAGGTAGTGACTCCCTCCAGAGCAAAAATTGGGCTCCTTAAACTCAGGGCTCCTCTCCAGTAATGTACCCCACTGGTTGTGCGGTGTCATCCAGTCTACTTTGTGTCACCTTATGGTAGGTGCAGCTCAGGAAACTGGTACAAAAATGCTGATACTCATGTCTTACCAGCATCCATGAAACTATAGCAGGCTAATTTGTTAGTTTGTAATAAAATCTAATAATTTGTACTCCATAAAAATAATCATGTGGAAAAATCAGAGGTCTCAAGTCTAATTTTTTTACTTAAAGTTACATATATGGTAATCCAATCAAATGTCTTTTGTGAACACTGGAAAGGATAACTATGGTGTCCATCTGCAATGCAATAATTAATTAGGTTATTAAGCTATCTGTTTTCTAGACACCTATTTCCAAAACACAAAAATAATTTACATGTTTTCTAGCCACAGGGCCTATGCTTACTGATTAAAGATGTTCTTGACGTGATGGGCTCTTTAGCCAAGTGGCTTTCCAAGAGTCGGTAGAGGTGTTTTGTGAAATATTCCTAGGAATTCTGTTATGTAACCACCTATATCTCACTCAGCTAAGACCATTGCTTTAGGAGCCCAGCCTCATAACCAGTAAGAGACTCCAGCTGTTATGGTTGTGGCCTACATATACCCTCTTATAAAACTGAAGGTAGTGGAGTTTGGTAAAAAGAGTTCTAGCCCTAGTTCTAGTTCTAACACCCCTAAATGAATAAGTTACTGCAGCCACATCATCTAATTCCATGCTTCACTTGCCTTACCAGTACAAAAAGACCTCACTGGACAATTTCTAAGATCCCTTCAACTCTAAAATTCTATAATTCACATGCTACCAGTTACAAAATTGCTGTGGTTCAACAGAAGACATTCACCTACAACAACAAAAATACTTCAGTTTGGCATTCCTTTAAGATACAAACAATGCCACCTCTGGGTTAGAAAAAAATTAAACACATGTGAATCAGCTTCTAAATTCAAGGAGCAAAAGGTAGGTAGCCATATTATTAGTAAAACCAGATGCTTTTTGGCCCAGACCTAAACTGTCAAATACTTATGGCCTAGATAGGGTGTTATGGGCCTCCCTGAACATACAGCTTTGAGTATTTGTCCTAGAGACTTTCTATTCTTTTAAAAAGCCTCAGATATCAAGAAGTTATTTTGTTATCCAAAATAAATACAGTCTTCTTTTTGGGGCCATTGGTTCATGTTTCTGTAATAGTGGATTTATATATATCTTCTGAAGGTTAGCACATTAATAATCATGGTTCTTCCCTCAGTCCAATATAACAGTAATCACTTTGTCTATGAAAGCAAGTTCAAGACTGTTGCAAATTTCTTGTATGAAATCTATAGGTCACTGTAAAGCAACTTTAATTAGCTTGAGAGGCCTATGACAGCAGCATAATTTAAGAGACACAAGGACTCAAGCATAACTTATTAGCTCTTTGAGACTTAACAACCTATTTAACTTCCCTAAGCCCCAATTTCTTCAGAGGATATCTACCACACAGATTGTTATAAGAAGTGAATGAGATTATGTCATAAAGGGCCTAACACAGACTTGGACACACAGTAAGCATTCAGTAAATGATAGATAATATTACTAAATGACCTGGAACTCTTTTGAGTTCCATGATCTTTTTCCATATCTTCCCAAGAGTATCCCCTACTATTTTTAACAATATTGTACTTTTTTACCATACCACATGACAGCTCACCTATTGAAGATATCTTATGTGCCTCCATTTTGATACCTTTTATCAGGCTATACTCTCTGCCTGAATTTTCCCTGGCAAATTCTTATCCATTCTTAAAATCCTTGATCAAATTCCATTCTCCTTTCAGAAAGTCACACCCCTGGTGCTTGCAGCTGGTGCTTAAAGAGAAACAAATTACTAACCCCCAAGAAAATTTAGAAGGCTATAAGAGATAACAGGTGCTGGCTTTGTAGAAAGTAGAAACTAGCAGCTTCAACATTAGAAACAGGCCAAAGGAATAAATCTTCATTTTGAAGCTCAACTTATAACGAAAGCAGGGCAAAGACAGCAGAATGTCTAGTTTACACAGGAGTTGCTTCATGACTACTAGAGTTAATGAATGTAAGGGAAAAAGCCTGGAAAGTTAAAAATATTATTTTTCACAGTTCTATGCAGATTCAGGAACTGGGATAGCTATGTTAGAGAAGAAGGCTCACCACAGCCTTTACAGCCTTCAAGCAAATATGCTTTTCACCATTAAAAAAAAAATCCTAGGGATGGCCCCATGGCCTAGTGGTTAAGTTCAGCGTGCTCCACTTTGGCGGCCTAGGTTCCCGGGTTTGGATCCCAGGCGTGGACCTACATGACTCATTGGCCATGTGTCGGCAACCCACATACAAAACAGAGGAACACTGGCACAGGTGTTATCTCAGGGTCAATCTTCCTCAAGCAAAAAGAGGAAGATGGCAACAGATGCTAGCTCAGGGCAAATCTTTCTCAGCAAAAAAAGAAAAAAAATCCTAAATATCAAGATACCATTTAGAAAAACACATCAACTGTTACTAATGCTTCCTTTCTCTAATCACTACGTCAAAAATTTTTACATCATTCTGGCACTTACCATTTTCTGATTTATAAACTCAAATTTACCTCCCACTCTATCTCAAAAGTCAAATCCTCAAAAACTACCTGTCATCAAAACTTTATGCTTCCTATCTACTCTCCCAAACATCTCTTTTCCACTATCAAATTAATTTTTTCTTAATTTTATAGTATTTGCAAAACCCAACCTATAGTCTATTTTCACAATTTATGATCCCCAAAAGAAATGAATAACAGACATCAAATCTTTCAAAGTGACTTGTGAAATCCTTTGTAAGAAGGCTTCAGAAACAAAAATTCTGAATTAAAATTTTTATCTTTGGGGACCAGGTTCTCCCAGTATCAGTAGCTGGAGAGTCCTACTTGCCCGATGCTGGCTGATAAGATATACGAGTAAATTTACTCTTCTTTCTTCAATAAGAACTCAGTTTTTTCACAAGTGACAAGAAACAAAGGAAATGCAAAAGAACCAGAAAATGAACAATAAAATAGCAACGTTAAACCTTCATATATCAATAATCACTCTAAATGTAAATGGATTGAATTCTCCAATCAAAAGACACAGAGTGGCAGGATGGATTAAAAACCAAGATCCAACAATCTGCTGCCTCCAGGAAACACATCTCAGCTCTAAAGACAAACACAGACTCAAAATAAAAGGATGGAAAACAATACTCGAAGATAAGGGCAAACAAAAGAAAGCAGGAGTAGCCATACTTATATCAGACAAAGTAGACTTCAAGATAAAAAAGGTAATGAGAGACAAAGAAGGGCAATATATAATGATAAAAGGGACACTTCACCAAGAAGACATAACAATCATAACTATCTATGCATCCAACACAGGAACACCAAAGTACATAAAACAACTGCTAAAAAACCTAAAACGAGATATTAACAATAACACAATAATAGTAGGGGATCTTAAAATCAATAAGGAAATAATGGTCTTAAATGAAAAACTAGATGCAATGGACTTAATAGATATATACAGAGCACTCCACCCAAAAAAAGCAGAGTACACATTCTTCTCAAGTGCACATGGAACATTCTCAAGGATAGACCATATATTAGGAAACAAGGCAAACCTCTATAAATTTAAGAAGACTGAAATCATTACAAGCATCTTTTCTGATCATAACGCTGTGAAACTAAAAATCAACTGCAAGGAAAAAGCTAGGAAAGGGACAAAGATGTGGAGACTAAACAACATGCTACTGAACAACCAATGGGTTGTTGATGAAATTAAAGGAGAAATCAAAAGCTATCTGGAGACAAATAAAAAAGAAAATACACCATACCAACTCATATGGGATGCAGCAAAAGCAGTCCTGAGAGGGAAACTCATAGCAATACAAGCTCACCTTAACAAACAAGAAAAATCCCAAATAAATAACCTTAAACTGCACCTAACAGAATTAGAAAAAGAAGAACAGACAAAGCCCCGAATCAGCAGAAGGAGGGAAATAATAAAAATCAGAGCGGAAATAAATGAAATTGAAACCAAAAAAACAGTAGAAAAGATCAATGAAACAAAGAACTGGTTCTTTGAGAAGATAAATAAAATTGACAAACCCTTAGCCAGACTCACTAAGAAAAAAAGGGAGAAGACTCAAATAAATAAAATTAGAAATGAAAGAGGAGAAATTACAACAGATACCACAGAAATACAAGGGATTATTAGGGAATACTATGAAAAACTTTACACCAACAAATTGGACAACCTAAAGAAAATGGACAAATTCTTGGACACGTACAACTTCCCAAAACTGAATCAAGAAGAAATAGAGAATCTGAACAGACCGATCACAAGTAAAGAGATTGAAACAGTAATCAAAAACCTCCCAAAAAATAAAAGTCCAGGACCAGATGGCTTCCCTGGAGAATTTTACCAAACATTCAAAGAAGATTTAGCACCTATCCTTCTCAAACTATTCCAAAAAACAGAGGAAGATGGAATACTTCCCAACACATTCTATGAGGCCAATATCATCCTGATACCAAAGCCAGAAAAGGACAATACAAAGAAGGAAAACTACAGGCCAGTATCACTGATGAACATAGACACAAAAATCCTCAACAAAATACTGGCAAACCAAATACAGCAATACATCAAAAAGATCATACACCACAATCAAGTGGGATTTATACCAGGGACACAGGGATGGTTCAACATCCGCAAATCAATCAACGTAATACACCACATTAACAAAATGAAGAATAAAAACCACATGATCATCTCAATTGATGCAGAGAAGGCATTCGACAAGATCCAGCATCCACTTATGATAAAAACTCTCAACAAAATGAGGATAGAAGGAAAGTACCTCAACATAATAAGGGCCATATATGACAAACCTACAGCTAACATCTTACTCAATGGGGAAAAACTGAAAGCCATTCCTTTGAGGACAGGAACAAGACAAGGGTGCCCACTCTCACTGCTCTTATTCAACATAGTACTGGAAGTTCTGGCCAGAGCAATTAGACAAGAAAAAGGAATAAAAGGACTCCAAATAGGCAATGAAGAAGTGAAACTCTCACTATTTGCAGATGACATGATCTTATACATAGAAAACCCAGAAAATTCCATTGGAAAACTACTAGAAATAATCAACAACTACAGTAAAGTGGCAGGGTATAAAATCAACTTACAAAAATCAATTGCATTTCTATACACTAACGATGAACTAACAGAAAGAGAACTCAAAAAGACAATCCCATTTACAATTGCAACAAAAAGAATAAAATATCTGGGAATAAATTTAACCGAGGAGGTAAAAGACCTATACAATGAAAACTATAAGACACTATTGAAAGAAATCGAGGAAGACATAAAGAAATGGAAAAATATTCCATGCACATGGATTGGAAGAATAAATATAGTTAAAATGTCCATTCTACCTAAAGCAATCTACAAATTCAATGCAATCCCAGTCAGAATCCCAATGTCATTTTTCACGGTAATAGAACAAAAACTACTGAAATTCGTATGGGGCAACAAAAGACCCCGAATAGCTAAAGCAATTCTGAAGAAAAAGAACAAAGCTGGAGGCATCACAATCCCTGATTTCAAAATATACTATAAAGCTATAGTAATCAAAACAGCATGGTACTGGTACAAAAATAGACACACAGATCAACGGAATAGAATTGAAAGCCCAGAAATAAAACCTCACACCTATGGACAGCTAATCTTCGACAAAGGAGCAAAGAACATACAATGGAGAGAGGGAAGTCTCTTCAATAAATGGTGCTGGGAAAATTGGACAGCAACATGCAAAAGAATGAAAGTAGACCATCTCCTATCACCATACACAAAAATCAATTCAAAATGGATCAAAGACCTGAAAGTGAGACCTGAAACTATAAAACTCCTGGAAGAAACTATAGGCAGTACACTAATTGAGATTGGACATAAAGGGATCCTTTCAGATTCCATGTCTACTCGGACAAGGGAAACGAAAGAAAAAATAAACAAGTGGGACCTCATCAGACTACGGAGCTTCTACAAGGCAAATGAAACCAGGATCAAAATGAATAGACAACCCACCAGCTGGGAGAAAATATTCGCAAATCATTTGTCCGACAAGGGATTAATCTCAGTAATATATAAAGATCTCATACAACTGAGCAACAAAAAAACAAACAACCCGATCAAAAAATGGGCAGAGCATATGAACAGACATTTCTCCAAGGAAGAGATACAGATGGCCAATAGCCACATGAAAAGATGTTCAACATCACTAATCATCAGGGAAATGCAAATCAAAACTACACTAAGATATCACCTGACACCCGTTAGAATGGCTATAATCACAAAGACAAATAACAACAAATGCTGGAGAGGTTGTGGAGAAACAGAGACCCTCATTCACTGCTGGTGGGAATGCAAACTGGTGCAGCCTCTATGGAAAACAGTATGGAGAGTCCTCAAAAAGTTAAAAATAGAAATACCTCATGATCCAGCAATCCCACTCTTGGGCATCTACCCAATGGACATGAAATCAACCATCACAAGAGGCTTATGCACCCCTATGTTCATTGCAGCATTATTTACTATAGCCAAGAAGTGGAAGCAACCCAAGTGTCCCTCGACTGATGATTGGTTAAAGAAGATGTGGTATATACATACAATGGAATACTACTCAGCCATAAGAAAAGACACAATTGTCCCATTTGCAACAACATGGATGGACCTAGAGGGTATTATGTTAAGTGAAATAAGCCAGAGAGAGAAGGACAGACACTGCATGAACTCACTCATATATGGAATATAAATGAACACATGGACAGAGAGAACTGATCGGTGGTTACCAAGGGGAAGGGAGCTGGGGGGTGGGCACAAGGGGTGAAGGCTTACATCCACATGGTGACGGATAAACAATAATGTACAACTAAAACCCCAGAGTGTTATAAACTATTAGGACATCAATAAAAAAATTAAAAGAACTCAGTTTTTTCTTCAGAAAAAGTTAGATGCAAAGCTCAGTATTAGACATTTAAACCATATTAATATTCAACGATTCATATGTAATATTAATACTAAGACTTTACACTATGTATAAAGTTCTAAATTTCTTATTCTAAATTTTTAGAATCCTTTTAGTTAGAAGAATCTGATCTACGACCAGTACTTTTTGTTCAAAATTTATTATTAATATTCCTTCAACAAGTCTTTAATACTACATTCCAACATTTAATTTTAGATCTTAGTCATCATAGTATTTTAAAGCTGGAAGAAATCTTGAACATCTCATGCTTATTATGAAAATATAAAGCTTAAAGTAAGCCTAAAAGAGACATAGAGGTAGAATCCAGAAAGTTTGGTGGTACACTATATATATATATATATATATATAAAGGGGAAAAGAATCAAGGATGACTCCTAGTTTTCAAGCCTACAAGATGTGGAAATATTAAGGAATCATTGACCCAAGTAGCGTTCAGAAGGGAAACTAACGTTGGGGGCAGGAAGAGTGGAATAAGAGAAAGGTTGTTTTGTCACTGTTGTTTTAAATAAACTGAGTATGATGCTAACCTTACCTTATCAATGAAGAAAAGTTTATTTTTAATTGAAGAGATGGACGGGGGCGGGGGGGCGGTGCTGAAGAGACTACTCACTGCCTCAGCCTGAAGGAGTAAATCTCTGTCTCCCCCCCATACATAGATTCTTCTTCATTTCCCACAAATAAATAGCTAAATTGGTAATCCCAGAAAAAAATCCTCCAAAAAGTTGATTTTCTTAGAAATAATACAAAATATTTTCATTATTTCTGAAATAATTTCACTTGTATTTTTGAAATCTAATAAGGTTCATAATCTTTGTTCCACCCTCCTCAGCATTACTTTAGCCCTTTTCATGTGAATCAAATAGAACAGCATAGAGAGCCAAGACAATCTAATCGACAATAACCTATTTTAACTGTGCATTGTAAATTAAAGTCTAAATGAATTCTATTCATTATCTAAAACTGAAAAGGATTGATCTCTTATTTGACAAGAGTATTTACTACAGATAAAAGAGTTGGCTGGGTTTGGAGGTGCTGGCACTGTTAATTGTGCCTGCCAACAACCTAGTCCCATAAACACTGAATTGTGTTCATCCAATGGTTCCTTGTCAACAAGCCATAATCACATTTCGACACACATTAGTAGATTTTAACAAAGTAGAATTAGTCCTGTGTGTCCCCTTATGGCCTAGGTTCACAAGCATTTTAAAGACTTTTTTAACAGGAAAAGTCTTTAAACAATCAGTACTTAACATTCAGATGGAAGGATGAAAAAAATCTAGATGAGAAAAAAATCTAGTTTTATCACTATTAACAA